>OY751317.1:34422656-35015734 GCA_963564615.1 Rhorus exstirpatorius
GAGAGAGAGAGAGAGAGAGAGAGAGAGGAGAGAGAGAGAGAGAGAGAGAGTATATATATAAGAAAAGTGCATTCGGGCTCGACCAAGCCAGAGCCAGTCCATCCGCTTCTGTCTTTTGCTCATTCTCTCTCTTTTTCCATCTCTCTTGACGGTCCCCGGGCACCATCTGGCGGTCAGATCTATTATTAGGATTTCTCTCTCTCTCTCTCTCGACGATTCAAACGAGATATATTTCTCGCGAATCGGTTCAGGACACCTTTCCCCGTATTCACGAGATTCAGGCTCATAGCACCAGAATTACGAGCGAGGGATATAAAGAGAGGGGAAAGAAAAAGCGTGAGAGAGAGAGAGAGAGAGAGAGGGGGGGGGGGGAGGGTCAAGGGTGCACGTGGAATGCGACTGCTGCATTCCTCGAGCGTTTCTCTCACTCTGTTGTACACCGACAGACAGACAGAGTGGGATGCTGACCCGAAAAAAAAAAATAATAATAACAATGTTTGACCCGAGGGTGCATTGGCAGAGCTACTCCAGGTGTGGGTCGCAAAGGCCCTATGTCGAGACTGCACGAAAATTTATCACACACTCACACTATATATATATGTACATTTACGAATCTGTTTTATATGAAATTTTATGAATTTTTATAAATTATATGAATATAATTATTTTTTTATGATCGATTTTTTCGCTTGGGAGAACCAAAAACGCGAAAAATCAATTAATCAATTTTCGATAATATGATTTTTCAATTATTCAACTACGAATTCTTCAAATATTCGACGTTAATTAATTTTTATTTACAACAATATTATCGTGCTATCTCTTTGGGTGTTTATACTTTCTTTTTTTATTTTGCTAAAAAAAAAATCCACGAAAAAAAAAAAAAAACGAAATGGTAAATATATAGATTTATGATTGACATTAATTTTTCATTCGGTTAATTTTTAATCGAACTCTCCAAACAAACAAATGGCTCGTGACATCGATCTTTGTCTTTTTTTTTCCTTCTTTCATGCTCCGCCATGTATTATCCAGAAAGCGATAATAATCTGTTAATAGCTATTTCGTTTTATGCTTTGACAAATGGTGGATGAAATTCTGATTATTTCCGGTGCGAGGGAAAAGAATTTTTCGACGAGCCTTGACCATCCCCGCATGGCCTGTGAAAATATCACATGCTTGCATTCCTGGATCACCGCGGTACACGAGACTCAAAGAAAGAATGCCAGAAAAAAAAAATAAAAAAAAAAAAAACAAAGTGCCTTTTGGTCTCTCGAATTCATCGAAGAGACCAACAGCAGGAGGGATTTTACTATAGAAACCAATAATTTTGTGCGCCTCAGACTCGACTATAATTAATTCTCAATTATTTTCGGGCGCAGTCGAAAGAATTTCCTGCCATCGAGAATCACGAAATATTCGATTTTTTTTTTTTTTTTTCGTATCTCGGGAATCAACGTTGGAGCGAGTCAACAACGAATCTGAATTCTTGGGGAAAAAAAAATCTCACAATTCAAGGTTATAAATTGAACTTGCAAAATCGATTTTCCAGTTTTTTTTTTTTATTAATTATTCAATGGAGCTCTTATCCGATCGTAAGTTTTAAAATAAAAATCAAACTCAAAAATAGCATGAGAACAGAGAATAAAATCGTGTAAAGTTTTCGGTTTTTTATTTTTCGTTGTAAAAAAAATTTTTGAAAAAAAAAAATTAATTCCTTCGTAACTTAAATTTGTCAGGTCGCTAATCGTTGTACGAATAAATCGACGATACTCGTAAGATATTTCGCCAGAGAGTAAAAAAAAAAAAAAAAAAAAAGAAAGAATTTTAATCAAATGCGAGTAATAGGAGAGAGAGAGAGAGAGAGAGAGAGAGAGAGAGAGAGAGAGAGAAAGAACCTCGAGTGAGCGTTGGATTTTTGGTCTCGGTTTTTCTGGGACGGACTCGTAAATCATTGTCCATTGGCAACGATGACCGAGAGTAACTATTACGGGGTCGACGACGCTTTTTCTTACAAATTGATCCCAACAAAGGCGATCTTTCTTTCTTTTCGAGCCTCGTTAGTTTTGCTGGCGTGGTAAATAGGTATATGGGGGACAGATAAATCTACCTACCGGAGAGAGAGAGAGAGATGTGAAGAAAAAAAGAAGAAAAAAAAGAAGAGAAAAAATAAACAAAATAAACAAAAAGAGAGAAGTGGGCGAGGAGAAAAAAAAAAGAAAAATATTCGACGATGCTCACACGGTATTCTTACATACCTTTTGAACTATTTTTAACGAGGGGCTACCGTGAAGACTACGAGCTATATATATATATATATATATATATATATATATATATATATATATATATATATATATATATATAATATGTATAGGCGATCTCGCTTCCAGGAAGTGAGGTCACGTTTCCACGAATGCAAATGTCAGGAGAGCCTACCTGTGGTCCTCTCGGGGGTAATGACGTAACACGCGCGAGTCTCTGGAGAGGAAAACAAAAAAAAAAAAAAAGAATTCGTAATACCACTATGTAATATGGAAAGTATCTCGTTGCCTTAAAGTCTCGTGAAACTACAATTTTCCACCCGTCAATCTTCAAATCGCCGGTAAAAATTATAAATTGCATACTGGCAATTTTTAGCTCGTGTAGTTACCGCGTATAGATTAATTCGAACGGGCACATAAAAGATTTCACGATTTTTCAAATTGATAATTTTCCTTTCAGAACCGCGAAGTTTATCAAAAATATCGGTCGAAAATTATAAAGAATCTTGCAACGCAGAGAATGAGCTATGGAAAATTCCAATTCAACTCTATCGCTACAGATTTTTCTACATGCGAAAAAAAAGTAAATGAAAAATTTGAATCAATCACAAACACGATCTCAACGTACATTTACAGTGATTCTCCATTTTTTTTGTGTCGTTTTACCAACGCCACGGATACTAAACGCCTCGGTGAGATTTTCCTATCAGCGATTTACAAGCACGATGGAAAGCATTCATACATAGTGAAAAATATTCATCGAGCAGACTTGGGAAAATGTTTTCTCGAAAGTCTCAATGACGTCCAAGATCAAAGATTTTCGTTACAACGAAATTTTTCGTTCCATCAGAATCGTGAATATGAATTTCGGTATAGACTTCTGTAAAACGACGGGGGGAAATAAAAAATTGCGCAAAATCTGGATGGTTCAATTAAAATTTCATAAAAAAATAAAAATATACAAAGAACTCATCGCTGGATAATTGATATAATTCTTTTACAAGCTCTCGAGAAAGAGATCTTTGATAATATACCGTTTGAAGATTAGTATTCCAAGTATGTGGGTTTATCGTATATAATATAACGTATGCGAAGATAGATTGGTTTATCGTCCGTTTCTCGCAAGGGACATCGAGCAATATACGAAAACACACACAAATACGCACACAAGAGTTGTGCAACTCTCGGTCGCGAGCGATGGCCGCGCTTTGCATGCGACACAAACTCTTAGTGCTCTCTCCGCACACATACACGCAATCGACCAATTTCGTCTTTCTTGGGTCTCTGTGTGCAGAGCAGAGCCTCGACGAAGGAGACACACAGAGAGAAAGAGAGAGCATCCGGACGAATGAGATTTCTCCATAATGGTTGGCGATACGTTGAAAGCCATTATTTTTTTTTCTTTTTTTTTTCAAACAAGAATATATTTTTGTACATAAAAGTACGAAAACGTAAGAAATACGATTCTCATTTATCAAATATTGGAAAATAAAAAAAGAACGCGCGAGAGCCTCGAACGGACACGAAAATAAAAGGGAATTTTTACTCGATATTTCGAGCTTTTTGGTCCTTCGGTATTAGTGACATGTATAGGGCAGAAGCTCTCGGAGTCGAGTAATACAAAAAAAGTGTTTGAAAATTTATGTACAAGTTGCGCGGAGCAAAGTATAAGAACCGGTGGCTGAATATATGGGAGGAGACAAGAAAAAAAGAGAAAAAAAAAAAGAGAGAGAGAGAGACCAGAACGTACTCGAGATAAATGAAACAGAAGCCGCACATAATCGTCGCTGAGGAATGTCGCGTGCCACGTGCTGATCCCCTCGTACACGAAGATAACACACACGCGCACACACACACACACACACACACACTTTCACACGAATATATATATATATATATATATATCGCATAATGGAGAATCTGCTGTTCGACGAGTCAGACTCATTGCGATAATCGAAGACAATACACAGAGAATTGGAATCATTACAAACAAAACTCGCTATAGAGAGCTTCATTGAATCGAATGTGCCCCTTTATATTTTTTAAATTTTGAATTTATATGATTTTTTTTTAAACTATTGCATCATTATTTTACGGTATAGTGGGTTTACCAACGGATGACTGCTATATAACGACAATATAAATGAGACACTATATATAGGCAGCGTAAAGTCATTTTAAGGGTGGCAATTATCTGCAAGACCTAAAACTAGGAGATCGAACATTTTTTTTTCGTAAGGAAGGATTTGCTCTACATTTTTGAAATTTCGACATAGTTTTATTTCATGTTTTTACTATTTGAGAATTTTTTTCAACAAAATATGGCGAATGTACAAATTTTCTCAACATTTTTTCCCCAAGGATTGGACTAAAAAAATCTTCAAAAATTTCAACGACAAAGCGCTTTTTTAATTGCAAATAATGGAAAGTTTTCGTAAAAAAAATTTCAATTCAATTTTCAAAAGCGCGCCATTTCCACAATTTTTGATATTTTTTTTAAACCGGATTAAATTTAATACCAGCGTTTTTCTATTAAATTTTGAAACAAAACAAAAGGTTTCTTTTTTTCATTTCAGATGATTAGAACGAACGCTAGGCTGCACGACGTCTCCAATTGAACAAGTTTTACATACGCCATTTTGTAGAAAAAAAAATTGTCTTAAATTTTTAGTAAAAGCATTAAACAAAACTATGTTAAAATTTCAAGAATGCAGAGCGAATTCTTCCTCATGAAAAAAATTCCGGAAAATCGCTTCAAGTTTCATGCTTTACGATTATTTTTAATTACGTTGAAATTTGCATCGTTGAAATGCAACCTAAATAGTTTAAACCTTTTTTTTTTCGTGACCCAGGGCCTAAATATGCCAGAAAAGCGTTAGCGATACCGGAAATGATTTTTTTTTTAATTTAAAATAAAAAAAAATTATTTTCGTTGCATTCCAACGATGCAAATTTCAGCATCATTATTTTTACCGGATAATTAGGCATTTTCCGTTCAAACAATCTCATTATATAAACTTTTGTGATATAAAAATACGTTATTACTAATTCTGATAAACGATTGTCATAGGTTGCTTTTATATTTTGTGTGTCGATTTTTTATGTCAAACTTTTTAACCTCTTCAATTGTTGTTTAAAATTTTTTTTCAAAAGTAAAAAACAAAAATCAGATAATCAGTGCGAACCGAACGAGATCGAGTTGAAAAAAAAATCAACTACAGTCGAACGTGACTTATTTCAAGTAAATTTGTCAAAAATACCGAGTTTATCGAGTTTTGAGAATAATCGTGCCAAAAAGTTGTCAATAAAACAAATTGTATTAAAAATACTCGTTGACCAAATACTCGGAATTTTCTTATTTTCTTCACCACGAATCACCGACCTTTTTCTTTGGTATACACACACAAATTGCTCTACCTTCTCAAAAAAAAAAAAAAATTAATTTTTGTGCCGGAATACAATCTTAAAGGACTAAACATTTTTTTTTGTATGGTTATCTTCAAACAAGACGCACAAATTGGTAAAATTGGTCAGTCAATGGACAATTTCTTAAATTTACTCTCCACTTTTTTTTAAGTCCATGTTCCATGCATCTTTGAATTAACGTGTGTCGTTCGTCTCAAAATAAGAAAAAGAAAAAGAAAAAAAAAAAAAAAAAAAAAATCTGCATTCCTCCGAAGCACAAATATACATATCTCCGGAATTCTGTCGACCCGTCGAGTGAAAGTAAACGATAAACGGAGGAACGAAGCGAGCATGAAATGAAGAAAAAAAAACAAGGGAAAAGAAAAAATAAATCTCCCCACCCCCTCCCCTCCCAGTAAGAGTCCCCTGGTGGATGAAAAAATTCAATTCGATCCAGAGATTATTAGAGTTTGATGGGCTTGTATAGTTGACAAAGTCATTGCATATATACATGACAGTCATGCACAGAGATATGAAAAAAAAAGTCAAAGAAGAGGATTCAAGAAAAGGGAGAAAGATAAAATTGAGGAGTTAGAGAGGGGAAAGATATGGCACCGTTGGAGAGGGGGGAGACGCAAAATCTCACTCCGGCCCTCTCAAGAGAAGTCCGGTGAACGGCCGACGATAGCTCAAGCCGGGGTTTTCTCGTCTTTGCCTTCTCTCGACTATATATATATATATGTATATATGTATAAAATTTTAAAAGCCCCGGGGCTCGTGGCACTCTCAGTGACGGCCCTGGCGCCTGGAATGCGGGCGCGGCGAATCACGAGTGTGAGTCCTGTGTTTGCGTGTGTATCAACTACGAAGTGTATATAACCCTCGCGTACACGCTGGACTCGCTCTCTCGACACACACACGCACACAAATGCACGAGAAAAAAAAACATACACAGCGAGAAGCGAGTATACTCGATTTATATATATATATATATATATATATATATATATATAGTATTGAAGATCTTCCTTACGGGATACGCACTCTGGTGGCTAAAGATCGAACTACACCAGTCTCATCTACTGTACGCGACGAGAAAGATGCTACTGGTGTTCTCCCCCCCCCCCCCCCCCCCCTTAACACACATACACGCGTCGCTAACGTTTTTTTTTTCTTTCATTTCATACGCGTATGCGATATGAAAGAGAATCCTTTTGGCGACGACGTCACTTTTCTCGTAAAAATTAAAAATGGGGCCTCCTCGGAGGATAATCGGACAAATCGACCATACCAAAAGGAATCATAAAAATTTCTTTCGCATTGGTTTCAAAAATAATATTCGATTGATATGGGTCGACGGAGCCGAATATAATAATGCACGCGGTTGACATTTTGCAAAAATTTATTACACAACGATAAATTCATGGGACAATAAATTTTAGCTTTTGATAATTATGATGACGAGGCAGTTCCTTTTTTTAATTTCTTACTGCCCTAAATTCCATCATTAACTTCTTCAATCTGGTCCACGATAGCCATAAAAAATATATATATGTATGTATGTAAAATGTACAACTTACCGGTCTCGTGGATCGATCCACGTTGTTTTTCGGGTATTGTGATCAATGAAATAAACCTTCCCGTCAAAGTCCTGGGCGACGTCCCACCCTTCCGGAAGCGGTATCTCCCCATTTCGTCTCCTTGGCATATTTCACTGCGCTCTGTATTCATCCGAGCATCCACCAAAAAAAAAAAAAAACAGAAAGAAAAAACACTTATGAGCAAGCGGTTTTCTTTTGTTTGCTTTTTTTTTTGTAATTCCTTTGCGAGTAGTATCGTGAACGTGGCGACGGAGAGAAAGAGAGAGAGAGAGAGAGAGAGAGAGAGAGAGAGAGAGAGAGAGAGAGAGAGAGAGAGAGAGAGAGAGGGTCGCGGAGAACTATAGTGTGAAAAACGTAAACAGGAATATAATATATACGGAGGGAGGGAAATGGCGTGCGAGCGCGTAAACAGGGGAATCTAATGGCACATGTAATGTATAGAAACTAAAATTCCCTCTCGTGCTATAGGGAACGAGCATATATGTGTATATATATTTGGAGACAAGGGAATGTGAAGACGGTAAAGGATGTACGCGCAATATTCTCGCGCGTCGGGAAAGAGATAAGACGAAAAATTGAGAGAAGCTGATGAAAAAAATCCATTTGGAAAATAGAGAGAGAGAGAGAGAGAAACGAAGGGAAAAAGGATAAAAAGTGGATAGCGAAAAGAGAATTAAATATAAAAATTTAACAACAAAAAATAAAATACGAAGATAGAAATTAAAGAGAAACGTACGGACCGGCCACGCAACATATTTCCTGACAGCGAAGTTACCCTACGAACAAGTAGAGAGAGAGAAACAAAGAGAATTAATAAAAGAAACAGAGAGAGAGAGAGAATGAAATATTACGAGAAAAAGAAATGAAAGATAAAGAGAGAAGCGAAAGAGAATCGAGCTCAACGAAGCAAAGATAAAAAGACAAGTGTACGAAACGAGAATAGTGTACGAATGAGAGAGAAAGAGAGAGAGAGAGAGAGAGAGAGAAAAGCGTCACCGAGGGAGAGATACTCTACACTCGCCGGAGCAAACTCTCCGCCATCATGAATACCTCATTATCATGAGCGGAGTGACGTCAGAGTCCCCGCCTTCGGATTCCTCTAGAGCGGAATTCCACCGTTAACCATTGCCGGGAACGTAGAAAAAGAGAGAGAGAGAGAGCGCGCGAACGACGACGAGCTCTCAGGCCAGCGAAAAACAGCACACTGTATATTATACCGATTCTCTCTCTCATAAAACACTCAAACACCAAGAAAAAAGAATTTTACGTGAAAAACAAAAGTTTAAAAAAACTTCACCAAGCAAAACACTTTTTCTTTTAATTTCGCTGCACTTGGTCTCGACGAATCCTTCGGGCACTAAACACCTTTGTTATTCAATTTCAAAAAAATCACTTCACCTTTTACACCGTTACGCATATATTTTCATGTATCTCCCTTCGAAAATTTCGTACTTCGATCGTTCTTTTATGTTCCCCAAAAAAAATAATACATATATTTCATTCGAATGATTCGGCTCTTTGGAATGCGGCATTTATGCTTTTCGTATTTCTCATGTTTTCTTTTATCGTCGCTCGAATTTTCGTTTTATTTTTTTTCTTTTCTTTCTCGTTCGCCGCGGCGATCTGTCGAGCTCTTCGTTTTCAACTTTGCGCGCGCGTGTGTGTGTACGTGTGCGTGAGAGATAGGATCGCGGTCAAGAATCTTGCGGTATGCGGCTACTCGATTCACCGCGCGTCCATCTGTAGCCCAGTCGCACGTACAAGGATCGTCTCGTTATTTTTTTTTATTTATTTATTTTTTATTTAGAAAAAGTAAACGGTTCGTGTTGCGGAGATTTTGAAGAAATCGTGTCCAAACGGTTCTCACACGTTGTTTTTTTTTCTTGCGGCAAAAACTTTTGAGCCGACTTCGCGGGCTCTTCGGTACGTAAAAATTGCACGCGCGCAGACGTAAAACAACCTCGCTGGCGCATGAGCGCAAAAAAATGCTTTCTTTTATCACGATCTTGCCGGAGATAATTCACAAGAGATTATTCCGTTCGGGAAATTAAAAAAAAAAAACACAGACACACACACACACACACACACAGCTTTCGTGGATTTGTTTTCGCGATTTGCACGCGCTCGATTTGTGTAAGGAAATAAAAAAAAAATTACACTACTTTATTGCACGTTTTCTCAAACACGTTTTTCATTTGTTATATTCACTGATATTCCTCGCGCGATTTTATTACGACCGTACACCGCGTACACGCACTTTCGGCAATTTTTCGGACAGATTCGTTTCTTTTTCACAATAATTTTCGTATACATGAAAATATGTTTATTATTTGTGTAATTAAAGAAGATGGCGCAGATCTCCGGATAATAGAAACTTTATCACCGACTCTTTTATCCCGAACTTTTTGTTAAGCTCATTGGCTCTTCAGCCCGATATATTCTTATGTATTTATCGATAATTTTTTATTTTATTTATCTGCCCCGTGAAGACTCGTGCGTGTCTTTGGCACTGATTGCGCGTCCCAGGCCGCCAGTTACCATCGGCCACCCGTACGACACTGTCAACTACCATCTACCAGTCGGCGGCATGCCCCGGCGCGCGCACTCGCTATCTTTCTCTCTCTCTCTCTGTATATATATATATTATATGTATGTATCTTTTCCCCTCTCTCGCTATCTTTCACCGCTGGCTCTTTTTTATTTTATTGACGAGATTTAATTAACGTGGATTAACCGTCATGGACGTAGCTACCTCGCAACAATTGTCGGAGGGAGAGAGAGAGAGAGAGAGCGAGAGTAACAAATTTTTGCGATTCTTCGCGATATCGCGATACGATATTTTTTAAACAAAAGATAGATTAACCGTAACAAACGCGCATTTTACGAGCTATATACATAAAAACGATCACTTCGACACACGAGACAGCGATGAGCATGTCGAAAGTCGAACATGCCTGAACGTCCATGCCGTGTGCGCTTTGCCGATGACTCTCTTTCTCTCTCTTCCCCCTCTTTCTTACCACGCTTCGCCCTATCTTTCGTACTCCCACCTTCGTTTCCCGATCGTTTTCTTACATCGTTCTCTCTCTCTCTCTCTCGGTGGCTCAACGACCATCTTTTCTCTCTCCGTTGCACTCGAACAGTCGTCCGTGTGTCGTTTCTCTTCTGCCCCCCCTTCGCTCTTTCGCTCACTCTCGGCCACCATCACCGGCGTCGCGACGCTCGGCACTCGTGTCTCTGACCGCGGTGCACGAACGGCGCCGGGTACACGCGAATGGGGCTCCCGAACAACCGGTGCCCTTTCCCGTAATGTTTGGCATATTTTACGCTCGTGAATTGCAGTGGCGCCACCGTACACGCTCTAACCCCGAAGAAACACGCAGGTGCGCCAGGGCCGTTGCGATTTATGGGCGTCATTATGCCATATGACTTATTATATATATATATATATATATATATATATATACGATTCTTGGTATATTTTCTTGACAATGTGAAATATGGTGTGTTGCGGTTTAATAATGTAATACAAAGCGATTACCGATGTCGTGATATAACGATATTGGGTATTTCAGGGAGAAAATTATAATAGCCAAATCAGTGTTGGAATTGAAAGACAATTTTTGCATCTTTTGAAATAGCAGTGTTTCTTCAACTCTGTAATTTGTATATATATATATATATATATATATATATCGTATAACTCTTGTAAAAACAGTCGATTATTTTTCGAATGAGTATGTACGCGCGGCGATACAAATAAGACCATATCTATAGCAAATTAATTGTATGATTTATATCGATGTGTGTGTAATCCAGTGTGCACATATATTTGCACTGACGGTCAGGGTCATTTAGATACACACGGCGCTCAAGGGTGGAGACACCTTTCCGTGTCTCCAGTCTAGCATCTTGTCATTAATTCAGCAAGGATGCAAAGTATTATTTACCGCTATAGAAACAGCGAAGCGAATAATGGGGGGAGGGGGTTCTTTTGCCAGGAATTTTCAGAAGCCAAATTTCAAGGTTAATAATAATAATAATAATAATAATAATAATAATAATAATAATGAATAAGTTTCTAGTCGATGATGAGTTACACTATATTCAAGAAATTTAACTTTTTCAACCACAAGATAAAAGATGACGAGCATCGCAAGCACCTGCAATCGAAGAAGCGTTGATAACATCGTCGTTCTTTTTTTTTGGCAGCTGTTGAACCGCGATCGCCATCGTAGAGAGTCGTAATGCACGTGCATGGCATTCCTCTTTTATGACTTCGATAAGCATAAAGGCATGCAAACGCACTTTCTCATCAATGAAAAAAAAAAGTTTCCCTCCTTTTTCGTTCATATATATTTTTTTCCTCAAACCCACCGCCCTTGAAAAGATTTTCAAAAATAATGAAAAACGCGTGTGTCGATGAATTATTGTTTCCGCAGGGGAACACCACGCTTTCATTTCCTGTGGCTTTGATTCAAAACTATAATATCTAGTCGGAAATAGCGTAGTTGCGTGGAGCACATTCTTCGAACTACACCCCCTGACGGCAATTTCCTAAATTATGTTATTATGTAATTTACTACATTTAGGGGGTCCAGTGGCGATACCGTCAAAAAATCAACAATTCATTATGCCAAATAGGACGTTACAAATTACACATAAAATCTGTAATTTTTAAATCTAGTAATTGAATAACCAATAGAGAACTTGGATTATTTTCAACTTTTAAATGATTTAAAAGACAATTATTCAAAAACATCAGTTGCATAGGTTTTTTCAGTTACTCATCATTATTTAATTAATTATACCGGCTTGAAAATTGCGTTGCATTTCAAACGTACATCACGTGACAATGACGTCACAACACCACAGTGCAGCAGCGCCTTTAGCGGTGAAATTAAGAAACTCAAGCAGCCAATCATTCCTAACCCAAAAAAAATCTTCATAATTCGTTAAGATATAATAGTTTACCTGCTCGAAGAAACTAATGCAATGTTTACTCACTTCAGAATATACTTAACTATGACGGAACGATAAAAAAAAAGGAGAAAATCGTTTACATGCCAGTTCTCTATTGTAGTTTCAAATTACCACAGTTTTCCCGCGCAAATCAATTTAAAATCTCGCTTACATATGATCGTCATACCGTATATCTTTTATTAGTAAAAGAACGCGTACGATTATTGATTGAGCCTAGTATTTTATAAAAATGATTAGTCGAAAAAGTACGTTTCATTCTATGATTTTGTAGGAAAAGCGAAAAAGATCGCGTACGATGAAGAGCGCGTGCGCAATTGACGACTCTATAGTTCCCACTGATAGAGATCAGTGATAGTTCCACTATAGTTATAAATGATAAAACACGATCACCGCGCGCGCGTCGAGAATAAATATCTCTAGATTTTCCCCCACTCTTTTGCCGACGCCACGTGACCTATTTTAATATCAATGTTTCTTTTTTACATACGTGTGTGTGTGTGTGTGTGTGTGTGACGTTCGAAAATGTCGTATGGACAAAATACATCGTGAGAGATATCGTTAATTTATTCGCCACGACGCAGAAATTATTTACAGAGTCGGCGAAACATCAGTTTTTCATGAATTATTTCATCATTCGGGCTTATTAAAAATTCATTGACGTAATTTGGAGTAAAAAAAAAAAAAAATCTCAACTACCGTACATCCTTTTAAAATTCGCGTGTCGCGACCGATTACGTTACTCTCGATTCGGGTGGAACAAAATAAATTGAGCGCAAGAAGATGGCAACCTCGGACAGCGATGATTTCGAGAGCGCCGACGAGGAACTCGTCGCCAGCGGCGCTCCCTCGAGAAAATTGAGCAATCATCGGCACCAGTGGCAAAGTCCCATCTCGACGATTGATTCGGATTCGGACATTGACAACGAATGCATGCCCCCCGTTACGAATTCGACAGCCTGGAATTCCGGAAATCGTAGCGTTCAGACCTCCGGACAACAGCGAAGAGTACGTCCCTTTGCGAGTCGCGACAAACCGATCGAGTCTCCCTCCGAAGCCAGCGAGAGCACGGATATTGTTGCCAAAGAGGCCAAAAATATGGAGAAGACGGCCGAGGAGAAGCAAGAAATTACGGTCTCAGAAAGAAATCCTACGAGCGCCGAGACTTGCAGCCGAATATTAGAAAAATGCGAAGAATCCGCTGAAAATTCGTCCTCTCCGAAGGGAGACTCCGATGGTCGGGAGGAAGAGAAGAACGGCGAAAAATCTGGTTCCATCGCCGTTATGGAAAAGAGAGAACGACCTCAGCGTCAAAGAAAGCCCAAAGAGGCAAAGAGCCTGGGCGCAAAAAAATTAGGCTCCAAAGTCGCGGCTGAGACTGCTCCGAGACCGCCGCCCATGGACGCTCAAACGCCCGATGAGATAAGAAAAAAAGCTCTCGCCGATGGTAAAGAGCCGCCTATTATCGAGGAGTGTTGGGAATTCGACGAAGAGGAGACGGCAAAGATTCTTCACGGCTTGAGCGACATCGACAAGGTCAGAATGCCGGAAGAATTGAGATCGGAGAAAAAATTCAAAGACGTATTCAAGTCAGACGGTTGGGAGGGTCTCGAAGACGAGACGATACTGTCGGAGCTCGAGGACGACAGGGTTCGTCCTGTTTTGGAGAAAATTGCGGTGGATGAACGATCGAACGTCGGTTGGGGTAGCTGGGGAAGCTGGGGCGTTAGTTCCCTCATAAATAGCGCGACCGCCGGGGTTTCGACCCTGACGAGTCACGTTACTCATGGCTTGACTCTTCTGGACGAGGCGATGGGAGCACCGAGTCCCGAGGAATTCGCTAAAAACGATCTGACCGACGATATTGAGGCAATCGGTAAGAAAAGCTCTCTCTCTCATCCTGATTTTTTTTTTCCCTCTTCGTACTGGATAATTCTCGTTGATTAAAACGATGATAAACGATTATTATGACGAACACTGCGTCTTATATTATATCTTTTATATCTTATATATTATACCTTGTATCTTATATTATAAATGAGGCATTCCACATCAACGTGTCCACTTTAAAACAAAAATATTGATATGTATTAAATTTATGGTGGCATTGATAGGGGTGAAATTACAGGAAAATGCGATTTTTGCTTGTTTTTTCTCCCTCATTTTATTACATGAAAAAAGTGTGTCGGAGCAAAAAATTGCTGAGAATCAATTTTGTTGTGTTTGTTGCAAGGATAACGAAAAAAAATTTTAGAAAGCAATATTTTACATTTTTCATTGAAAAAAACCTGTTTAAAAAATAAAAATCGATTTTTGGACGATTATGACAGTTTAAAAAAATTTGAAATATTTTTTTTTCAATTCCTCGAACTTTTTTCAAAAGGAATCTTCGTCTCTTTCCAGATGGAGAAATTCAATCTAAAGGCTTGGCAATAAGAAAAGAAAATTGGAAAAAAAAAATTTATGCAAAATTTGAAATAAAAATGTTATATAATGCGAGTATATTTCACAATATTTATTTACAAAATATTCGCAAATATATTGAGAAATATACTCGCATTATATAACATTTTTATTTAAAATTTTGCGTAAAATATTTTTTTCCCATTTTTCTTTTCTTTTCGCTGAGCCTTCAGATTTAATTTCTCCATCTGGAAAGAGACGTGTTCCTTTTGAAAAAAGTTCGAGGAATTAAAAAAAAAATATTTCAAAATTTTTAAAACTGTCATAATCGTCCAAAAATCGATTTTTACTTTTTAAAAAGATTTTTTTCCATGAAAAATGTAAAATTTTGCCTTCTAAAATTTTTTTTTCGTTATCCTTGCTACAAACACAACAAAATTGATTTTTAGCAATTTTTCGCTCCGACACACTATTTCCATGTAATAAAATCAGGGAGAAAAAACAAGCAAAAATCGCATTTTCCTGTAATTTCACCCCTATCAATGCCACCATAAATTTAATACATATCAATATTTTTGTTTCAAAGAGTACTATAGCATATGTCGATTGCAGAAAAATTCAAGATATTAAGGTTTTGAAGTGGTCATGTTGATGCGGAATGCCTCATATATAATTTGTGACTCATTTAATTGCGACTCGGTTGAATCAAAGATTTTATCAAAGCCGATACACGCGACAATGGTTTTTTTTTTTTTTTTCAATTCGTGGATTGAAACCCTGAGAATTAAAAAATTTACAGTTTACACAGAGAAAGCGTCTGGATCTTGCGTTTTCATAACCGAAGCTCCGCAAGCGAGCAAAAATAATTCTTTTTTTTTTCGTTAATTATTTATGAATGTGAAAAATTTCAAATGCGATCAACCAAAAATTATGAAAAAATTGCTTGAGAACGAAACTTTTTTTTTTACTCCGATAAAAAGCTCGTTCAAAATTTAATTGCCATATGAATAGTACACGCATCAATGACTTACATATTTTAATTTATGATCGATTAATTTATTATAAGACGCGGATAAAGCGAATGGCACTCGGGAGATTCAGCCGCAGATGTCGTTTGGATTCAACGATCTCTTGTCCGGAGTGTCGTCGATCACGAAACTCGTCGAGAGTACCGGCACGAAAGTGATAACCGGCGGTCTCGGAACTCTCGAGACTATCGGGAAAAAGACAATGGAAGTTTTGCAAGAGGGCGATCCGGGCTTGAAGAAGAAACGAGCATTTTTTCTGAACGAGACCGACAAGCCAATTTTGTCGCAAATGCTGCGAGAAGCCAAGGAGAAAGCGGAAATCGAGGAAAAGACTCACGAGGAGCGGCAATTATCGAGAAAGGTTCATTTCGAGAGCCTCTTTGACGATTATCAGGGTCTCGTACATCTCGAAGCTTTGGAAATGTTGTCGAAACAGTGCAACATGAAGATTCAACAGAGGCTCGTTACGCTCGATGCGGACGAGCTCGTGTCAATTCAGGAGACTCTTGAGGAAGTCAAGGAACTCTGCGATCTCGGAGACGACGACGACGACGACGAGGACGAAAACGACGAGGAAAATGAGAAAAATTTGAAAGATAAGCTCAAAGCTGCTTGCAAAGATCTCAGCGTTTCCATTACTTATGAAAAACTTGACGATGTAAGATTTATTTATTTATTTATTTATTTATTCATACGGGAATTAACCCCTTGGAATCATAAATTAGATACTGTATACACAAGATAGTAGAAAAAAGCCATAAGTAGCTAATGAGCAATAAATATAATAATAAAGATAATAATAAAGCTAGTAATATTGCCGCGTAGCGCACAGCAATTCATTGCCAGGAAAATAACAAAGCAACAAGGGCAATGTCAGAAAAGAAAGGAAATATAACATTTTTTCTTAATTAATAAAGAAATAAACAAAGATTATAATAAAAAGTATTAGTAAAATAAGGAAGCACCCATAGTCAGTCAAAAACAGATACCGCAGATCGACAGACCCTTTTAATGGAAGAAATAGGAATAGAAAAAGAGTCAATCTGCGGATATGCATTCGCCGTGTCACTCAGCCCAACAGTTACCGATCTAAAGTGCAATTCACCCGGACCAATCGCGATGCGAAAAAGCTGATCAATGGCTCTGAGCGGCCTGGACGGGGCCCTAAAATCGAAGCGAGCAACAGAGTCTGTACAGTCAACCATGTTGTGAATTTGGTATAAATGTACCATATCCGTGTATACTCTAAGAGACTTTGTTTTATACTCGATTTTGTTTTCTCATTTTCCAAAGACTTCAAATCGGTAGACACTCTCAAGGCTTTATATCTCACGCTGATTCGTCCAATACTAATGTATGCCAGTATCATTTGGTCTCCCTATTTTGACTCGTATGCCACTATTCTTGATCTAGTACAGCACAAATTTCTTAGGATGGCAGCGTTCAACATGGGGAGGCCAATGTCAAGGCATCGATCATGACTATTCTGGGATTGCTAAAGCCATTGGGCTGTATTCGCCAAAGTCTCTTAGAGTATATATACTCTAAATACGCCAAAGTCTCTTAGAGTATATATACTAAATACGTTAAAGTCTCTTAGAGTATATATACTCTAAGAGACTTTGGCGAACATAGCCCAATGGCTTTAGCAATCCCAGAATAGTCATGATCAATGCCTTGACATTGACCTCCCCATCTTGAAAGCTGCTATCCTAAGAAATTTATGCTGTACTCGATCAAGAACAGTGGCATACGAGTCAAAATAGGGAGAACCAAAATGATACTGGCATACATTAGTATTGGACGAATCAACGTGAGATATAAATATAACACGATAACCAATAACATGCAATTATGAGGTAAAAATAATATTTTGCCAGCGTTCCGCTATCAAAATAACTTGATTTTCTCGCAATTAATATCGATTCAAATAAATCAAACATCTGCAAGTAAAAACGTATTTGAACATACTTTACTCATCCAAAGATTGAAATTTCATTTATTCATAAAGAAATAAAATGTCTTCTATGTCTCGTCGAGCTTAAAGAGGTACCATCGTTAACGATGAATCCAACTTTTATATTTGAAATTTTTATATGTTTTTGACGAATACTCAATGCGCTTATTGCCAAAATTTGAGCTATATTGACCGTTCAGTTTTTTTTCGTAATAAAATTGCAAAGTCGAGGAGTTTGAGTTACCAAAGCATGTCGTCTTATGGAGAAGGTCAACCGGAAGTGCAATGATCACGGTTTTGCTGCTCGCGTATCCAACTACACGGTGCCCTAAAATCGAAGCGGGCAACAGAGTCTATACAATGAACCATGTTGTTGTGAATTTTGTATAAATGTACCATATCAGTATATACTCTGAGAATGATGTTGAAACTTGCATCGTTGGAATGCAACGAAAACAGTTTTTTTTTTTAATGAAAAAATTAATTCCCGTATTGCTAACGTTTTTCTGGCATATTTAGGCCCCAGATCACGAAAAAAAATAACGAAAAAAAGGTTTAAACGATTTTCGACTTCCAGGCAATACTGGAAATTATTAAAAAAAAAAAAAAACCTATTTTCGTTGCATTCCAACGATGCAAATTTTAACGTCATCTCTGAGTGACTTTGGCGAACACGGCCCAATGGCTTTAGCAATCCCAGAATAGTCATGATCAATGCCTTGACATTGGTCTCCCCATCGTGAACGCTGCCATCCTAAGAAATTTATGCTGTACTCGATCAAGAATAGTGGCATACGAGTCAAAATAGGAAGAATCAAATGATACTGGCATACATTAGTATTGGACGAATCAGCGTGAGATATAAAGCCTTGAGAGTGTCTATCGATTTGAAGTCTTTGGAGAATGAGGAAACAAAATAGAGTTTCCGGTGGGCTTTGTTCTTAACAAAATTTATGTGAGAAAGAAAAGAAAGACGAGAGTCGAACAAATCCCCCAGATCTCTAATTTGACTAACATTTTCAAGGGGCATAATTTCAAGGCTATAATTTAAGGAGGAAAATGAGGAATCAGAAAGAATCAAAAGGAATCGAAAGGAGGAAAATGAGGGAAAAAAAAATAGAGTTTTCGGAGGGCTTTGTTCTTAATAAAATTTATGTGAGGAAGAAAAGAAAGACGAGAGTCGAACAAAACCCCCAGATCTCTAATTTGACTAACATTTTCAAGGGGCATAATTTCAAGGCTATAATTTAAGGCTATAATTTGAAAACATTTTAAAAAATTAAGATTTAAATTTAGATTTAGATTTTTTTTTAAATATATAAACCCTTCCAACAGTTTTTTCCGATTAATTTTTCTTTTTTTTTTTTTTTTTTTTCCCTCAAAGATTTGGAAGGACACGAGGACATACGTTGCCGAAATTTCATCAGCGGAATCGACGATTAGCGAGCGCGAAGTTTTTCAACGCGCCATATCGACCCTGGCACGTTTTACCGCATTCTCCGTTGAAAGATTTCACAAAACTGCGGAACTTTTGTTAATCAAGGAACGCCGTAGCACGGTCAACGAGGCCGATGCGCTCGTACAGCTTACCCGAATACTTTCACGGCAAATTGGCATTGCCGCGAATATATTCTCCGATTGGCTGAACGAACGCGTCAAAAAGACCGAGAAGCCAGACGGAAAAGTCGACATTACGACGATTTTTCTCGAGGTAAGTTTTTCAATTGATTAATATTTATTGCGAAAAAAATTATGTATACTTGGAAAATAAGAGGCTAAATTTTAAAAACATCGTTCGATCGACGAAACCAACGATTATCTGCAGTACAGCGTGCATTTTCAGCATCGAGAAGCAATTATAATATTTTTTTTAATGAAATTAAGAGTAAAGGTCTGCGTACGCTATGCGGCGGCGATGCGCGCCGCGGTGAATCGATGTAAATCGTTACGAAGCGCTCGAAAAATTTTTCGATTTGTGTGGACACTGCAGCGATATATAAATTTTTTTTAATCCCACGTCTCGATACGAAAAAAAAGTAAATAAAAAATCGTCAAATAGAATTAACCAAAATTGCATCGATTCACAGCGCTCTGCGCATCGCCGCGGCATAACGTACGCAGACCTTGAAGATTCGCTGAGAGATTTTTTTTAAATTAAATTTAGCCCTCTTTTTCAACAGCTAGGATCTCAATTTATTTTCTCTCATTTACTTATAAAAGAAAATCATTAATTTCGATAATTGTCTCAACAGGCTGCCAACGCAAGTTCTTACATCCAAGACGCATTCAGACTGCTGATTCCAATTTTGCAAGTCGGTGCCATCTGAACGAACACTTTTACGAAAAATTTTATGGCCATTTTTTTTCTAAAAATTTTCTACGAAACTTTAGCGTAACTCAAGTGCGACGCGTCTATGTAATTTAATGCAGTATTCGATAACACGATATATATATACACACATATATATATATATATATATATATATATATAAAGATATTTGTAACGATAATAAAAAAAATTTTAAGCACGAGAAGCCCGATTAACGATGACAAAAAAAGATATTTATTTCACAATTACATAATCATTATTGGTATAATTGAGTAAATCGTTGATAAAGATCGGGCATCGGCTCGAAAATCGAGACTTTTCTTTCATTATGGAAGAAATGAAAAAAAAAAAAAACTCTCGCGATACGCGTGAAAACGTTTTCATCGACCGATCGAATATTCGAAGGGACAATGGTTTTTTTTTTCTTTTTCTTTTTCCTTTCATTTTTCCGTTTTCAAAATCACATTGCGCCCATAATTCCCGACGACTCGAGGCAATGGATATTTTTATTTAATTAAGGCCGCCGTTGTGTCGTGTTCGTCTCGTGTGCGAGATTATGTTTTTTTTTTTTGCCACAAGAAACTCGCGTAAGATAAGAAAAAAAAAAAAAAAAAAAAAAAAAAAAAAAAAAAAAACCTGACGAATCAACCAGCTTCAAGATCTAACAGGGCATTCGCCTGTGTCAGTGTTTTCCCCGTTTGTTACCAACCGGTGGCTTTTGAAGCTGAAAACTAGAATTCGAGTCGCTAGCCGAGAGCGGAGCGGTCAGATTTATCGGTGGATTGAAACTCAGACCCGCCGTCGGAGGTTTCATGGAAGCTCCGATCGCGATGCCGGTCGACGATGGAACCGGTGTCGAATTTCCCCAGGCTGCAAGAAAATACAATATGGAGAAACCCGCACGAAACTGGGATTTTCTTAAATCACAATTTTTTTTTTAAACACTTTTCCCATCGATCTCCGGTGGAATAAGCGAGAGAGAAAGAGAGAGAGAGAGAGAGAGAGTCATACGAACCAAGAAAAAAAACGTGCTTTTCGTATCACTCCTCTCGCTTACTGCACGTCGATCGTATTAAGAAGAAAAAAAAAAAGCGATAAATTACGCGTTGAAAAAATTAGTTTGTAAAACTTATAATTATCGTTATACTCAAAGCGCCCCGCATTTGCCTATTTTTTTTTTCAAACAGTCAGCCACAAGCTTGAGAACGAAAAAAAAAGCCCCCCCCGATGGATAATTGATGAGTCGAAGGATTAAAAAAAAAAAAAGCACACAATCGGATTAATTTGTTTGCAAATGTGTGAAAATGATGCGAACTGATATAATCGATGGCTGGCGTGAATTTTTCCAACCCCGGAAAATGAAAAATCGTATAAATTTTTTACGCGATACTTTGGTATTAGTCACGGAACTGTTTAGTTTTCTTCATTAAAAAAAAAATTCAATTACACGAGACCAATAATGAAAATGAATGTATATCCGATTTTCCGCAAGCCCTTTGATTACTTTCGACAGCCTGGACGACACAACATGACAAATTAAATTTAAGTTCTTTTGGATTTTTGGATTTGTTTTTTTTTTTTCAATACCTCAATGTAGCTACAATACTGCAATTACTTTTGTCCTGGAAAATCAAAAATTAAGCCAAATTCAATGGGTGACGGATCAAAGTGTAAAAAAAAAAAAGAGGGATCTAGTATCGCTAAGAAAATCGTAAAATTTTCGGCACACAGCAAACTTAATCAACTTGCCATCGGACACGAGAGGAGCGTTCGAATGCAAAACGGTTAAATCTTATTTTTAATTTTTTTTTTTACATAATTTTTCATTCGAACGATCCTCGTCTATGCTTGGAAAAAAAAATACGCCAAATCTATGAAAAAAAAAAATTAAGGTACCAAACAACGGTCATAAAGCTGCTCCGGGATATATATATATATATTTTTTTTTCTTTTTATATACGGATAAATCCGCACTCAAATATTAATATGCGGCTTATCGAGCATTTTTCTACTTAAATTTAGCGTTCTCTACCTCACGTTAGATCCACGCAAGACCTGAGCGTAGGACACTTTTATGGAACGGGCATACCGATGGTAATGGTAGACGTAAAAATAAAATTACGAGGATATATTCGTAAAAGTTGATAAACGAGTGCCACGTATGATTAATCGTACTCGTTTTGAAGGATTTTTTTTTTTTTATTTTTTTTTTTTTTTATTGATCGAGACATTTTTTTTTCATCCGTATTTACCTAGAGGATTGGGTGTACCGTAGCTCGGTGGTCGGCCCGTGTTTATCACAGTGGACGAGAGAAAACTCTTGTTGCCTGGAAAAAAAAAAAAAAAAATAAAAAAAATAGCGCGCTATTGCAAAATATTTTTCAAAATTTTTAATTTTTCGATATTTCGTCGAACGTTTTTTTTTTCGTAATTACCCGGTCCGAAAGGCGTCGGTCCGCTTGTAATCCTACCGATACTGGTACGCGCGCTCTTTCCATTTATCTTGCTCGCATCCTCGAAAACGTTGCTGCTATCCTTGAGAACGTATTTACGAAAATTCAGATACTGTTCCTTCTGCTGTTGTACCTTTGCGTGAACGCCTTGCAATCTTCCGGCAACCGCGACCAAAGATTCGTGAATTTTACTCATCGCCGCTGTTAATTCTGCGAATCAAAAAAATTATGTGGTATTGTTTTTTTTTTTCCCCGTCCGTTCAATTTCCTCGTAATTTCTTCTTGCGCATGAAGCTATGAAAAAAAATCGGGAAAAAAATTATGATTGCGAATTAAAAAAATTACGTGGGATTGTGTGTTTTTTTTTTTTTTTTTTTTTTCTGTTCGTTCAATTTCCTCGTAATTTCCCGTTGCGCGTGAAGCTATGAAAAAAATTGAAAAAAATTATGATTGCGAATTAAAGAAATTACGTGGGATTGTTTTTTTGTTTTTTTTTTTTTTCCGTCCGTTCAATTTTCTCGTAATTTCTCCTTGCGCATGAAGCTATGAAAAAAATCGGGAAAAAATTATGATTGCGAATTAAAAAAATTACGCGGGATTGTTTTTTTTTCTGTTCGTTCAATTTTCTCGTAATTTCTCTTTGCGCATAAAGCTATGAAAAAAAATCGAAAAAATTATGATTGTGAATTAAAAAAATTACGTGGGATTGTTTTTTTTTTTTTTCTGTTCGTTCAATTTCCTCGTAATTTCCCGTTGCGCATAAAGCTATGAAAAAAATTGAAAAAAATTATGATTGCGAGTTAAAAAATTACGTGCGGGATTGTTTTTTTTTTTTAACCTTGAGGAGTAAGCGCTCTGGGGGCCATCATCGTTTGTATGTGTTTCTCCGTCGCTTCGATCTGGGATCTGAAGAGCATTATTTCGTGCTCGAAGGATTCCGCGAGTTCCATGAAAAAGTGCAAAGGCGCGTTGTTCTCGTACTGAAGTCCCGCCGGTGTGTCGTGAGTTCTCTGTGCTATTTCGGCATTTTGCAGAGCCCTCGCGGTATCCTGTTTCAATTTATCAGCGAGAGAACGATCGCGCTGGACGGAACCGGCGAGTGTCGTGAGCATTTCCATCAACGATGCGGTATCCTCGGAGCAACGATTCAAAGGACGCGAAGAGCCCCTCGCTATGTCCGAGCTGAAGCCTTTCTGCGTTTTGACGAATTCTCTGAAAAAAAAATTTCGTTAATGCGTTGTTTCGTATATTTTTTTTTAAAATTTTTTTTTATTATTCAATTGTTAATTTTCATGAAATTGTCAATTTATTTGGAGAATATTATTAAGAGCTTTGATGCAAGAGGCGTCTGCATGCGGTGTCTGTTTTTGGCTGACCGTGCTTCGGGTAGTTCCTTACTTTACTTTATTTTCTTGATAGCGAATTGTTATTTGCTTATTTATTATTAGCTTTGTTTATTATTAGTTTATTATATATTTATTATTTATTTTATATTTTTTATTTTTATATTTTATATGTTTATATTTTAATAATATATTTTATATATTATTATTTATTATATATTTATTATATATATTTATTATATATATTTATTATTAGTGAATGGTTTTTCCGCTTATTTCTACTATTGATGATTGTATTTATACTAGTGAAGAATTATTTTTTTGTATTTCAACTATTAATGGCTCGATTTACCATGCGGCTCTTTTTGATTATTTTGTGTAATCATTATATTTTGTATGTTTTCAAGGGAAAATTTCGCGTATGAATAAATAAATAAATAAATAAATAAATTACTTGAAACCATCGATGGTCTGCGTGAGTTCGTTGGGAATTAGATTTTCCTTGGCTACCGTTGGACTGTTGCTACCGTGAGAGAGTCCTTTACTGCTCACCGAAACGTCCAAGCCTCCGAGGCCTTTGCTCGTGCCGGCGGCGCTGACGGGAGCGACGCTCGTTGCCGGCTTCGCTCCGAACAGACCGCTCGATCCGGTGCCGAACAGAGATGCTGAAAATTTTTTTTACGATTTCGCGACTGAATCTCCGATGAATTATTGAAAATTGGAAATGTGCAAAATCAAAAAATTTTTCCCATCCGTTCCGACGACTCGAGATCTCAAGTTTTTTGAGTATCGGATTCCTCGAGAATATACTCGCGCCGGGTAAAATTTCGATTGAAAAATTTGATTTTGCGCATCTCCTATAAGGTCTGGAATAAAATTGAAATATTATCGAATCGTTTGTATTGATTTGCGAAATTTTGATAAAAATCCCGATTCAAATGATCGAGGTAAAAATTTTCATTTATAAATGGAAAAATTAAGAATTCTGAGAGCAATGTATGATTCCTAACGGGCTGATGTTGTCGGAGCTCCGAAATTCAATCCCCCGGCGGCGGGAGTACTCGTCGTCGCTCCGAAGGTACTTCCCGCCGTGGTCGATAAAGTTCCAAAATTTAGGCCGGCGGCAGGTGCCGCGGACGAGGCTGCCGGAGTACCGAAAATACTGGGAGCCGGAGTAACCATCGTAGAACCCAGCATCAAGTTTGCGGATTGATTGGGCGTAGCGGCGGTCGCCGCTCCGCCGAAACTAAAATTTGGCGCCGCTGTCGCGGTCGCCGTTGCAGCCGGCGCGGGCGTCCCAAAAGTAAGGCTACCGCTTGCCGTTGCGGTTGGCGTACCGAATGTCGAACCTCCAAGATTCAACGTCATCGCTGGCCTTGAAGTTATTGTTTATTTTTTATGTAACGGATTTTTTTTATTTTGTCAAAGGAAAATCTGATGCGAGACATCGTGACAGTTGTGACGTGAAAAAAAATAACGCTATACGCATCGTTTGCGTTTTTATAAATACTATTCTTCTCAAATTTAACAACTGATACGTTGACAAGGAATTTTTAATCGTAAAAATTGACAAATGGCTGTTTGATTACTTGACAAATCGTTCATTTAAGTAAATAAGAGGTTAGATCGACATAACCTCGAAATTACGTACTTTGGAGTACCGGAGCCAAAAGTCGTGTTGCCGGTGGTTGTTGTGGGAGTTCCGAAACTAAACTTCGACATTTTGGCAAACTATATTTTTAAGCTTTTTTTTTTCAAATAAATAACGAATACTATTTTACAGATATTTTAAAACATTGCCAAATCGAAACTTTGCGCGATCACGACTTTTGAGTTTTTGCGGTTTCCGCATAAGACGACCGTAGTTCTGGCGCTACAGCGCTACGATCGCATATAATCTTCATAAAATCTCCGTCAGTCCTCCTCCTCTTTTTATTTTATCGCGCACCTCATATAAAGTTTCAATTGTGACATCATCGACACTTTATTGCAAAGTTCTCCGCAGTATTTTTTTTTACAGATTTTGAAAGACTCGAACAACAGGTAATTATTTTAAATACAAAGTCAACTTCGCGTACGGACTCCTTGTGAGATCGGTGCTTTGACGGTTAAAGAGGGGAGGGGGAAATGACGTTAATGCAAATTTACTTTAATTCAACTTACTCATAATTTGATCAAATTTTTGTTTTTTTATTATTATTATAATTAGAGTACATGAGAGCGCAACTACAAACTTTGCATAGTTCCATACTTTACATAACACAGATTCTTTTATCGAACAATGACTCTGGGTTCCCATATTCTTTCCGCTTCATGCTCGTATTGCCTAAACGCTTCCGCTTGTTCGCAACCTCTCTCCCTATGCTAAAGTATCCTAAAATTATTAATCTACCATTAAAACTGAAAATCTTCAAAACTGGAAGGATACGTAATGATTGATGATTAAGTAAAGTGAAATAAAATAAAATATTGGCCCCAGAAATTTATATGCCTTTAAGGAGGTTCTTAACATCAATTTGGTGCGGCAAGGGGAACGTGATGGCGCGGCGCGGGCGACGTGCGGCATTTGTTTCACCAAATACGTTTTCATTTTATTAATTTGCCATTACTCATGCTTAATTCTGTTTACAAGTATATATTTCACAATCGGAACGGTAGAAAACTTTCTTTATGGTCAAATTATATCTACGAAGGTCTGATCTGTCGTTTAAGCGGTTCTTCGGTGAAATGTTACCGTTTTTTCACTCCTAAAATAATCTTCGATCATAACTTCGAATACTTCTCCCATAAGAGCCCATGTATAAGCGGCATATTTAATGTTTTTTTTTTTCTCCTCAACTACGCGGTCAAAAAATCTGAAATAATTACGGTGTATTCCTAGTACCGGCACAAACCTCCCCTCAAATTTTAGAATCATTCTTACCGTTTTTCTCTGGGTTAAGAACCTCCTTAAGCACGAGGATCGGTTAATCCAATATTTCGCGGATGCGCAGAGGGAGGGCATCGAAGCGGCTTTTCCTAGCATAATCGTATGCTTTGCGCCCTATCTCTTTATTCCGTTTTTTCTGTCGCACCTCGTAATTGGGCGTATAAATGAAATTTTTTTATTTCAAAATCTGGTAGTTGAGGAAAAAATATTTAGTACGTATTTTTTATTTTTTTATTTGAATCAAAATTGCCGTTAATATAACAAATTGAAAAATATAACATTATGACGTCACACATGTTATGCTATATCTATATATATATCAAAATCCGTGAAATTAAATTGCCTATAACAGGTACATCTGTCATTTTTAACGAAAAATAAACAAATACGTCCTCATTATTTTTACTTACTCTACATTATGCGCCCCAATGATTGAAAAAAAAAAAATTTCATTCATACTCCTAATTACCGGCCCTCCACGTGTTTCCTTCGCAAAACCAAAGTTCATCATTTTTGACTAGTTTCATTACCACTGTAACTTCGAAGGCTTTGCCCAATTGATGATACTCTAATTTCTTTGAGCAACTCTTTTGTCGGATATAACTTATCTTTTCCTAGAATTGTTTCAAGAGCTCGGCTTTTGTAAAACAAAAATAGACTTTGTAACATTATTACAAGCACCGCCCCACTATTTCGTACGTTGCGATCGATCGGAAGATTGCTAAATATACTTCAGTTACTTTTCCTCCGCTTAAGAATATTATTGAGTTTTTTTTAAAGCGAAAAGGAGCAGGCTTCTTAGTTTCTTTGAAACATACCGGACATGCTCTTCCCCAAACGAAATTCCTTGTCAATTATTACCCCCCCCCCTAAGATATTTTATCGCAATGGCTGCATCAGCGAATAACTTTGGACAAAAATTTGATTTTGAAGCTTGGATTATTCTCTGAACAAGCGAATCGTTCGATGAAAATTTAATTTTTTTTTTTCTCGGATTCGTCGATTTCACGAAGAAACATGAGAAGAAAGGCGGGAGTCGGAGCGATTCACAAACAGAAGCTCGAGCAGGAGAAATACAAGGACAAGGGAACGGAGATACAGGAGAGTCAATTCGAACAGATGACAAAACAGATGGAGACCTTTCGCACGAATCTCGAAGAATTTGCGTCGAAGCACAAGAGCGAGATCAAGAAGAACGCCCAATTTCGTCGTCAATTTACGGAAATGTGCGCCTCGATAGGCGTCGATCCGCTGGCTTCCGGCAAAGGTTTCTGGTCCGTGCTTGGCATAGGAGAATTTTATTACGAGCTCGCCGTTCAAATCGTCGAAGTTTGCATGGCGAGTAATTACAAAACCGGCGGTTTGATAACGCTTGACGAATTGCGCGAGCGTCTCGTTCAGGCGAGAGGCAGGAGAAAGGAACATCAGGATATAACGAACGAGGATTTGCTCGCGGCTGCCAAGAAATTGCGTATTTTTGGAAATGGTTTTTCCGTTTTGCCCATCGGTCGGGCAAAATATTTGGTTCAATCGATTCCCGGTGAACTGAGCATGGATCATACCGCAGTTTTGCAACAGGCGAGTCTCGCGGGAAACGCCTCGGTCTCGCTGTCTCTGTTGCAGGAAAAATTACGCTGGGAGACGGAAAGAGCTCGAAAAGCTCTGGAACACATGGTAAAAATGGGTTTAGCCTGGCTGGACGAGCAGGGAGAGGATGAAACGCTCTACTGGTTTCCCAGCTTGTTTGCCGCCTGCGTCGATTCGACTTGTTAAAAATTTGCCAAACGGAGGTGGACCCCATGCTCGTACGAAACAACAACTAAAAAAATGCCTTCGAGTATGCACGTTTTCCTTTTTTTTTCTTCGATTTTTCACGTTTATTCTCATCGTTCGAAGATAAAAATAGAAATTTTCCAAATTTTCTTGAAATATTTACAGCTCTTGGAATCCGCGAAACGTACGCGAGAGACTCGTATCGTCGGCTTCGTCATCTCGTTCCATCTCCCTGGTCATATCTGCAACGAGGATAATGCAACGTTCGGCAAAAGTCAAAGCTTTCGTCCCGAGATATCCGGTAAGCAGCTTTGCTTTCGAAATTTTCATTTTCAATTTTTCACATTATTCGTAAACACTTCTTTTTTTTTTTTTTCACTCGTTTTCAGCTTCATTCAAAATGACGCAGAAATTTTTGCATCGTTTGATAATGCAACGAAAATAGATTTTTTAAATCATTTTCGGTATTGTCTCAGAGACGAAAATCGTTTAAACGTTTTTTTATTTTTCGTAACACGTGCACGGAAAGTGGGTCTTTTTTTGTTTTCGTTTCGGAGCGGAAAATAAGTCTCTTTTGAGCCACAGGATTCATTTCGTTAATTTTTTTTTCTGTCCTAGGACAAAAATGCTGGTCAAAAATGAAAATAGTCCACCGGGCGCGGCGACACTCGAAACTCTCGGATAATTATTTTCATTTTTGACCTGAATTTTTATCCACGGACGAAAAAAAAAAAAAAATTAACGAATTGAATCCTGACTGAAGAAGAATTATTTTCTGCTCCGAAATGGGACGAAAAAGAATTACTTTCCGTGCACACTTGTTGCAAAAAAGTGTAGTTTGCAGCGCGGACAGATCGACGGTAATTTTTTTGACTCGGGTGAAGTTGGCTGAACTTGACTTCGGTTTGGGTTTCGCCCTCGCCTTCGTCTCGTGCAGCAAACTTCACCCTGGTCAAAAATCACTTTCGTTCCGTCATTGCAGCATAATGTACTATTTTTTTTCCCTGGTTTAAACGATTGGGGGGGGGGGGGGGGGGGGCCTAAATAGCCCAGAAAAGTGTCAGCTATTCGCTGTGTGCAGAAAGCCAAGTGGCGCCGAGGCCGGCTGTACTCCGCAAATTTTGCTGGAATATAACTCTCATTTATTTACACAGACGAAACCTTGTTGGATTAATTTTAATAAACGAACGTTTGTATTCGTGCTGCATAGAGTTTTTTTGAGGTGAGCTTGGCTATAACTGCGTTGAAAAAAAAAAAAAAAAAAAAAAAAAAAAACAAATCAACGTATTACGATGCAATGAAAATAGGTTTACGGTTACTTTTCCTTCTCAATTTGAGGCTAAGCATGAATCTTGTCGGTCTTGTCATGCGAACCGACAAGGCTCGTATCGAGAACAAGAAAGACGCAACTCTCGGACTTGATTGCAACGCAGATGAACGATTACCCGCAAAGTGCTCACCGCATATTCGGGTAGCCAATCATGAGAGCTACTAAAAAGGGGAAAAAAAAAAATCAATTTATTTGTATTATAATATCCTGACGTGAATTTTTCATACCAGACAAAATATGCACGTTTGAACCTCAAGAATTTTACTTTCTTTGTTTTTTTGCACCCAACGAATCTAGTTTTTGCGCTGCTCAACTTAATAAAATTGCTGTCGGAAACGCGTAAAACTTAATTTCCGAAGTTGCGCAGCGGAAAACATTCTTATATGACTTCGCGCAACAGTTAAAATTTCCTTTCCGCGACTTTTCTATTATATTGCCCTCGATTGCACTACGCGATTCCAGCAAAAAATGCGCATTCTCGCCACCATGGGCGCTCCGAGTCGTTCTCAGCCGCTAGCGTATGGCACTGCACACAGCGAATATCGGAAATGATTTTTTTAATTAAAAAAAAAAAAAAAAAAAAAAAAAAAACCTAATTTCGTTGCATTCCAACGAGGCAAATTTCAAAATCACGATTCAAAAGTGCTTTCGTTGATTATTCAACATACCGATTCGACACGTGTATTCTACAATGAGCCAGCTGCTGCCTGCAAACAATCAACTCCTTTGTCAATTCCTCGTTCTCCTTGCGCAATATCCTCATTTTTTCACGAAACTCTTTCGATCGTATTTGAAACTTTGCCGTGAGCGATTTCGCTTCGTCCTTCCATCTTAAAAATTCACATATTTTTCAGATATTTTTATGCTAAAAAAGATTTAAAAAAAAAAAAAAAAAAAAAAAAAAAAAAAGGTATTACACTATTTTACCTTCCACAAAGTTTTTGATGGATCTCCACATGTTGGCTCAACTCTTTCGTTCTCAGATCAAATTTATCCTGCAGCGCTTTCAGTCTCAGCATCAATTCTTCGTTCGCTCGTGCCTCGTTACCATTCCCGTTTCTATTTAAAAAAAAAAAAAAATCCATAATCGATCCCATTTTTCGATTTTTTTTTTTTTTTGCCAAACACGAAATTACTCACGCGCACCGCTTGTCCTGTACATCCTGCTGCATACTCTCGATCTGTTTTGCCAAGAAAACTCCATGGGCGTTTGATTTTTCCAGCGCGTTATTGGCATTTTGTAAATTATCGCGAAGTTCACGAATTCTCGCCTCCTGCGAGCGTCTCTCGTTGTCCCTTCTCGCGATTTCACGATCGAAATCACCCCGCAATGTTCTCATCTCGCTCGCGATATTTTCCCTCTCGTCCAGCGTTCTTGCCAATCTTCTCTCAAGCAACGAATGTCTCTCGACAATTTCCTTCGTTCTCTCGTCGGCTTCTCTTATTCGTTCCTCTAAATCTTTGTTATCGTAAAATTGTATTTTTCTCAAACGATCGCCCGAAGTGGCCAATCTCGCCTCCAATTCCGTTATTCTCTCGTCATCCTGACGTTTCATTTCCTCGTACTTTATACGAAAATTTTCCTCGCAAGTCTCGCTTCTGAGATTTGATTCTTTCAATTTTTTCTCCAATTCCAGGACATTTGCGCTTGATCGCTGCAAAAAATCCTCATAACCATGACGAACTTTTTCCAATTCTTCCTCCAGCAGTCCGTTCTCCCGTTCCAACCTTTCGATAATCGTAACTTTCTCGCGCAATTCAATCTTCAGTTCCTTGACTTCGAGAATATATTTTTTGTTCACTCTCTCCGATGTTTCTCTCGCCGCTGTACTCTCGCGATCCAATCGCGTCGTCCATTCCTCGACGATAATATTCAAGCGTGACTCCAGTCGACTTTTCTCCTCAAGTGCCCTCGATTCACGCTGCAGCGCCGTTTCCTTCTCCCTTATCGCCGTTTCCGCAATTTCCAGAGCCTCCGAAACTTTGCACTTGGATTCCTCGTCCTTCGCTATCGCTCTTGTCGCGTAATTTCGCGCTTCGCGAAGCTTCTCGTGTAGCTCCAATTTTTCATCGCGCGATTTCTCGAGCTCGTTTCGCGAAATTTCCATCGCCGTTCTCAGCGACTCGATCAAGCGAACGTTCGTTTCTTCCCTCGAACGTGTTTCACCTTGCAGTATCGAAAATTTTTTCTCAAATTCATTCCTCTCTCTGCTCAAAATTTCCATTTTCTCACGATTCAATTCCCAGAGGGCCTGATTCTTGACGAAATTTTCCTTAGCCTGCATAAGCTTGGATTCCAGTGCCTTTATCGCTTCCGTGTACGTTTCCCTTACGCCGTTTATCTGTTCCTCGTAATATTTCGCCGTTCCGCCATTCCTGTGCGACGATTTTAGCTCTTCCTCGAGTGAATCGATCGTCTTCAAAGACATTTGCCACATTTGAAAAATCGTCTCCTTCTCCATCTCCATTATGGAAATTCTTTTTTGAAGATTTTCCAGTGATTCCTGATAATCCTGATTTTCCGTACATTTTTCAGTGTTCGCGTGGGAAAACGTGTCCCGTGCGACTCGAGCGGCGTGTTTGCTCTCGCGCGACAGCGTCTCCAGTTCCATTCGACAACGCGTCTGTTCCTCCTGAGATATGAAAATTAGTTTGTATCAAGTTTTACGGAATTATTCGAGGAGGGTCGGTCATCTTCGTGCAAGGGAGGGGAAAAATCGGGGAACGGTAATACAACGAGAGCTATTTTATTTTTAGAATTTCTTAATAACTATGTACATGATACATTTCGATATTTGCAAACTTTATCTCAGAGATGCGATGATTTTTTGGATCTATTTTCATTAAATTCTTATCATTTTTAAATTGGCTATGAGATATTTCATGAGATACGTACGATTTAGTTATGGTCGCCCATGTATAAGAGTACAATTTCAACGATTAATTACGAGAAAACTATCGGAGTCGTTATATCTGCTCACGAGTATTCTCAATAAATATGATGTTGAAGTTTGCATGGTTGGAATGCAACGAAAATAGGTTTAAAAAAAAACCCCCCATTTCCAGTATTTTTTTGAAGTTGAAAATCGTTTAAGGGATAAAACTGTAAAAACAAAAGAAAAGCGCTGTTTTCACCATTTTTTTTTTTTTAGATGGAAGAAAAAGTTAATAGGATAATAATATTTAAGGAAGTTATTAGGCATATATTTAAGTATAATAGAAAAATTTATTATCAAAAAATATTTAAAAATGACGACACTCGAGCCATTCTCGTGAAACTGAATGAATTCTGCGGCACGCGGTGCTGCAGTATTTCATATGCAAATTTAAATCTAGAAAAAAAACTACTTAATCTACATGTCTATTAGACTGTTTCAAAATAAATCGATAATTTTTTTTTATTGCTTTACACAATGTTAAACTATACTTGGACATCAAAAAATAATCCTCGCGAAAGGAAGGGCCGGTTCTTCAAGATTTAGAGGTGTCTCATCGGACTTTTGTCATTTTCATTTCGTTAATACGTGAATAATTAATTTGCATGGATGGAACAAACGTTATTCTAGTCCTAAAATGATGAATATATTCCAAACTTATGTATAAATACTGAATATACCAGAAAAAACGATCTTGATGATCGCAGCAACAATTATCGGTCGATATATACGTCGATAAATGCAAAAAAAAAACAAAAAAAAAAATACAAAAATCAATATTAATAATCTCCTACTTTCCTTTTAAGGTACTTCCTACTTTGTACTTTCTCCTACAATTAAGTAGGAGATTATTAACTACTGATAAATAACGTTTTTAAGAAAATTTTTATAAAAATCGTAATTAATTGTTTTTTCATTTTCTAACATGTTTTAATTTTGTTCAATTAATCATAAAGTCCTGTTTGCTAATAATAATAATTTGTACTCGATTGACAAAGTAGACTAAGAGTTGAATAATCATTAATGTTATTGAGAAAAACGATGCGGGGTTAGAAAAACAGGCGTGCAAAGGTACCCGCGCGCCGATACGACGTGCCGCGCTAGATAAATTAATTTATCTTTACCGGTAAACATAATTTCTCCATTAATAAAAAATACGATTTTTATGGAAAATTTGACGTAGAATACGATGGTTGTATTAAGAAATCGTTAAAATTTGGGGGCCATGGTTAAAAAATTGATTTAAACATTTCAATTGTTTATAACAATATGAAATTTTTTATAAATTTTTTTGAAAATATTTTTTTCTCAAAATTCACTCTTTTATCTTCAAAATGAAAAAAAAAAGTTTTCTCTAGCTTAAAAATAACCGGAGTTATGAATTTTTGAAAATGAGTCTCCAAGGCACAAATCACGAAAATCTCAAACTTCAACCCCCTCTATTAAAAAAAAAAAAAAAAAAAATTCCTCGAACGCGTATCTTTTTTTTTCGACATAGAACCCGTAAAAAAAGTTTCAGCCAAATAAAAAATGTGTCAGTCAGAATGGTGTTCGGTTTGTAAAAGAATTAGTCATTAATGAAATAAAAAAATACTAAAGTCCGATGAGATACCTCTAAATCTTGAAGGACCGGCCCCTCCTTTCGCGAGGATTATTTTTTTATGTCCAAGTATAGTTTAAGATTGTGTAAAGCAAAAAAAAAATTATCGATTTATTTTGAAACAGTCTAATGTCTATAGCTAGAAAAATACGTAGGGGATTTAAAAAATATGGATTTTTGTGTAATTGGCGAGTATTTGAATGAAAATTTTGAATTTTCGACAAAAGAGAGGGCACTTATTTGTTAATACATAATATTTAAATTAACTTCTCGAAAATCCCCTACGTATTTCTGTAGCTATTAATATATCTGTAGATTAAGTGCTTTTTTTTTTTTTTCAAATTAAAATTTGTGACAGTTACACCGCGCGCCGCGTGTCTCGCGAGAATGGCTCCAGTGTTGCCATTTTTGAATATCTTTTGATAATAATTTTTTTTATTATACTTAAATATATGCCTGATAACTTCCTCAAATATTATTATCTTATTACCTTTTCTTCCATCCCAAAAAAAAATTGCGCATTTTTAGATTTTTACAGTGGTGTTATCCCTTAAACCTTTTTTTCGGTTTTTTTTTTTTTCGCGACCTGGGGCCTAAATATGACGGTACTGGAAATTATTTTTATTTTATTTAAAAAAAATATATTTTCGTTGCGTTCCAACGATGCAAATTTCAACATCATTAACAAATTTGAACGAATTTTTATCATTATGCGTATGAGTTTTCAAAATTTTATGCTTTCGCCGAGACATATCTTGATTTCCTCTATCCGCCCGATCGGTATTATATTATTTTAAAAGTTTCACGGAAATTTATGAAAAAATTGAAAGTACTCTCCGAATTTTCATTGAATCTTTTATTTTCGAATGAAATTTTGAGGAATTAAAGCATCTTTAACGAGAATCTTGGAAATTACTTGATTACCTTTCAATTTACCGCTGTACCGCGGACTCTAATCGCAATTATTCAGCGAACGTTATTACCTTGCATGCCTCCAAGTCGCGCAGCAGACCCTGCGTTATTATTGCGTACTCGTGAAAATTCTTGTCAGGCTCGTTCTCGCTAATAAACGTATGAAAAATAAATAAATAAAAAAAAAAAGAAAAAACGGTATCGAATTGAAAATTGTCTGTGACGTCATATCGACGCCGAGTAACCTGCAAAAAAGCTTACCCATCCTTCGCACAGCGATCCTGCTCCGTATCGGTCATAATTATCGTATCGCGATTGTAAGTTTTTTTGAAAATATGTAATTTGATTGATATACAATAATAAGGTATCCGCGGTTCATGTGAAATAGGTATTTCCGCGCCATTTAACGGTACATATCCTTGAGGGAAATCGAAAATTTTGACAGCAATGTGAAACGCGTAAACAAACGCGCTTGCGCTAGCTCGGTGCGCGTAGGATCTTCAAACTCGTTTGTAGAGATGGCTCTGTGTGCATTTGTCGAAGCGTCCGTACTTGCCGAGAAGAAAAATTTAAATCTAGGGGAAATTTTCGCTCTTTTCGTAGCGCCCCCTATCGATGAAAGAAAAAAAATACCTGACAGCTGTCGGAGCTGTCAAGTAAATATTTGATATAAATATTTTTAAAAAATATTTGCAGGGTATAAAATATAGTGGAGGTATGTGCTCTATAACTCTTCACTTGTACTCCAAAATATCGACGTATGCTTGATTATACTGCCAATGTTTTATATATTCGATGCACGAGGAAATCTCTATCGCAATCCAAAACAATACTTTTGTCTTATTTGACCCAGTGAATTGTTTTTTTTTTACCAAATTTTAGGGCATCTGTATGGTGTTCCATGAAAAAAAATATTAATACGGTATTATCGAGCTGGATAGATTTTTGTAAGTTCGAAAAAATTATCAGAAAGTTCTTTCAACTGGTACTATATATATAAGCTGACAAAGTTTCAAAATATTACACAGGGTCGACCAAAAAAAGTCGTAAAGTTGATGAATAATCCATTATAATTAAACTACTATTTGGCTCTCCAACCATTTAAAAAAGTTTAGGGAAAAAAAAATTGTGTACGACTTAATCCACAATTCCTTGAGATTATTTAATTCTGCGATGACTCGTGAAGACGCAATTTCCGATTGTCCGATGGCAATGACCGTGCGCAATTTTTGTTGCATATGCAACGAAAAGTCAGCTGTCAAACATGATGTGTCATAAAATATATTGAACTCTTAATATTGCTCTTTATCACGTTTTTTTTAATTTTCTTTCATTTTTCTCGAGAAATTTTTTCTACTGGTATCCCAATTTAATCGCTATATTGGTCCACTTTTTTCAATCTTTTTTTTCATTCGATAACGCTCTCCCTTAAATGCATAAAATGTGTCAATAAGCTTTTTTCGAGGTTTTTGGATTATCTTTTGATTGCGGGGGCACAAGCAGCTCGTTGCTTGGCATTTTTTAAAAAATAATTTCAAGTCAAAATAATTTAGACGTTGCAAAAAGAAGAATTAAATATTTATCAATAATTATAACGATGATAATTATAATTAACAGTTATAAATATCATGTTAATTAAAATTTCATGTGAAACAAAAATATAGCGCGCGAGGCAGTAACGGGTGTGAGCGCGTGAGCGAGAGAGAGAGAAGTAGGGGGTACGCGTCATCGTGCGCAGGCGAGGTGAGTAGCGGGGAGTGGGGAAAGGATGGAGAGAGAGCGAGCGAAAACCGATCAGTCGCCCCGTCGCCCGTCGCCGGTGCCGGGTGTCGTGTCTCGTCGCTCGCGTCTCGCGCATTGTCGTGAGTTCTGCAAGCCACTATGGCGAAGCGTTGAAAAAATAAAAAAATAAAAACGTTTAACACGAGATCGTTGCATAATAAAACAATCGTAACTAATTGAAACAAACAATTAATAATCAAATAATTAGAAATTAATAATAATTAATATGAATAATAATTAACGTTCATTATTTTAAAGTTCACCAAGCAGTAGTAGAGGCGCGAGAGAGAGAGAGAGAGAGGCGATAGTACGTCACCCAGTGTTGGCAACCGTACGATAATTATCGTACATGTACGATAATTTCATACCAACGTACGATGTACGATAGCGATTCATTATCGTACGCAAATGTACGATAATATTCAAATATCCAGAATTTTTTTTTTCTGAACAAAATCAAAGTTCAGATATTATGTGTAGAACTTTCGAAAATTCGCGCTGGTGCGCGCGCGTATATAAAGTTCGATATAGGCATCTCCCCAACCTAGCCCAACTAGCCAATCGGAGACGTTAGTCCCTTCCATTAGTCGGTTGGTCCTCTTTGCGCTTGCGCCGCTTCGCCGGTCAGTTCTTAGCTCGGTGCTCGGTCTGCTGTACTAAAGCTAGAATGTACCCAAAAAAAGGTATAACTAAAAGTGGCGATAAGACGATTAGATACGAAACAGATGAGTTAAGTGATGAAAAAAGACGTAAGCGATTTCGTTACTCCAGAATCTTTATTGCTTTTTCAGCAATTCAATTTACCTCATGATTTTTTTAGAGTAAATATTGAATTATGGCCTGAAAACGCGAGTTATTTGAGTTGCTTAGATTTTTGAAAAAAATCTGAAAGTCGTTAATGACGTAGACGAACGTGGTGTCGCTTTGATAGAAGCATATAACGGTTCATTAACAAAAAACGCAGAGCAGCTACAATATTTATTGGGCATAGTGCAAAATCATCGACAGAAATACCCTAATTGCAACAAACAGACTCTTAAAAAAAGAAACGATGATTATTAAGCATTATAATGTAAAAAAAAACCTATTCTATCTTATTAAACCAAATTCGTTGACTAAAGCTTTTCGAAACACGATCAATGATGAACGTCGTTTCTTTTATATTTCTTGTTGTACGTGATTTTTTTTTGTATTCGAGAAATATTTTAAGAACAATTTCATGCAAGTATGTTAGAGCAGAACATTCTCTACAAAAAACCCCTAAAAAGTTTTTTCGTAAAGCGAAAAATTCGATTTTTACAGCCTTTTGAATTATTTTTTTTTTCTATCAATTCAATTTCAAACAGCGTTATTTCCACTATATTTATTCGCGTTATATTCCACTCGAACGGTTGTTCCGAGCTAATTTTTCGTAACAACTTTTTTTGTAGGGAATTCGATTCTCCGTAAGAATATGTTAATGACATCTTTGTGTGATTTTTTTCTGACGAGTTGCACTACCACATTCAGAAATCCCAATATTTTCCTGTGTTATTCTTATGGAAAATATTCAAATGCAATGCGCCGTTCGAAATAATTTTTTTTTGACCTCATGTTTTAGGATTCTTCTTTTTTTACCTTACTTCACCTTTTTTTGGTGGATGCAACCGAAAAAAAAAATTGTTTTTTTTCCGCACACCTTAATACAGTCGAATTTGGTTATAAGCAATCCTTCGGGGCTGTAGGGGAAAAAAAAAACGCCGAAGAGTCGTAAAATCTGGCTCCCCCACTACAGCGCATCAATGTAGCGTTCTTAATGTGTGTGAGTGCGTCGGTGAAATGCGCAATGCTCCTGGTTATAAGCAATTGGCTTGTGGTGGGGGACCGCGCTGAGCGGACTCGAAAAAAAATCGGAGGGGAAATTGCTTATAACCAGATTGCTTATAACCAAATTCGACTGTATATAATATATATAAATATATATAATGTTAAATATTATATATTTTGTCATATTTATATATGTATGGATAAAATGAATAATTGACTGATTAAATTTCGAGTCATTTAATTTTCGTAAAATTTTTGAATCGCACAAATTTTCGCGCCATCTACTACACGCGGTGCACCCGTGTGAAAATGAAAAAAATCGAAAAATTACGTGTCGGGTGCACTATAAGTTCACGATAATATTAATTTTATTATATTATTAATAACTAACGCTTTTTTATGTTATTTGAAAATGTACGATAATTTTTCGTCAGGTACGATAATTTTACGCCCCTGGTACGATCAGCGCCATCTTCCAGGTTGCCAACACTGACGTCACCGCGTAGTGCCGCGTCAGCCGCGTGGCGTAGTACGTCGTAGTGGTCGTAGAGCGTCACGTGTTCCTCGAAACTCGAACGATGCGTATTTTTCGCGTTTCCTCGATTTCATGCAGTTTTTTCTTTTACCGCTCAACATTTCGAGTGAGCGCGTAAACAAAAGTGCGTTATTCTTCGAGAAAGGTTAATCCGCCAAGGACCGCAGTCTCGTGCTTCGCCCTGACGAAATTTCCTCGTGAATCAACCACACGTCGAACATAACCTGCCAGACGTCTTTACTACTCGTGTCTTTTTTTCTCCCCACGATAAGCCGGATTATCATTGACAGCTCAAGGTAAGTGACTATCTCGTCTTCAAGACTCTTTTCATTGTCCTTATTATTTATTTATTCATTTATTTTAGAAAATATCCTTTTTTATTTTATTTTTTTCTCTTAAATCGTACGGAATTTTTTGGCTCTTACGCGTCCTCTCGATCCTCTCAATTTACATATCAGATCGAACTTCTCGAGATCCCCTCGAAATTTTTAATTTTCCCTGTCTCTGCGTCTTTCACGCCGCTCTTTCCGCTTGTAGTCCCAGAGACGGAGATCCATTCCCGTTAAAATTTGGAGCGGGCTCGGTTTCTTATATTCACCTTTGCCGGGAAACTTTTTCGGACATTCCCAAGAATTTCTTAAAGCTAAAAGCCTAATCTCCGTCTACTCCGCGACTACTTTGTCGAACAAGAGCGATAGAAACTTCCTACGAGGCAAGATCCCAATGGATCAAATATTTTTTATTACGATTATCGAAAATCTGCTCGATGCCATCTACTGGCTTCTTTTGAATTTTTCTCATTTAAAATTTGTTTAATATTCAAGATAATAGGAGAGCCAAATTTTATAAAAAAAATTTTCGAATTTGCGAACACAGATTGGACAAACGGACGCTCATGTTTGATACTGAATTTGATCGGAGATAACTAAAATGTGGTCTAGGTTTTCCAGAATTTATGGATTTATTTTTATCTATTTTTTTTTTTTTTTTTTTTTTTTTAACTAAAATTCGTGGATCTCATAAATTTGCAACTAAACGAGAGAGGTGCGATAATGAGAAGGAAATTTTGAATTTGTACCATTTTAATTTATGATGGAATTATTTTTAATAATAATCATAAAAAATTAATTGATAGTAATAAATTAATTATCATTCATTTCGATAATAATTAATTTAATTGTTCATGGATCTTCATTTTATTATGATCGATGGTTTTTAAAATTTTACAAAGCGGGTTTCAAATCGGCCACCTCCACATGGTGGAACCTGGAAAATTCATGCTTCGACAATGTTTCATTGTAAAAGCATGAATTTGCTGACGGCTGAATTCGCGTTTGTAAAAATTGCGCCCGAAAGCGCCTGGTACTCGTACCATTAAATAATTTCATTACGCGGCTCTCGCACGCTTGCTACTTTAAGATATATATTTTGATTGATGGCAAAATTCACATTTTTTGTATCATTCGTATTCTGTTTTTAACATTTTTTATTTCAGACAAAGATGTGCTAGTACATTATCACTATTACGTATTTCTGTGCATTTTCTATGTTTTTTTATATTATAATGTGATTCTGTGCATTTTGCTAGATTATGCTTAACATGCGTTGATAATATCGATAGACTAACGCCAAATAGGCGTATCGGTTATGTATAAGCATAGCTTATACGCTCCTATGGAATTTAACCATCGATATATATATATAAAAATATATATTGTAGGTTTAAGTTTCACCAGTATCATATCACATTTATTTCTCATGTTATAGGTTGTTTTGATTGATGATTTTTTTAAATTTTGCAAAGCGGGTTCCAAATCAGCCACCTTCACGCGGTGGAACCTGGGGAATTCATGCTTCGACAATATTATTTATTGTAAAAGTATGAATTTGCTAACGGCTGAATTCACGTTTTTTTTTCTTTTATTGTGCCTTCAAATGGCTGGTAATCATACCATTAAATAATTTCAATATGCGACTCTTGCATGCTTGCTACGGAAAAAACTCGATATTTTATATGTATAAATATATATTATATATTCCACGTGAATTTCTTGAATCGTTGGGGTTAATTTGCAAATAATTCTTTTTTTCAGGTTATATGTTTCACGCATTGTATGTTAATTTTCACTATTACCATGTTGCATCTATTTCCTTAGGTTACAGGTTATTTATGTCATGTTTTCACTATTATACGACGTATACAACATTTTTTCATCGATCGTGTACTTCAGAACAAAACGTTTGAGGTTTTCACGTTTTTTCATTGCTCCAGGAACTCTTTCTTAGATCTAAGTCAGCCCGTTGTGCCTTAATGTTAAAAGTTCGCTATCTAAGTTTAAGCTAACATTAAGATTTCTCGTTGATTGATTAAATATAATATTTCTATCCGGATATAGGCAGGTATAAGTATAAGGTTGCGATTCTCAATTGGTATAAAATACCAACCCCCTATATCTAAGTTAGTCTTATTATGTATTGAATTTAAGAATATCTCATCGCAATTTAAGCTAATATTAAGATTTCTAATTGACTTAATATAATACTGCTATCCAGATATAGGCAGGTATGGATATAAGGTTAAGATATCTTAATATAAATACGAACCCCCTCCGTCGACAGAGGGGATTGGTATTCAAACAAAGCGGAAGCTTTTTTTTTTTTTGTTAGTTTATGTAGCACAATGAAGAAGAGATTGTTCTGGACCATTGAAGCTAAGATTGGGTTAGTTCCACCTTCATAACGATTCTCTTTGACATTGCTGGTATTTTCGTATTTTGGCGAAAATAGAAAATACCTTTGCTATCCTCAATTTCGTAATTAATTCCGCTTTGTTTCTTTTTATCCCGTTTAATTTTAGTTTTCAAAATTAGGCAGATATAGGTAGCGACCGCGTTTTCATTGATGGAGTTGGTCTGTGCTTTAGCATGAATGTGACCGTTCGACGGTTGAGGAGTACGTGTTCTGTGGCAATCATGCTTTTGCTACAACCCCATCGGTGTAAAGGTAGTCAAAATGAAGTAGGCCTACAGGGTAGGCCTACAGGGTATCTCGTTTAATTTTAATTTCCAAAATTAGGCAGACGTAGGTAGAGACTATTGCTACAACACCATCGGTGTAAAGGTAGTCAGAGTGGATTAGGCCTACAGGGGATACCACTTAAAAAAAAACGCGCCCACGTTTGCTCTACCTCAGTGGTGGGTGTGGAAATGAGCAAGTCGCAACTTTCATTAGCTCTAGGGGTTTTGCATTTCCATGTATGAGAAATCAATTTATATAATAAGAATGTGAAATTATTAATAATGTAATCTGTGTAATAATAAAGCATTTTTAATACAAAATTTTGTTTACATTTTTTGTCAATTGATTCGATGGATATACGCATTACAGAACAGCGTATATAAATAAAAACATTATAGAACAGCGTATCAAAAATATTTTTTATCTCTTTTTTTCATAGTGATTACTTTGTTCTGATATTAATATATTTTATATGATATGTAATACGTACTTCGTTAACTCTGTTTGATAAAACTCCCATAATTTATCGAAGTAAAATAAAATAACAGGTTAAGTTGTCAAATAAATTAAAAAAAAAAAAATTTCAGTTATCCCCCCCATCCGACGATATCCTTTGGCTTTTACATATCTCCTCAGTCCTCTCAATTTCTATAATTCATTTGACTTCTCAGGATCCTCCATGAATTTTTCATTTGCCTCTCGTCTCTGTGTGTTCCGTGCCGCCCTTCCCGCTCGTAGTTTCGGAGACAGGCACCGTCTTACACATTTGAGCACGATCTTCATTTTGACATTTTCTAAAAACTTTTCTCGACAATCCCCCAAGATAAATAGAAACGACAAGGAGTCTTTAGTCATCCTAGACGCCTAATCTTGCGGCTAGAGGGTTACGGGCAATTTTTCCCAATCGTACGACTACGCTGTCGAATAAGAATGATAGAAACGTCTTACAGGACAGTGACCCAACGGAGTTGTTTCGTCTCGATTATTGAGATCCTACATGACGTCTCTACAAAAGTTTCCTGAATTTTCATTTATTATCTTACATTCCGTTGTGTGAAAAAATAAGACAGCCAAATTCTCCAAATTGGCGAAAAAAGATTATCTATTGCGTGTAAAAGGGGATGATCGTATTTTCAAAAACATCAGATCGGATTTACAAAGAGAATTAATTTTTTTTTTTCACACAAGTTTGTCGACGAGCTTATACATTTGCAATTATATGAGAGAGATAGGATGGCAATTTTGAATTAGCACGATTTTTTCGTTATGCATTATTAAAAATTAATGAATTAATGGTAACAATTAATTGAATATAATTACTTTCAATGATAATTTAATATATAATGATTGTTCATTTAATCATGCTTGATGATTTTTTAAATTTTTCGTAGCGGGTTCCAAATCAGCCACCTCCACGTGGTGGAACCTGGGGAATTCATGCTTCGACAATATTATTTATTGTAAAAGCATGAATTTGCTAATGGCTGAATTCACTTTTTTTTTAATTATGCTTTAAAGTGCCTGGTATTCATACCATTAAGTAATTTCATTACATGACTCTCGCGTGCTTTTACCACAGAAAAAACTGTTTTCATGCATTTTCTATGTTTCTTTTTAATAATGTGATTCTATACGTTTTGTTCAATTGTGCGTAAGATGTTTTTAAGTATATATATTTCACTTGAAATGTTTATATCATTGAGGTTAACTTGCAAATGATTCTTTTTTTTTCAGATTATATCTCACGTATTGTAAATTAATTTTCACTATTACCATGTCGCATCTATTTCTTAGATTATAGATTGTTTATGTTTCATGTTTCCATTATTACACGATGCACAAATTTTTTCATCGATCATATAGGTTGGAACAAAAGGTTTTAGGTTTTCAAGTTTTTTCATCGCTCTAGAGACTTTTTCTTCGATCCAAGTTATCCCGTTGTGCCATAATGTTAAGAGTTTGCGACCTAAATTTAAGCTAACATTAAGATTTCTCGTTGACTGATTAAATATAATAATATTTCTATCCGGATATAGGCAGGTATATGTATATAAGGTTGCGATTCTCAATCGGTATAAAATACCAACCCCCTAGATCTAAGTTAGTCTATTGCGTATTAATGTTAAGACGTTCTCATCGAAATTTAAGCTAATATTAAGATTTATGGTTGACTTGCTATAATATTGCTATACAGATATTTCCATGTCTAAATATAAGCAGGTATACGTTTAAGGCTAAGATTTTCAATCGGTATAAAGTACCAACCCCCTAGATCTAAGTTGGTCCGCTGCGTATATTAATGTTAAGAGATTCTCATCGCAATTTAAGCTAATATTAAGATTTATAGTTGACTTACTATAATATTGCTATACAGATACAGGCAGGTATATATATAAGCTTAAGATATCTTAATATAAATACGAACCCCCTCTGAAGACAGAGAGGGTTGGTATTCAAACAAAGCGGAAGCTTTTTGTTAGTCTCCGTGGCACAGTGACGAAGAGCATGTTCTGGACAATTGATTCTCAGCTAATTAGTTCGAGTCCCAGCTCTATAACGTGACTCTTTGTCATCGTCGGTATTTTATATTTCTTGAAAATATAAAATTCCTTTGCTACCCTCAATTTCTTCATTACTTTCACTTTGTTTTTTTTTTATCCCGTTTAGATTTAGTTTCAAAAATTAGGCAGATATAGGTAGAGACCGCGTTTCCATTGATGGAGTTGGTCTGTGCTTTAGCATGAATGTGACCGTTCGATGGTTGAGGAGTACGTGTTCTGTGGCAATCATGCTTTTGCTACAACCCCATCGGTGTAAAGGTAGTCAAAGTGAAGTAGGCCTACAGGGTAGGCCTACAGGGTATCTCGTTTAATTTTAATTTCCAAAATTAGGCAGACGTAGGTAGAGACTATTGCTACAACACCATCGGTGTAAAGGTAGTCAGAGTGGATTAGGCCTACAGGGGATACCACTTAAAAAAAAACGCGCCCACGTTTGCTCTACCTCCGTGGTGGGTGTGGAAATGAGCGTTTCACAATTTTCATTTTAGCTCTACAGGTGCTTTGCATTACGATGCATGAGATATGAATTTATCTTATAAGAAAGTAAAAATACTATTAATAAAATATGTATAACAATATAAAGTTCTTCTACTACAGAATTGTGTGTGAATTTCTTTCTTTTTTTTTGTCAATTACATATGGTTATATGTAACTCGCTGTATATTTATTTAAACAAATTTACATTTTTCAGCATTTTATTGTCAAAATTCAAAACCCGATAATGGAGAACTTGCATGTAAACGATTTTCTCTTTTTTTTTTTTTTATCATTCTGTCACAGTTAAATATTTTCTGAAGTTAATAAACATATTGCATTAATTTCTTTAAGCAAGTAAATTATTATTTCTTAAGGTGTAAAAATTGTAAGAAATTTACAGGCTCTGTGGGCTGAGTGACGTCGCAACACCCCTCGGTACTAGGGCAAGGTTATATGCCCAGATTTTTCACCGAGGGTTATCTTCCGGATAGATTGGTTATCACGTTATCAGATAGATAATCCGTGTTAAAAGCATACGATATTCATCGGATAACTATCCGTCGGTTAAAAAATTGGCGAAAATAAATCATTGGTGTGTGCGTTATATAAATTACAGCTTACAGCATATGCTGTAACTTAAAAAAATAATCAAGGATACAATGAAAGCGACATCTGCAAATTTGCCAAAAACAGATTTAGAGATGTTCCTAACGCAAATAAATACTTTTTCTGGTGTTGATACATTCGTGCTTTTGCAACATGGTACAAAACAATATTTGTACACGTTTTCTTCGATTGTTCAGGTACATTAGTCGTATTTAAATCTCATTTACAGACTACATATTTTTACGAAGATTCTTTGGGTTGTGACGTCACTGTCACGTGATATACGTTTGAGATGCAACTGAATTTTCAAGCTGGTATAATCAATCAAATAATAATAATAATGAATAACCGACAAAACCTATGTGAATGATTTCGATTTTGATCTGGTTTATTCATAAAAATTAGAAAACCCTTAATTTCCCATAGTCATTATAGAACAGAGGTTCTTGCTGTGCCCGTGGGTGGTTATAGAAAAAAATTTATGTGGGCTCCTAGCCCCCACAATAACATGGTTTATTAGAATAAATTAGACTTAAACAAAAGAAAAAAATATGTATATGTAAATAAATAAATAAATGAAAATAAAGTAAACAAAATAAAATAAAACGTTGAATAATTATCTTTTAAATCATTTAAAAGTTGAAAATACTGCTAGTTCTCTAATATGCAATTCAACAAATCCCTTACAGCAGCAAGTTTCTCTCTACTTGCAAATTAAAAAAACAATGGCTGGGAAAATACGCAGAAAGAAGTAAAATCTCACAAAACATGTATATAATATTAGTTTATTTTTTCGACATTTTAGGATGTATGGACAATTATTACATAATAATTTTATATAATGAGATATTGTTTCTTAGCGGTAGTTTGTAAGTTTCGACTTGTGTGTGTGTGTGTTTCACGTTTTTTTTATCTCTTTGTTTCTTATTCCTTTTTTTTGCTTCCATCAAAAATTTAACAGATCCACTCGTCTCACGGAGACGAATCGATCGATCGTCGCGAACTCTTTTGGGTTATTAATCGTCGATTAAACGTTATTATTATTGATATTATTATTATTTTTATTTGTTCGTTTTTTTCTCATTTTTGTTTTGTTTTTTTTTTTTAATTACTTTTCTTTCATCAATCATTTATCAATATTGTAATCATTATATTACCATTAATTATTATAATTACGATGTAACGCTATAACTAATTTTTTTCTTTTTTTTTTCTCGTTTCTTTATTCAATGATTATATCGATGGACTAATGCCAAAGGGGCGTATCGGTAATGTATAAGCATAGCTTATACGCCCCTATGGAATTTAACCATCGCGATATTAATTCATTCGTAATGATAGAAAGTACGTCACGATGCAGTGGACAACGAATAGTGATCAGTTGAACTGTCAATCCGTTTTTTGTCAAAATACACATACACACACACACAAACACACACACCGCGTCGTGAAACGTTAATAAGTTTTTAATTTCATGAATTATAGATGAAGAAAAAGTTTTAGATCAGATTTAACATGTGGAGGGGGTCCAAGGGTGATCGAGCTGGCATAAAATGACCCGAACAGCGTTTTTTTTTTCTCCTTCCTTAATTAAAATTTTATTCCTGCGTAAGAAGATTGGAATAGACAAATTTCGGTTCCATATTTTTTCTCTCGCCAATTGTAATTGGAGAAAAAACGAAATTCGTAAATTGATATCGAATGACTTTTGAGGGGGAAAAAAAAATTAATTCAATAAATTGGATCTACGAGTCGTCACGGAATGCCCCACGTCTCTCGGGATGCAAAAAAAAAAAAAAAAAAACGACGCAGAACTGCATTATTCGAACGCGTGAATTATTTGTTGATTTTTTTTTTTTTTTCATTTTTCTTTCTCTCCGTTTCCGGTATTAATTTTTTCCCCCTATTTAATCACGTAAACGCAGTTTTTGTTCCCTTTGGTTTGGGTCAGATCAGTTGGAAAAGTAGATGGACGAAGATTGATAAAATTTAATTTGAAAATAAAAATGAATAAATAATAAAAATTTGATAAAAAAAAAATACAATTTTGCCACCTCTCCCTCGTGCACAACAATCATGCAGAATTTCCTGATCGAGCATTTCCTTTTCTTTTACCCTCTCTCACAGATCACACGCAATATATATACATATATATTTATATATTTATATTTATTTATAAATATATAATCAAAATTTACGCATACGAAAAGGGAAAAAAAAATTCTCCACATATATCGAAAAATTGCAATCATCTTTTTTTTCATGTCAAACCCTCTCTCTTTCTCTCTCATTCGTTTACAAAAAAAAATCGATTGCGCAACGCGGAAGAATAAAAAGGCAGAGAATTAGAAAAAAAAAAACAAAACACGAAAATATTCGTTGTTTTTTGTTTGTTTGTTTGTGCTCCATTTCGTTTTCGAGTGTGCTCGTTTCGCTTCGCATTGTTCGCTTCTTTTTTTTTTCTCTCAGTGCGTGTTTATTATTATGCTTTATGCGTTATTATTATGCTTTCACTTTTTCGACTGTGACTATAGAAACACGATAAATTTACTAATAATAATAATAATAATAATAACAATAAGAATGCACTTCTAAGATAAGAGTGCACATGCCGGACACACGCACAGTATTGATAAGAACGTTCCCATGTTCTAGTAAAGGAACATTATTTATTTGGACGAATTACAACGGTTTCTTACAGCCTATATATTCTTAATCGTAATTGCGGGAGTATAAATTAAATTTTTAAATTTCAAAATCTGGTAGTTTAGGAAAAAATATTTAGTACGTATTTTTTATTTTTTTTATTTGAATCAAAATTGCCGTTAATATAACAAATTGAAAAGAGCGAGCGGTGGCCCAGTTGGTCCGACTCTGGACTGCCACGCAGGCGGCTAGGGTTCGATCCCGCGGCCGGCACCAACGGATTTTTCCAGATGCTTTTTCTGCGAGCTCGGTGGTTCGAAACCCACCTTAAATTGTAGGTTCTCACAAATACACTGGGCCAATAGCAATGAGATTGCAAAAATCGAGGGAGAAAAATAGTTCCGCAAATGAACAGAAAAACTAAAATAGTGGGCCCAGTGTAAGAGTGATATAGTGTATGAAAGTGTTGTAAAAAGCCGAAAAGGCTATGCAAGTAAAACTTACTACTACTATAACAAATTGAAAAATATAACATTATGACGTCACACATGTTACGCTATATATTATCAAAATCCGTGAAATTAAATTGCCTATATATCTGTCATTTTTAACGAAAAATAAAATAATACGTCCTCATTATTTTTACTTACTCTAAATTATGCGCCCCAATGATTGAAAAAAAAAAATTTCATTCATACTCTCCTAATTACTAACATAGTTTTCCCCTGCAGTTGTTATCGTATTTAAAAAATACTTTTATCGATTAATTATTATTAATCAACGGTAATGCGTTTCTTTCATAATACAATAAATTTGGTAAGACTGAATTATACAAACGCACGTGTTTTAGTTAATTTTGTTTTTTTAATAGTAAATAATAGCGATATAGCTCGTTTTGTTGAATCCTGTGTAACTTCCTAATTTTAAGTGCTAAATTTCGTTTTCACCGTCTCAATTATGAAATAAATCGATATTTTACTTCAAGATATTGTCCTGATACAAAAAAAAATGAATTTCTAAACAATAATTTATTAAACAAATAAATAGTATGCTAGTATAACGTGAAATTAGCCCTTATCATTGATGATCAACTCATAAATGTTGATATAGGCATTATTATTATTTTTTTTAATTCAACGTCTATTTGCCTATACTTTAATATACTTTAGGTACTTTGGTACAAGCATGTAAATATACAGGTGCGTGCACCTAAAGTTATCATTGACAATGTTGTCATTAACGCTTATCGATAATTCTTTGGTTTTACTTTTTTTTTTTTTTTTTTCATCAACAATGATTAACATTAAAGCTCGGAAAATAGCGTCAGATTGCGCGTATATTAATTGACCATAGAGGCATCGCAAAACGTTTTCTCATATCAATAATCGGTAGCTCTATATGCATATATATTATTAAAATTAATGTTATAATAGGAACAATCTTTCAACAATCTAATATATTCTCACCCTCAATCGTAATTTTTAATCTTTGATTAAAAAATATGGATTCGATATTCGTACGGCGTACACACAGCATTTTTTATGAAAAAATGTATGCAAAAATTTATCTCTCCGTGTATAAAACTCGTATTAGAAATCACAGGAATCTATTGTCCGCATCTACGATTTGTAGGATACTGTTTGAGCAAACGTCGCGTCAAGCTCTGATATATACGAGCATTTCGCTTCTCCTGAACACGATCCGGACCCTCACCCTTGTTTCTCATATCCGTCCTAGAGATTTTACCCTTAATTCCCGGTGTGTGCACGAGAAATCCACCGTCCAATACGATCAGACGATAATTCATCAAGCACATTTCCAGCATCTGCGAAAGGATGGAAAACAAAAGAAATGAAATATTAAGGAACAAGTTTTAACAAAGTTCATTTTACTTTTATTTAAACTCAAAATAGTTTGAAGCTGGGATTACTTATTCTCTGTGTTCGCAATCATCTCTCTATGGGGTCGATGGAAGAATATTTTTTCAAGCAAAGCGGATGTATAGCGATTTATCAAAGAAATATTTAAAAGAGATGAAAATATATAGTCGATTCACAGAAAAATAATTTTACAATCGAGTTGGAGCCATTATTTTTCACACTGAGTACTTACATTAAAAAAAAAAGAAAGAAAAAACATGATAAATAAATTATCCGCATATACCTGTGCCATTTTATCTTGACGTCCTTCCCACGACATTTCCTCGTTGTACATGGGATCGTCTCGGGTACCGATAAAAACTGGTTCCCATCGATGATAAGGATATTCCCTTCTCGTAACGATCAATGGTCTGACTCTGCCAGGATCGGGTCTCAGGAGCCATCTCGTTAGACCCGGAAATCTTTGACAATGAATACAAACGAAACGATGAAAATATACGGCAAGACCATTTTTCACAGCAGCCATGAGTTCTCTCTTGTTTCTCGGTGGTGTCTCGTGCGAGTTTATCTCGAACGTTGGCACCACGAAAACAACGCCGGACCGTGATGCACGTCCGTGCATCATCTCGATGAATCCCGTGGCGAGTCTTTCGCTCGGTAATAATTCGATATCGGAAACGAGAACACGGCTCGTCGGTGACAAATTTCTCGCTACGTTTCTCGCTACGTTTATCGGATATGTCATGCCCCGTTGTTTTCTCTCGGTGTCGGTTTCACGAAGTTGCAAATCCGATGCTGCGCAGTCACCCATCGAATGCTGCTGCATCAACGGACTCAGAGCCGGTGGACGTCCGGCCGGAAATACGAGATGAACCGATACCTTATTTCGCCGATATATTTTGTCATTGCTTTTTTATTTTTATTTTTTTTTTTGGTCATCATTTGAACCCCTCTGAAGCATACACTTCTCCCCGCGAAATCCTTTTTAAAATTTACTGCAACGAATTTTCATCGCAACATTGTCAGCTTGTGATTTTGAATTTAGCCATTTTTTCCTTCAGATTCGAAATCGGTGGCCCTCAAACCCGTCGAGTGTCAAATTTCAGGCAAATCGATCTATCCGCTGCAATTGCATCATATTTTACTCCATATTTTATCCGCGCTATACCCAAAAATACCCCGAATATCGAATTTCGTGTGAATCCAGTACAACGCGATCTCTGTAGCGATTTAGATCTACCAATTTGATCGGCAATCTTGGATAGGTATAGGGTGACTGAACCAGTGAATGAACACCTACCAGTGAATGAACAGGCTTAGTATTTTAATTAAACGGCAGAGATATGATTCTATTATTATGAAGAATTTTGTATTCATAATGAAGTGAAAATTCTGAGAAAACATCTAGTAGTGATATTATTTGACGCTGTGAAAGATTTGCGATGCTATGGATTTTTTTTCGTACTTGGGGCGCATATTCATAAGAGACAGCCATGTTGTTATAACCATGTGACTGTGCATCGAATACCAGAATATTCCATATCACCTCGACAAATATTTTTAAAAGATATGCAATAATTTTTTCAACGTTATACATTGCTAAGCTTCAATTATATTAATGAATTTTTGGTCAAAAACCCAATATTGTTTGCGATATATGGCCGTTTATTCACTGGTCCAGCTTTTAAACGTATTTCCAGTGATTGAACGAGCGTTGTAAAGGCTTTTCATAACCTCAAAACGCACGAGTATGCGTACGCATCTCTGGTTCCATTGTACGTTCATTCACTGGAAAGATAAGAGTTCATTCATTGGAATTTTTGTTCATTCACTGGGAAATTGGTAATTTCGTTCATTATAATTTTTTTTTACAAAATCCTTGCGAACAGGGCACTTCGAATATTTTTTTTAATATTCTGTGAACATTGTTCTATAAGATCTAATTAGCTCATAAAGAAATTCGTACTAAGTTAAATTATACGGCTTTATCGAAATAGAAAAAAGGCTTATGCGTTCATTCACTGGTTCAGTCACCCTAGCGTCCCGAAAAATTTTAATATCCGAAAAAAAACTATATTTCTGCAATTTGTTACCATATCAATAAAATAAACTATCCAATGAATGCTTCAGAGGTTCAAGGAGCAGCATCATTCGAATTCAATAAGAATTATTTCAATTCATAAAATATTATATGTGTAATTAAAAAAACAAAATACATTCATGATGGAAAAGGCAAATTTTTCATTATAAATATATCGAGGGCTTAGGACCAAAAGGGCGTAACCTACTGTTTTTCGACTTTTCATTACCTTACTGCCATAAGGGCGTATCCCCAACTTTAACACGTAAGTTCCATAAGAACAGAATTAATCAGCCTACAGCCAGAAGGGCGTAAGCCCACTACAATACTGCCAGAAAGGCGTAACCCGCAGAGAGAAAAAAAAGTGGCTTACGCCCGTCTGGCAGATCATTGATCATTTTTTTCCGGATTTAAATCGCCTGATTACAGCCAAACGGGCGTAACCCTCTTTTTTTTTATTTTTCGTGGCTTACGCCTTTCTGGCGGATAACCGGTCAGTTTTTTCCGAATTTCGATCGTCTATTTACTGCCAGAAGGGCGTTACCCCAAAAAAATTGAAAACGTGATGTGTGTAAGATGCTGGCCAGTTTTCCATCTTTCTGGCCAGTTGATGGCCAGTAAACTGTCGAGTTCCAGACTAGGTGTGTAACGCAAATCTGTTCAGTGCCAGTCTTGGCAGACTGACGAGTTGCTGGTCAGAAAAACTCGGCAGTTGCTGGTCAGGAAACTATTTGCTATTTGCTAATATTTTTTAATGCGAAATATAAACAAAAACGAAATATATCATTTGCAAAATGGTTGCATGCGCATATTTAGTCGTTGTCGCATAATAGTCGAAATTAAAAATTTTTTTTTCAATTAAAAATTTTTTTTTCAATTTAAAATTTTTCAAATTTTTCAATATTTTCAAATTTTTAAAATTTTTCAAAATTTTCCAAAATTTTCAAAATTTTCCAAAATTTTCAAATTTTTCAAAAATTTTCAAACTTATTCAACATTTTCAAAATTTTACACACACACACACACACGTCACACACATCCCGTTTTCAATTTTTTTGGGGTAACGCCCTTCTGGCAGTAAGTAGACGATCGAAATTCGGAGAAAACTGACCAGTTATCCGCCAGAAAGGCGTAAGCCACGAAAAATAAAAAAAAGAGGGTTACGCCCGTCTGGCTGTAATCAGGCGATTTAAATCCGGAAAAAAATGATAAATGATCTGCCAGACGGGCGTAAGCCACTTTTTTTTATTTTTCGTGGCTTACGCCTTTCTGGCAGTATTGTAGTGTGGGTTTACGCCCTTCTGGCTGTAGGCTGATTAATTTTGCTCTTATGGAACTTCCGTGTTAAAGTTGGGGATACGCCCTTATGGCAGTATAGTCCGTTTTTTGTGGGTTACGCCTTTCTGGTCCTAAGCCCTCGATATGAATATATGTATAATATATAATATATGAATATAAATATATGAATTTATATTAGGGTGTTTAAACAAAAAAAAAGTTTTAGATTTTTCATGCTCCCACCCCTTAAAACTTGAGTTTTGATAGAAAAAAAACATCCTCGCAAAGAAGGAGCGCTCATTGGACGTTTCTAATTATAACAGCCAATTAACGTCTATGACGAACTTTTTGGAAGGAAAAATTTGATATCATGAGGATTGTATTTCGAATTAAGAAAAAAATATTTCATTAAATAAAATTTTGTTTATTCCTAATTTATAATTTTTTATAAAAACTTCTAAACAATTTTTTTCTGATACCATGATAAATTTGTTTTCTTGACTCAAATATACGTACTCCATGATTCTTTATTCTCTTGCCGAAATAACAAATCATTAGTCTCAGGGATGATATAGTATATAAACAAATTTATTCACCTTTAACAATTTTTCCGCTATATGACTTTATGCAAAAAATGACTTTATGCCTTTTTACACGTGACATACGTTTTTTCGGTGGAAATCAGCGACTAAAAGTATCTATGGCCCTTGATCTCTATTCTTAGTTAACAATGAATTAAATTCCGCGCACAAAGCTACTTTTCGTTCAGCAATATCGTTTACAGCTTTTAAATCATTAAAGATTCTTTTTATTTGAAATACAATCCCCATGGTCTCAAAATTTTCCTTCCAAAAAGTTCGTCACAGACGTTAATTGGCTGTTATAATTAGAAACGTCCAATGAGCAGCGGCTTTCACTTAAGCTACAGAGCTCTGCTCCCTCTTCGCGAGGATGCTTTTTCCATCAAAACTCAAGTTTTAAGGGGTGGGAACATGAAAAATCAAATTTTTTTTTTTTGAAACACCCTAATTTATATACAGTAGAGCCTCGATTATCCGAACCCGTCGGGACCGGGCCTAGTTCGGATTATCGAAAGTTCGGATAATAGAAATGCGTTGTCGTAGATAGCGGTCTTAGATATTGCATATGGGAAAAATAAGAAAAACGGGCAGATATTTTGAGCAATTTAAAGTTATGCTTGTGTATTTCAATTATATATTTAAAACAAAACAGTAATATATGCCTTCATAAAAATTTAGTGTTTAATTTCAGGCTTTTTTTTTATCATAAATTGCTGAATCTTTGGCTGGAAGCTACGCGTTTTTTCGCGGTTTATTCGTTCAAAAAGAAATTGATATTACGGACGTACGACAAATTATCTCGGAATCATGTTTATTTTATTTTTTCTTCAACCAATCTAAAATATATATTTTTTCATACGTTTGTAACGCTCTCGGGTAATATTCGTAGTATTCACTTTTTAACGACAAAGTCGCTTGGATAAATTATTATTGAACAGAAAGAAAAAAAACAAGAATCAGAAGTCTTGCATGGAACACGACGATGCCATTGTATTTATCTCTAATAGCAAATTTTTATAAATTATTCAGCCAAATTTTATTCCGTGTGAATTTAAAATTTTATCAACGATACGTATCTTTGTAGCAATTCTTAATGACCCCTTGCGAAATTAATTTGTCTTCGAGCATAACGAAGCTCGTTTTTTTTCGTTCGAGAGTACTTCTGTCGAGCGAACGTCGAAAACATCGGACAAGCAGCATTTCGAACGAAAAACAAACAAAAAAAGGCATTTTTATTGTAAAAAAAAAAAAAAATCGCGCCATGGTTCGGATAATAGAACGTTCGGATAAAGCAAGTATACGTTCGGATAACGGAGGGTTCGGATAGTGGGAGTTCGGATAATCGAGGTTCTACTGTATATAAATATATAAAGAATCATTTCGATACGTGAAATCGTACCTTGGCCATTTCAGGTTCACACCGACAGGCACGTTCGAGCAAGGCAATCGCTAGTCCGGCATCAAGACCCGGAGCAAAGATGGCAAGACTCAGGGAGCCTTCCCATCGTCTCGCGAGCTCGACAACGTGATAAACCTGATCGGCGGTCGCATGAGTGCAGAGCGTCAAATTTGGCAATCGAACGTTTCGACGATCTCGGGTATCTCCACTTATTACGTATGGCAAAACTCTGTAAGGACCATGCTTGTCGGCTTCGGGACTTCCGGTCACTTTGCCAGCCGGATATGCGAGAATAATCGGCAATCCGTGATGCCATCTGCACGAGGTATGATTATCGGGTCGTCGACCGGCCATATAAGTGCCAGGTGCATACGAAGGCGCCGATCTCGAATTATCCTGCTGTCTCATCGATTGCATTGCAACAATCCTGGCATAACCGGAAGTGCCATAACGACGTATCGTCTCGATCGGCACGAGCAAGCTCCTACCGGCCAAAAATTTCGTTCCAAGCGACAAAATTAACACGATGAACACGAGAATTATGAGCCTGCGCGAATTATTACGCATTATCCGGCTACCCGCAGCCTCTCCTTATCAACATTAATCCACGAGGGTTGTGCACGCTTCACTGGACTATCCCTCGTTTTTTTTTTTCCTCGCACGGGGGAGCTTCTCTTGTGCACCTCGCGGATCGATTGACCGCGCTGGCGCAAAGCTTCAGGGACGAAAAATTCATTTTAGCACCCCCCCCCCCCCCCCCTTTATCAAACGTAGAAATGCGAAAAAACAAACAAACAGAGAGAGATTAAATTTTCAGTCGCTCAAGCGTTATCGTTATTCTCGCGCGTAAAATAAAAAATAAAACTTTTGATCAGTCGAGTAGAAACTAATGAACTAGTTTTAATTACTGAAGCGTTGCTAATTTCCATTCTCGCTTGTTTTCTTGCCTTTCGTAGCTTTATGTTCAATTCGTAGAATTTTAATTTAAAAAAAAAAAACAAAACACCTCGTAGAGATTCTTTGGGCTCTTACGAGCGAATCGATAAAACTTAATTAAAGTCCGTAATTGTATTTTCTCTTGTGAACTGTCTTGCCAACGAAAAATCACGAGTTGATTTCACGAGGGGGCGGAGAGCAATTAGAAACTCGTCAATCGATCTTTGTGCCTCTCTCTGACGACGTCTCTTTTGATATGACTAGACGAGATATGGTGCAACGAACCTCGGAAGATTTTGCATATAGTTCGCCCACATTGAAAACGCTGATACTGAAGAAATTTCAAACTCTTAATTATCGTTCAATATGGAATTTTTTTTTTTCTCATTAGCACCTTTATTCAGCGTGAAATTAAGAACGATTTTTCATTCCTTAATTTATTACAATTATTAGATTTTCCATGAATTGAAAAAAAAAAAAAATTTTCCGTTAGTATAGTTAAAAAATTGGAAATAATTTCGAGTAATTTTGATGGATTTGAAGATTTTTGGAAAAATAAAGTATCGTTTTGTCAATATATTTAAATATTTACCGATACTTGTACAAGTTTTTTTTTTCATTAGCACCTTTATTCAGTGTGAAATTAAGAACGATTTTTCATTCCTTAATTTATTACAATTATTAGGTTTTCCATGAATTGAAAAAAAAAAATATTTTCCGTTAGTATAGTTACAAAATTGGAAATAATCTCGAGTAATTTTCATGGATTTAAAGATTTTTGGAAAAATAAAATATCGTTTTGTCAATATATTTAAATATTTACCGATACTTGTACAAGTTTTTTTTTTTTCATTAGCACCTTTATTCAGTGTGAAATTAAGAACGATTTTTCATTCCTTAATTTATTACAATTATTAGATTTTCCATGAATTAAAAAAAAATATATTTTCCGTTAGTAGTTAAAAAATTGGAAATAATTTCGAGTAATTTTCATGGATTTGAAGATTTTTGGAAAAATAAAATATCGTTTTGTCAGTATATTTAAATAATTACCGATACTTGTACAATTTTTTTTTTCAATTCTAATTAATGGCCAAAAGGATCAACTCTTCTTTTCCGATGATAACTGCAGTCGTGTGACGCATAATCGTTGTCACTCATCGATCAAAAGTTCACAACTCCGCAACTCGTGGAAAGTTCACATATTTTCCCTGACACATAGTGCAACGCATAAAATTTAAAAAGAGGCAAAGAGAGAGAGAGGGAGAGAGCTATAGATCGGCTCGGAAAGCATTAATACATAAAAATGTCAGGTCGAATGCTCGTAAAATATTTATTTTATCTGGCTTATATTGCAAAGTAAGCTTTTTTTTAAAAAATTCAATAATCCCTAATTTGAAAATTTTGCTTTTTATCATTCGCTCCGAATCCAACATAAGAATAAAAAAAATATATATATGAAATAAAATAAAGCATCGCGAGTGACGTAAAATATTTCTACATTCACATACGTTTTCCTAATTTTTTTTTTTTTTTTACAAATTATTATAAATTATGGATTTTTCAAAAACTTTGCCCTGCCATCTCAATTTTTTCCCTTGTTTTATATTCTTCGAATTCGCGAATACGAATCTCTCGTCATTGATTGAAACCCGGCCGCTAATATTAGAGCATACATTCTCGCTTGCTCCCTCCTCGCACTACTCAAGGCATCTTCTCCTACTCGTTGTAATGATATAAGCGCGTTTGAGGCCGATCCGCCGATCGCGAAGGGGTTTACTCGAGGCGATGCAGTCGCCAAAACTTGGCCGGCGAGGAGGCCGCGAGTTTCTCTCTCTCTCTCTCTCTCTTTCTCTCTTTCTCTCTCGTGATGAGAATCCCACGAGGATTCGATCCATCTTCGTCATTTTCGAATATGACGACGCCACGTGACAAAAGTAACCGCAATTAAATTGCAATTTGGCTTTGTATCAAAATAATTATTTTTCAATCGGTCAAATTAATCGGACGCGAGAGAGAATTTTAATAAATTTTTTTTGTGCATTTATTCAAATGAATTTTTAATTAATTTAAAGTATTATGTAATTTGGAGTTTGCAAAGGTTGACAAATTATTTTTCCACGCTTACGTGCAATAATTAGGTAAAATAAAAAAATCACTAAATGTATAAATTCAAATAATCAGTGTTTATTGAACCATTTTTTTCAACTTCAAATCTTAAATAATTGCCAGAGTGTAATTATAAGAAATCCCACTATTTAATCACTCCCATTATTGAAAAAAAAAAAAATCAACGATGATAAATCAAATTTTTCGTGAATTCATTGAGCCAATTTGTAAATTGAAAAAGTAAGGTGTGATAATGAAAAAAAAAAAAGTGACGACTTCATTTTTCGAGCGTACAAACGGACATGGAATTAATTCTCAACGATATCTGCGATATGTGTTGTATATACGTTAATCTGTCCACAGAAAAAGTTGCCATTGAACATAAGAATTTTAATTACATAGCACGGTCAATTTATTCTGGCACACGAACACGATAGGTTTAATAATAAACCCCCGAGTGTCGACGCTTTTTCAACTTTTGTCACACACACATACAGACACGTGGCCCAAATCTCTCTCGCACGCGCTATTCTATTTTTTTTTTTTTATTTTTTTTTTTTCGTTCATTCATTCTCCATCCCTCTTTCTCGGAGGCGTGTGTTATAAATTATTACACCTCTTCGTAAGTCCGTGTGAACGTACCATATACGACGCATGACGAAGTATAATTCAGCGAAGAGTGGATAAGTGACGATAATAATTTCGTGCTTCGAAACGTTGCAAAAACGTCGATTTCAACAATACGTCAATGGCATTCGAGTTAAAATTGTGCATAAGTGATTCATCGTAAAAACGTTGCGCAATGCTATATACAGTACGAACGAGTGATTGATGAAAAGTGAAGGATAACAAAAAAAATTGCTCAAAATAATTCGTGACTAAGTCTTGTTCGAATGAATCAACGCGTGAGGAAACTCTGTGGTATGCAAAATTATATATATTGTATATATAACATGGGCAACAGCTCAGAGATGATGTTTCACACGATTCTGATGATGGTGATGACGTTGAAATTTTCATCGTTGGAATGCAACGAAAATAGAGGTTTTTTTTTTAAATAATTTCCAGTATTTTCTGGAAGTCGAAAATCGTTTAAACCTTAATCTTTCGTGACCTGGGGCCTAAATATGCCAGAAATGCGTTAGCAATGCCGGAAATGATTTTTTTTTTATTAAAAAAAAAACTATTTTCGTTGCATTCCAACGATGCAAATTTCAGCATCATTGATGGTGAATTAATATTTTCAATCGTCATATAAATAAAACTAATGATTGATTTTGAAAATATTTCGCGCGTAGCTTTGAATTTAATTTGCCAAATATATATCCAAGCTTACAAGCGAGCAGTGGCCCAGTTGGTCCGACTCTGGACTGCCACGCAGGTGGCCAGGGTTCGATCCCGCGGCCGGCACCAATGGATTTTTCCAGATGCTTTTTCTGCGAGCTCGGTGGTTCGAAACCCACCTTAAATTGTAGGTTCTCACAAATACACTGGGCCAATAGCAATGAGATTGCAAAAATCGAGGGAGAAAAATAGTTTCGCAAATGAACAGAAAAACTAAAATAGTGGGCCCAGTGTAAGAGTGATATAGTGTATGAAAGTGTTGTAAAAAGCCGAAAAGGCTATGCGAGTAAAACTTACTACTACTACTACTATATCCAAGCTTACACACGTGAAGCATCATCATATTAATGCTTGTTGGTGTAACATACGTATATATGAGCGTGTGTGTAAAATTCAGCGTGGGCGAGCAAGCACGTGGAACTTCGTGACCTGTCCTAACTAAATTTCTGACGGAAACAGCCCTGAAACGCACGATTCTCAAGTCACCGAGGTTCAAACGCTCCGAGGTACTATAGCACTGCGGTGAAACGTACACTATTATTATGCACATATTAGTGACGCAGCACGCGTCATTATATCATTAAAAAAAAAATTAAACATCCTCACGAGCTTTTATTGCTCCGCGCCGCGTCAATTGTGTGTTTTCGCCACGTTCATTCCAATTTTCGAACATGCGCTTATGATAACTTGTATTCTTTTTGTAACTATGCGTAATTTTATTTAGACAATATTCGTGTATTCTGGATATTTTTTCTTACCGCAAAAGAACAAAAAAACAAAATTCAGCTTACAAAAAGTAATTTAATTATTCATGGTTCTCATATTTGCATTGCAGATGTAGAATAGGATATTTTTTTTCTTGTTTCCGAAACTTTTAACCCCTCAGAGTCTCACATCGATATGAAATTGTCGTTAAAAGTTGGGTTAAAAGTACGATTAAAAGTTGGATTAACGTTGATTTTAAACTACTGTAAAAAAAATAATGGAAATCGATAATTTACTCGTATCGTAAAAAAGAAAATTTAATGTAAATCTCTCTCCCCCATTAATATATCGATGAGCCTTTTCCAATATAATTATGTCAATTATATAATGTTTCTCGAAACTCGGAGGGCAGAGCAGGTGTTCTTAAAATTCAAATTTTCAGCTGTTAGAGATAAAAAGAAAGGAAATTTACATTTCTCGCGATAAACACGCATGCATATATATATATTTGTTACAGATTCGAGTGTAAACGAGTAAAATGTATTAATAGAAAAGTTGAATAATTTATCCAACGCACAGACTCAGGCGTCCTCGCGTTTAGGAGCGTCAGCAGTGAAGCGTCGAGGTCGCATGGATGTGCCGGTCTTTCCGGCGCCCCCGATACTGGACGGGGCTGGTACGACGCTCAGAAACGCTCCGGACGTCGGTACAACGAAGACTGATTTATATCGGAGCTCTCGTCGTCATGTCGTCTCGTCGCCCGGGAAAATTAATCGCACGAATTATTCCTGCACCATCAACGATCATCAAAATCATCGCAAGCAACGACGACGCTCGCAACGTCACGGACATTTTGTGAATTCGATACATCCGAAAATTACGAGAGATACGACGGGCAGAACACGTGCCCGTGTTACCGAGCTGAGATTCAAGATGACCGAACGTCGCGAGGACGACGAGGACGATGCGGACGTCGTTTGCGCCTCGGGTAATTTTAATATCCCTTTTACGTTCAATCAATCAAAATCGCGCTCTTTATCTTTTATTCTACTTTTTTCTTTTTTTTTTTTTTTTAAACTACGATGAAATATCTCGCAGAATTTGAATTTAAAAAAGTTTATAATTAGAATCAGTACTATACATTATATAGTCATTCTTCAATAGAATTCATGCTTTTAAAATGTTTTTCAATCAATGTTAGACAAGAAGTTACATTAATAATTAAGTTTTATCACATATTTGACTCTTTTCATTGTTTTGGAAAAAAGTAAAAATTTTTATGAAATACGTTCAAGCATTTACGCTTCAACTGTCGAAATTATCATTGCTCGTTTATTTTAATTTTTATATGTTTTCGTGTATCCAAAATAAGCGTTGGATGAATATCGAATCGTGCAAAGAAAAAAAAAAAAACGAGATGCCAAAGACGCTTGTGCCTTGAGTATAATATTCGTATTAACATTAAACTTAATCCTCGACATATTTAGGTGAAATGCGTTGTGAAATTCGTATTAAAGCTATTGAAATAATATGATGCTATGAGCAATTCATTACAGCTGAATTTAATTTTAAAAAGGTTTTATTAGATATTTTTTACGTAAATTTTGACAATTATAACATTTGCAACACCTCGATTCTTAAATGCTATTTATTCCATATACGAAACGAAGCACGTGTTTTTTCTCGGATAAATTGACGGGATATACAATCTATATATATATATACAAAACAGACATATATATACAAAACAGACATATACATATATATATATATATATATATATATGTCTGTTTTGCGACGTCAATCTTGTCCCCGGTCTATAGAAACAATAAGCATTATATGCCATCGCGAAACTGTCATCGCTCGGCTATGTTTTCATAAAATCATACGCAAGCGCTCAATGTTTCTATCTCGCGGTACAAGCCTGACGCGGAAAAGTACATAAATCGTTTGTAGCGACATCCTCCCCGCGTAATACGAAATAATATAATGTACCTGTGTAGTACCTGTAAAAACATTCGAGAAGAAAAAAATCGATCCCAGCTGTGGCAATGCGGTATTGTATCAGAGAAGCTTGAATGAAGAAAAAAAAAAATTAGATGGAACAAAGGCAAAATATCGGAGAATCATCGATCCGCGAAAATCCCAATGTAGCCTGTTGGATTTCCGATAAAAAAAACCACTTTTTATACCCTAGGAGATGAAAATAGATGAGCAGTTGCTTCAGTATGTGCGTTAAAAAATAAAGTGTGATCACATTAACGAACGATATCACGAAGGACCAAGTATATATTTGTTTGTCCTTTTGTTTCAAGGGCACTCTCATAGGATAAAAGAAAAAAAAAAATTTTTTTTAATGTGTGATATATATATATATATATATATTATATATATATCATTTGAACAAAAAAATTGACCTAGGATTATAATATATTATTAAATTATTAATTATATACAAACGTATATATTTGTATTCTTCTCTGTTTTTTAGCCACTCCGGTCTCCTTCGAGTCGAAAACGATATCCGAGGATCTGTCGATTCACGACAAAGACGATATAATACGCGAACAGTCGTTGCCCACTAGAACAACGGGTATTCAAACATCATGTCCAAGCGGACCATACAGACTAAAAGTTTTACCATCTCTCAGAGACATCGTACCCGAGGATTCCAACGGTAATCCGGATCCGAAGAAAACGTCACGAGTCTGTTGGCATCTTCGATTTTTGGGAAGACTCTCCTTGTGCCAGTTTGGTACTGATTTATACATTTTTTTATTTTTTTTTTTAATTTCTCAATCGAACGAATGCTTCAATTTGAATTAATTGTTTTTACAAATTTTAATTTTAATTTTTTAATTCAAATTTTAATTTTTATCCCGCAATCGGTATATATATATATATATATATATATATATATATATATATATATATATATATATATATATTTTTTTTTTTTTTGTCATTGGGAAATTTAATGGAAAATGAAAAATCGCAAGTCAGTAGAATATTCAACGAACATACCGAGGTATCGAAATTTATTTTCTCAAGAGAGCCAAAGAGTACCTTTTGAAAATAACAGCGATGATTAAAGACTGATTTTTTGTTTGTTTGTCGAACAGAGAACTATTTAAAATACAAAATGTGATTTTTGAAAGGTCTTTTATCCTCTGCGATAATTTCGATAAAACGATTGACTGATATTCCGGGCTTTTAAAAATAATAAATACGTTGTATAATTAATGACCCATTATACCGTCAGCTGGAGCGATGAAGTTTGATATTTTACGACTATACGTATCTGCCTGAAGGCGAGTTTTATTTTTTTTTCCTTCCCTCAAACTATATCTCGTTTTTCACAGGATTAGCGTGGCTCCTGACTTTTTGGGCAATGGCGGGAGCCGCTTCTTTCTATGCTACCGAAGGTCCGAGAGAGCGCGAACAAGTTATCGAGCTTAAAGACATGCAGAGAGATCTGGCGGTGGGTTTGGCAACGGAGCTTCGTCAATTGCGAGCAAATGAGGAAGAAATGGGACCGCTATGGAGTAAAAAAGTGCGCCAGTACGTCGCTAAGCATGAGGAACTTTTGTTAGCCGCTGTGAGTTCAGGATATGGGGAAGGCGGTGACGGTGGACAACTCTGGACATTTCCCGGCTGTATTCTTTTTTCAATATCCCTTATCACGACACTCGGTAAGAAATCCCGAAATATCATTATTTTATACAAAAAAAAAAAAAAAAAAAACGATAGTAAATATATGGCATGGAAATACGGGGAATTGGTGATATAAGCATATTTGAAAGGGTACAGAGTAGGTATTGCAAAATGGCATTATAGGTGTGGATAGAGCAACACCAATTAGGAGTATGAATGAATTTTTTTTTTCAATCATTGGGGCGCATAATGCAGAGTAAGTAAAAATAATGAGGACGTATTTGTTTATTTTTCGTTAAAAATGACAGATGCACCTGTTATGGGCAATTTAATTTCACGAATTTTGATATATATATAGATATAGCGTAACATGTGTGACGTCATAATGTTATATTTTTCAATTTGTTATACTAACGGCAATTTTGATTCAAATAAAAAAATTAAAAATACGTACTAAATATTTTTTCCTAAATTACCAGATTTTGAAATAAAAAAATTTCATTTATACTCCCAATTAATACATGGAGAAGAGAAAGAGTGTGTTAAGGTACAATAGAGAGATTATGAGAATGGAGGAGACAGGATGGCCAAAAATTTGCTTGTTGGAAGAGACAAGGCTGATCACAAATGGTGAACCGTCAAAATGGGGGGGGAGAATTTTGTTGAATTTCTAAAAGATATGAAAATAGAAGACATAATAATAGCGATGACAAGGAAATGAAGAGATGCGGAAAGAATGGACAAAAGAATAAAAGAAGGGGCTAGAAAAATGTTTTAAATGAAAATCCTAAGGAAGGAAGAGAAGAAAATAAGAAATTCATCGTACAAAATGCCATGTAAAAATTCATCATTGAGAAGGGATGATGTGTCTTGGAAATAATGGTCCGAAGAGGGGATGAATGGAAGAGACAAAGAAATTTGGGCAAGTTTAAGATGTGGCAACATAGGAAGGGCGGAAAAGAAAGGAAAGAAGGACACTGGAAATGCGGGGTATGTAAAGAACAAAAGATGAGACGATGGAGCATTTATAAATATGTAAAAAAAAAAGGTAGAGAGTCAGTGACAGAAAGCAAGAGAGAATGTAGAGGAATGGATGGAAGGAATTGATGAATGGGCAGTAGAGGGAGAAAATGATAAATATATGCTGTGTAGGAAAATACAAAAAGGGATGTGTGTGATTATTATAGGGAAATGGAGGAGGTCTGTAAAAAAAAAAATGAGCAAAGGGGAAGAGAAAGAGTTTTGGAGTAGAGGGATAAATAAAGACTAAGAGATAAAGGTGTGATAATGCGATGTGTATTTTAATGATATTATTAAAAAATAAGTAAAGGATTATACATTATAGTATTTTGTAAAAAAAACTTGACAAACTTGTCCAAATAAAACTCCACTATTGACCGATATATATTCAAAAATAATAATTAACACTGGCTAAAATTCGAATGATCATTTTTATATAAAAAAAAAAACAGTTTTTACGATTCATCATTTCAAATAATTATAGTTATAATGTCTCTTTAACGAATTGCGAAATTTGCCCCGACTCGTAACTAAAATCTCATTCCAATAAGAATTGCCGTTTTTTTTTTTTTTTTTTCAGGCTTCGGTGCTCCCGTACCGCGAACAACACCGGGCAGAACGGTGGCCGTTGTATTCGCCGCTATCGGTATACCGGCGCATTTTCTTCTAATTCTCAACCTCGGCCTCCTTCTGGCAATGCAACTGCAGAGATACGCGGTGAGAAGGAAGCACAAGCGGGAAGAAAATGAGATGGAAACATCGGAGATGTTTTCGGTGCCCAAGTGGGTCAAGGTCGTTCCATTCGGTTGCATCGGTTAGTTCCAGAGAAAAAAAAAATATATATATATATATATATGCCGTAAAATAAATACTTTGTATAAACCGTAAGTGTATAATCATTTGTCTCAATTTTTGTTTTAGGCTGTTACTACTTGATAGGAATATTGTGCTTCGGTGTAGCGAGATCGAGACCATTCGCCGCGAGTATCTTGTTTCCCCTGGATTTTACAGCAGCTGGTGGTCTAGCCACGACTTCCGGTCCCGTGAGAGTCATGTACGCTATTTATCTCGAAGGCGCTGTCACGATAGCCGCCGTAGCTGTTGCCGTGCTTCGCGTATCGGCGACCCAGAGCCTGACAAACATTGGCCTCAAGTACGGCCTACTGACCGAGGCTTAAGGCTGAAACGACGCCGCCGTCTCTAACGGCCCGGATTTGATCGATAGTTTTACACCCAGCGCGCACAATAGAGAAAAAAAAAAAAAAAAAACTCGCTCCTACGCTCCAGCACACGGGCTGCGACCCTGACTAATGGCCGGCTTATCGTTAGTCCGAGTGCAACGGAGAGGATCATTATTAATATATATATATATATATATATATATCCGTGTCTCGTGAACACGCGATACGTATTATCGCCTGTGTGTGTGCGACTCGTGCCAATTTTTAACGGCCCAGGAGATATATCGAGTGCACGATTTCGCCAGACGCGAACGGGAATGAAAAAGAAAGAAAAAGGAAAAAAAAAAAAAAAAACATCAAATATTTCAAACAATTGAGAGAGGGAAGAAAAGTGAGAGGGATCGAGATCTTCCCCACCGAGAATACTGCAATGACATATGAAATATTTCGTTGGATCCAAAATACGGATTGCTCCAAGCTGTGATGAACGCAGCCGAGTGAAATTATAAAGATACGAATCATTATATCCACCTGGTCGAAACGGTGATAAAGTTTTAAAAAAATCGTTTTTTTTTTTTTTTTCTTTCAAACTTTTATCGATCAATCGACAGGTATGAGCGATTATCCGTGTCAAGGAGCATTGATAAACGGACAGCAGGATTTGCTAGCTGGATTTCTGAAAATGCGCATTCTGAGCGTCGTTTTTCAAAGACAAACACGACTGTCGGGGCATTTTAAGGTTGTACGAGAACAACTGCGGGCGGGAAATAAGCGGAAACGTTGGCGCGGATGAGCGCGGTGAGCGATGCGGGCACGCATGAAACAAAAGAAAGAGAGTCGGACAGCTCATAATCCGACGCACGCGAAAAATTTCCTTAAAATCGATAGCTTTATGTCAAAAGGTTCGTCAACCCCCCATTTTTTTTTTTTTTTTTTTCTTTTTACGGAACGTATGTAATCGCGATAGTTTTCTGAACATTTAACGGTTTTAATATTGATCGTATCTAATCGCGAAAGATACGAATTTCTGTTTCAAAGTTGCGTCATCAGCCCAGAATTCGGATATGGCGCGGGGATAAATATCTGGATTTCACGAATTAATTAGTCGGTGATCCACTTTGAAATTTTACAGGCATTATCCTATATACACTTTTGAGATCTGATAAAAGATATCAGATGAATTCTGATGTGAGTCTACGCGAGATCTCATTTTGGCCCAAAAATGAGATCTCACTGACGAATTTGAACCGAGAGACGTGATCATAAAATCGCATATGCGATCTTTTGCAACAGATCTCATATATCGGATCTCGTGATTTTTAATTAGATTTCAAATCGAAAATCGAAGAAAATTTTGTACAATTTGAATATTGTTATTTGTTTTCAATGCAGGAACGATAAAAGACAAAATTTCATAAAAATTATCACGAGATTTGTCCATACGAGATACGATATATGAGATCTGCTGCAAGATCGCACATGAGATTTTACGACCACGTCTCAGTTCAAATTCTTTAGTGAGATATCTCATTTTGGCCAACATGAGATCTCGCGTAGACTCACATCAGAATTCAACTGAGATCTTTTATCAGATATATCATCTCAATATTTTCAGTGGGGACCATATAAAAAAAATTCAGATTTTTATCTAATCGTTAAGTTCGTGCTCGTACTACCTCGAATTCGGGATAGCTCGTTTTGTGCGCTTATAGAAACGCCCGAATGATCGAAAGAAATATATTTTGGGTTCTGTTGTATCGATCAAAAATTTTCATTGCAAACTCCGATGAATAATATTTGAATTCATAAATTTTATTTGAAAAAACTGCAATTTTCAATTTTCTTCTATTTTATAATCCATTTTGTTTTTTTTTTTCAATAAATTCGTTGCTAGGTATACAATATTTCGGGACAGTACTCTGTGTAGCAGACTTATTATTTGTCAATGGTTTTGTATGTTAAGAAGACGTTCCGTACCGCAAGCGCTCATTACAACCGGTCAAGGTATAAAAGTTGGGAAAAAAAAAAAAAAACATTTCACAATCGGAACGGTGAAAAACTTTCTTCGTGGGCAAATTATATCTACGAAGGTCTGATCTGTCGTTTAAGCGGTTCTTCGGGAAAATTTTATCGTTTTTTCACTCCTAAAATAATCTCCGATCATAAGCTTCGAATACTTCTCCCATAAAAGCCTACGTATAAGCGGCATATTTAATGTTTTTTTTTTCTCTTCAACTACGCGGTCAAAAAATCTAAAATAATTACGGTGTATTCCTAGTACCAGCGAAAACCTCCCCTCAAATTTAAGAATCATTCTCACCGTTTTTCTCTGGGTTAAGAACCTCCTTAACATTCGTTTTATCAACGTTAACGACGAATCTGTCGTTCTTCGATCGGTTCACACGGGGTAAAAAGAGACGAGTGCTGCAAACACTGAAGAATCTTGTCTCGAACTTTTACCGCGCGCTCGCAGCTCAACGTTGCGCGTGAAATATCGATTTATTTTTTACGAAATAAAAGAGTACGCTTCGGCAGCGTATTCTTTGAGCTGCAATAGCATCCTCCGAGTGGCTCGGAGGATGCTATTGATCACACGCCACTCCTCCGAGTGGCGTGTGATGTAAAAACAATCGTCAATCGATCACTGCGGGGAGGGTAATAAGTTTATTCGCGTCCGGATTTATCGAGGCCCAAGCACGAGGAGGATTGACTTTGACGAGAAAATATCAAGGAAAATTTAAAAAAAAAAAAAAAAAAAAAGAGAGATTGATTGAACAGTCTCTCTGACACGACTTCTTATCTACCCGTTTGTCCCATCGTTGGTGACAAAGACAGCACCCAAAGAAACATTTCGTACGTTTCGATTATTTAGGAGAATTTATTCAATGAGAAAAAAAAAATCGATTGGCCGAAACCGATGATAATGAGGATAAACGACTTATCCATCGAATTTCATTTTCAAAAAAAGCGTATTCAATTTCAATAACAACGCTGTTATCGAAAAACTATAGCTCGGAAGTAAATATTGTAACGTGCCATAACGTAGAAAGTTATGAACGTTGAAAGTTATGAAAAAGAAAATCATCGCGCAAAATCCCGAGGATTCTGACGAGGCAAAAACGATAATTGCATGTAATACGACGAAAAAAAAAAAAAAAAAGATTAGACATTCTTTGTGTGCTGTTAACTCGTGTTTTATTGTAAACTGTTAACACGTAAGCGAAACAATCTCGACTTACTACTGTTTTTTTTTTTTTTTTTTTTTTAATTTGCTATAATCGATCTCATCGATCGTCACAGAGCTCCGTTTCCCCAAACATTCGGGATGTACGATGACAATAAAAAAAGAAAAATGAATATGCAATCTCGCAAAATAAAGCAAGATTCATATTTTCATCGTTCTTGACCTTACGTGACTTTGTATTTTGTGTATTTTTCTCGCTTCACTTCCGGTTGTCGGTTCAAGGCATCTTCTGACGTTTCTTCTTCCGATCATCGCTACTTCCGGCTGCTTCATCGCTCTTTTGACAATTGGTATTTGGCGCGCTGGGAGGTCTCGTCGTGGGTGACTGGGGCTTATCGCCGGGACCTTCTACAGTCTCTCCCGATGCAGCCGGCAAATCGCCCAAAGCCGCTCGTATTGATTCCAATAATTCCTGAGATCCCTCGAAACATTGCTTGGTACCTGAAATAAAAAGATTTGTAAAAATTTAATGATCCTTGACGAACCAAAAATTTCAATTACCAGCGAACTTTTTTCTTTCCGGCTTCTTTAATTTTTTGTTTTTTTTTTTCCCAACTGCGTGTACTTTCGTACTTTCTGAATTAATAACTTTAACAAATTTTCAAATTCACTTGTGTCTTTCTCAACTGAGGCTAGGGGCATAATATCACAAATATATCATATAATATAGGGGCATAATATTCACAAACAGTTGACGCAATTTTTTTTATTGAGAAGAAAATTGACTTATCAATTTCTCATTAATTCAGCTTTCATTTCGGATATTTATGAACATTTGAGTTGAGCGGTTTATGGACATTGACGAAGGTTACATTTTTATGGCAATTCATTTGGATATCATTACCGCGTGGGGTGATCGTGATTACTTCTTCTCAGGCCGGAGGCAATGGCGATAATTTCACCTCTCTTTTTGATTGATAAGAAAAAAAAAAAAGTATTTGACCGTAGACATCGATATTAGCAGCGGAAATTATTCGCTGTGCGCGGTGCCATACTGTAGCAGCTGAGAACGACTCGGAGCGCCCATGGTGGCGAGAATGCACATGTTTTGCTGGAGTCGCGTAGTTCAATTGAGGGCAATATAATAGAGAAGTCGCGGAAAGGAAATTTAAACTGTTGCGCGAAGTCATGTAAGAATGTTTTCCGCTGCGCAACTTCGGAAATTAAGTTTTACGCGTTTCCGACAGCAATTTATAAAGTTGAGCAGCGCAAAAACTAGATTCGTCGGGTGCAATAAACAAAGAAAGTAAAATTTTTGAGGTTCAAACGTGCATATATTGTCTGGTATGAAAAAATTCACGTCAGGATATTATAATACAAATAAATTGATTTTTTTTTTCCTTTTTAGTAGCTCTCATGATTTGCTAGCCGAATATGCGGCGAGCACTTTGCGGGTAATCGTTCATCTACGTTACAATCAAGTCCGAGAGTTACGTCTTTCTTGTTCTCGATACGAGCCTTGTCGGTTCGCATGACAAGACCGACAAGGTTCATGCTCAGCCTCAAATTGAGAAGGAAAAGTAGCCGTAAACATATTTTCATTACATCGTAATACGTCGATTTATTTATTTTTTTTTTTCAACGCAGTTATAGTCAAGCTCACCTCAAAAAAACTCTAATGTCCCAATTATTGAACACTATCTTGTATTTTTATTATTTCTCATTCACCTGCATGCATTTACTTATTTATAAAAATTTCATTACATATATGGAACTTTTAGCGATCGAAATGTTACCTTACTTGTGCAAAAAAAGCTTTAATTAATAGAGAACAAAATTATTTAATCAGCAACGGTGGCCCGATTTGACGTCCCGTGGTAACTGCTTATCGTTTTTGCTAAGACGCGCCCCGCTTCATATGTAAGGGCATAAAAAATTCAAAAACTGTCGCATCTCAAAAAGTAAAGGCATTTCAGGTTCCTCAGAAAATTTCTTACAAATAATGTAACCAAAAAAAATTTTAATCTTAATTATTTGTTAAAAAATAGGGTGTTCAATCATTGGAACATAAAAAATGCAGTATGTCCTAATTATTGAACACTCGAATTCTCCAAGATGGCGTCATGAAACCCATCAAAACAGTTAACGTGTGACATATCGTGTGAATCGGATTTATTCAAACAAAAACTGTAAGTTCCTAAATAAACTTACCTTTATTCTTTTAATAATAACTCTAAGATAAATAAATAAACATAAAAACGAGGAAGCTTAAAAGAAAAATAAAATAAAGTTCGAGTTGAAGAGCAAAAATAAACCAAATGCGAATGAACCAAAAACCTGCCAAAAGGGACTAAATATATATTTTTGTATTTTTACATGATTAATAAAAGATTATTCAAGTGTTTGATTTTGCTTTTATTTCTTAATATTGTACCCAAAATAATATTTTCGGAACGGAAAAAGAATTCTCGAGTGTTCAATAACTGGGACTTGCCTGTTCAATATTAGGGACATAGGCACTTCCAGTGTTTAATAATTGGGACATTTGCATGCTTCGCATTTTTATTCTTTTATTTCATTTGAAATCATTTAAAAATAATTTAAAGGGTGATTTTTCGAAAGTAAAAATAACAAAGTATCATTTGAACATGAAAGCGATGGTTTTTTTTTCTTGATTTTATATTTTTTCTCACCGAATTCAATCCCACAGATCCTTAGCTGTTCGATAATTGGAACATTTACTATGCAGCACGAATATAAACGTTCGTTTATTAAAATTAATCCAACAAGGTTTCGTTTATGCAAATAAATGAGAGCTATTCCAGCAAAATTTGCGGATTACAGCCGGCCGCGGCGCCACTTGGCTTTCTGCACACAGCGAATACAAAGAAAATTTATGAAATTATTATTTTCTGCACGAGCTGTGTTGTACCCGAACTTGCAATGAAATAAAATCTTCGATTATTTTCGTTCAAAGAACAATAAACTCACCTAAAATTTTTGTTTTTTTTTTTTTTTTTTATCCAAATATCGCCCTCTTGATCTTACTAAGCAGACCATCGTTCTGCTCGACTTGCTCGCCCTGTGCCTCTTGTTTCGCTTGAGTTTGATTTACGGGACCTAGAAAAAGCAATGTACGGTTCTCGGTATGTGTACATGAAAAATCGTACTCGCGAAGTAATACGAAAGACTTTCACGGTACGTTTAACGTTTTTCTTTTTTTTTTTTTTTAATTATTTTTTGCAGGCTACTCTACGGTCAACATTTATTTGGTTCCTTTTCTTGGCGTTAAAACGGAAGAAGAAAAAAAATTCTCACACACGATTAACAATTAGAAGCAAAATTTAAGAAAACCGCAGTTGCTTTCTCACAGGTTTTATTCAAAGAATTTGGATAATGGGATACACGAAAAGTAAGAAAAATAAACTCAAGCGATACTTAATTTCCCTCAGCGATGTCTACGGTCGAATTTTTCAATTACATTTTAAGTGAAATCCAAAAAACAGCGATTTAATGTTGAAAATTGATCTTTAAGTTTTTAAATGTAATTGAAAATTGAGTTTTTGCTTGCACGTGATCTCTTCTTCGCTGATAATGGGCATCGCGTCGATAAATAGATCGATCGATCGGTGGCAATCGTGAAAAATCAAAACGAGCAAATATCGAGGAACGTATTTTGATTGAAATTCATCATGCAACTTTTTTTTTCTCCCGGGCATTTTTGTTTCTTTTTTTGGTTTTTTTTTTTCAGGAATTGGAACGTTTTCCCTTACCGTCCTTCTTGAAGGTGATCCCGTATATACTTCCGGGTGTGTCTTTCTCGAGCTCGGCGTATGCCTGCATCAGTGCTTTTTGCTTGGCCGATAGCGTCGCCGGTATGGTAATTTTAACGCTCACATAATGATCACCGTGACCAAGACCATTGACTTTTTTCATTCCTTTTCCATTGAGGCGAATTTTCGTATGCGACGAAGTGCCGGGACGTATCTGTATCGTTTGATCCTCGTAGACTCCCTGTACTCTTATCGTACCGCCGAGAATCGCTTGAGCAACCGAGATCTCGGCATCCGTGTGCACGTCGGGACCGTCGCGTCTGAAATAACGCGATTTCTCGACCCGGAATGTAACGAAGACCTCCTTGTTGCCAACGGCCATGCGAATCGTTTGACCGTCCTCGACACCGGCTGGTACGGGTACGATGACTTTTTTACGCTGAACCTGTCTCGAGATAAATAAATGGTACAATAGACGTCGTAAAATAGGGGAAAAAAAAAAAAAAAAAAAAAAAACACGGTAGTTGACGTTTAAGGTAGTCCTCGTGCAACAATAGTGCGAGAAAGTTTCCTATGTACCGCATTATAAAATATACACGGCACTAGGGTAAGTGTGGGTATTACTGCGGTTTGAAATGAGGGGCCAGCTTTACGAGCATATCTTAAAAAAATCATTCAAAATTACGGAGGTTTTATTGTTTTCAAATCAATATTTTACTTATTTTGAACTTGGAAAAAAATTAACAATGTTATCGAATGACTCTTTCATGAAATAAAAAGCATTTGCAAAAATAATGCAGATGCTGCTATTACCGCGGGATCTGGAACGACGAGAAGGTATTACTGCGCATCAAATACTGCGAATTGTCAAATTACTGCGCCCCTAATACTGCGTGCCGTGTATGTAATTTATAATTTTTAAAAATGATAAAAATTTAAGCCCGCTAATATCTGATCTTTATTGATTACCTACTTCACAATTGATATCACATTCGAAATAATTATTTAATAATAATTATTATTATTCCTATATCTTCTCGAAAAAATTTTAATAACGGGAAGTTCAAGGGCTGGCTCATGGTCTACTCAAACCCGCTTGTTTTTATTTGATTTCGCTTTAATTTTGTTTCTACTTTTGACATTAGCTATTATCAACGAAGTCAGGCGCTATTATATATACAGAATATTCGGCTGTGATATTAGGCAACTTCATAAGACACGAGACTGATAAAAACATACGTCTTAATATTTGTATAAGTTAGAAATTGGAAATGTGTCAACCGCAGCAATCGGTACGCACGCTTCGAAAGGATAGTACTAAAACCGCAGGAAAGCGCGCATCCTTGAAAAATTCGTACCAAATACCGCGGCGGCAAATTAAAAATGAAAATAAATTAAATTTTGACTCTCCAAAATTTTTTAATTAAAAAAAAATCTTATTTTAGTGACCATAACGAAATATAAGGATATTGCAACGATAACAAAGAAAAACAAGGACCTTATACTGATATCAATTTTTGACCATTACTAGCAAAAAATGGTGAAATTTTCATTCGCAAACACCTCTTCATTTTGAAAAATCAACGATAAATTAAATAATCATGATGCACCGTCATTTTGTTGATTCATTGTGTTTTCTAGACATTGAATTAACAGTCTGATTTTTTCAAGCTATAAATTATGAGACAAGATTAAATTCTGATAAAATTAAAAAAAAAAAAATCGCAGTAATACCCACACTTACCCTAGTGGTCATATGCAGCGAACTTTTGATTGAGTTCGTACAGAAATGACTGTTGCACACGGAACCGTGCGTATTCAGATACATTCACACCATAGAATATGCAGCTACTGTATCCGTATATGCGTCGAATTTTTCATTCATATTGCATTATTTTTGCGATCGTCGTTCGTAAACGAAACGGTAAATAATTTTGTTCTTTTTTTCCTAATATGTGAATAATAGTCTTCTTCCGTCTACAATTTTTTTTTAATCAAAATCTGATGACGCGTTTAGTTGTAATATTTAAAAAACCGTGCTTGTATCGGGGTACAGCAATGCTTGCTATATGCTCTACGCGTAATGGTTGTAAACTTTGAGATTGAATATCTCGAGTTAGGAACGGTAAATCTATTTCATAAATTTCAAAAAATTCTCATTAAAAACGCATTTGCACGAGGACTACCTTAAAAAAAAAAAAAATAATTCATTGAAAATCTTACCGATTGACCTTTGCCCTCGCACTCCTGGCAAGGATACTTTATGTACACTCTCGAGCCGTGACAATATCTACACGTGGATCTCATTACGAAAGGTCCCGTGCTTATCGTTTCCATACCCGTGCCATTGCACTGCTGGCATTTTATCGATTTCGTGCCGAGCTCGCATCTCGTACCGTTGCACTTGGTGCAAACGTCGACAACGTTGAGAATTATGTCCTTGTTCACTCCTCGGGCAGCTTGCGCAAAAGTCAGATTCATGACAACCTGCGGAGGACAATTATAGTTATTTTACGCTGGGGGTTTTTTTTTTTCCCCGAAAAACAATTCCGTCAAGATTTCATGAGTTTACAATGACGAACCTCCTGCGCCGCTCCAAATCCGTATTTCGAGTCCGCGTAGTCATCCTGAAAGTCCGAAAAATTTGCGCTCTTGAAGCCCGCGTCGCCGAATATTTTTCTAAACAAATCTTCGGGATTGATCGTAGATTGAAAGTTCCAATTGTGATTGAAGCCTCTGGCCGTTTGATCGTCCGGCGGCGGTCCCTGACCCATGCCCATCTGCTCGGACGTCGAGCCCCATGTGTCGAATTCTTTTCTCTTCGTGTCGTCGCTGAGTACCTCGTAAGCCTCGGAAACCTCCTGAAACTTTTTTCCCGACTGAGGATCATCCTTGTTCGTGTCAGGATGATATTTCTTCGCTAGCTCGTAATAAGCCTTCTTTATATCTTTGGACGAAGCATTTCTCGGCACTCCGAGAATCTCGTAGTAATTTCGTTTCTTCAGAGCTCCGGATCTGTGAAATTCGCGTCTAGGCTGGGCAAATTTATCTATCGTGTCTGAAGAAAAAAAGAAAAAAAAAAAATTCACCGGATCAATGTTACATGTCCGAGAATCGTGCTCGTATAAGTCAAAATCAATGTTCAATTATCATCGCCAAATATCTGCTGGGATTTAATTTTGAATAAATAAAAAGGACAAATTTTTTTGAAAACGTTTCCCATCTGATGTTTACCAAAAATGAGAGTATCGAGAGTCTGCCGCAATTTTTTTTTTAGGATCATACAATCTTAATTTCAATGAAAAAAAATTGCTAATACTTGAATAATATTGCCTCGTAAAACATAAGCAACTATTTTTGCGATACTTATTTTTTAAGATTAGTATTTGTTTTACTTTTTTTTTTAAATAATAATAATTTTTATTGAGCATTTTTTGAACAGAAATACATGCATCTGATTTTTTACATTTACACATTTGTTAACATATTATATAATTCCGTATTCTATCTAATGGGCCTGATGCTTAAAGTACGGAGTATTCCTGTTGCGCTCAATATACATTAAATGATTGCAAAAGTGCCATAAGCACTTGTCCGCAATCTAAGATTTTATTTTTAGATTTTACTTTACTTTAGATTTTACTTTACTTACTTTTACTTTACCTTTGCTTTATTTACTTTACTTTAGATTTTCTTTTATTTACCTTAGATTTTACTTTACTCCTTTTTATTCAGGAAAATATCGAAAGTCTATGGTACTTACTAAAATAAATAGTAAAATTTTGAATACTTTTAGCTGATATTTGGACAGGGCACTCGGTATGTTGTACCGATAAATAAATCAGGGCAGATTTTTCATATTCCCAATCTTATTAAACAACAGACAAGCATCTTTGTAACATTTTTTCATCTGGATCTATGCGGTATCTTATATTTGTATGTTAATTTGATCTCCAAATAAATATTGGCACGATCCTCTAATAAGCTTATCATTGATGGCTTAATATTTTGATGGATCGTCTCTTGAATAATAAAATTCAGTAACTTTTGGCTGAAGTCGATGCAAAAATTGAACAGAGGAAACGAGAAACGGAGATTGAAAGTATCAAGATTCAATGTGGGTAAGCGAGATGCATAAAATGATTAATTATAATTTTTTAAATGTTCCAAATAGTCGTCAAATTCTTGAATCGAGGGTATATTAATTATTGAAATGGTCAGCAGTTTCCATTTTCGAAACAAGCCGACAGGATTACATCGGCAGACTCCTGCCTCGTGTTTATCGTTTTATCTACCAGCTAGGCAAAAAAAAAAAATGCAAAAAAAATTGAAAAGTGTTAGAAAGCAATGTATAAACTTCACTGACAAGTTTTTTTTTTTTTTTCAGTACTCCGTTTCCGTTCGTTGAGGTTAGAAATTTTCAACGATGCGAAATATATTTCCAATGCGGAATGTGCTCGATAGAATCAAATTGCGAATTCATGCTACTTAATATTTTGGATAAACGCCAGAATTACGTGAGAGAATTGAAACAAAGCTGAACTAACGTTCATGCTGAATTTCACAGACGTGACGTAATCCCGAGCGACTGACACAGAGGCCAAGGGGTAAGAATTCATGGTAGTTACATTTTTCGGTGTTTCTTCGTGTCCAAGCGACGACACCCATCGTTGAGGTACCAAATTGACGCTGACATCCGGTGCATCGTTGCAACAGATTACACGGTAATTTGTTCGCGTTACTATTGCTTACAATTCGAATACCGCCCGGTCGTAAAATTGCTGCGAGCCCCTTGCCGGTCGCCATGTTGGATAAGAGACGCATGGCCGTTCTCTCCCAGAGATCGCATGCACGCGATCACGCGGCATCGTTCATAGGTATTACCGCATTCTAGAAAGTACCATTCACAATCATTTGTGATAACTAAGGAATTATCTGAGAAACGAGATCTATTTTTGATAAGTAAACGTTTTTCGAGGCTTCTATCATCTTTGATTTTTCCATAATTGAAGGGAAAAAAATATTTTATATGCCATTTATCTCTTTTATTTTTTTTTTTGGTATAGTGGAAAAATCCCTTCTTTGCCGAGTGGTGTTGGTGTGGTCCCTACCCAGTCACTATCAGCATAGAGAAACAACAACAATAATAACTTAAATAATTTAACACAGAACAAAAGGATAATAATCAGAATCCAGGGAACGACAGTATCATTATCTTTTTTTATGACAAAATAAATAAATCGATTCATGTATCTTTAAAGAAATATAAATAAAATCCACAAGAGGACAGCACTTTTCAAAACTCGTCAAAGATTTTTGAGTCTTTCACAGCGGCGGCGTCGTCGTTGTGCGTCGTCGATCCTCGGTTTTACACGGATAGTTTACGGTCAACGATCCCTCCTAGGAAAGCTTCCGTCGTCTGGTGCCTCTGTGCTGTTTTTCATCTTCATTTTTTTTTAACACAATAAACACGTGTCGCGTTATAACGATAAAATCTTATTAAAAAGACTTTTTGTTATTTATACGAAAAATGTTTTAAATGCTGCAACACCATGTTTGGTATAATAGTCGCAAGTCGTTTGGTGAGAATTTTACCTCTTCGTTATTACATCTCCGAGAGAGACCCTCGAGCTCGCGTATCCGTAATAAATTATTAGCCGACTGTCACGCACTTTGATTCAGGCGTGTGTTCGCCGGAATCGTCATTACCGATGATGAGTTTTGTGTTATTAAAAATCTATTTTTTTTTTAAATTTTTTATTAATATTTTGCCCTTGCAATTCGTCAGGTTCAAACGAACTTTCAGCAAATCGGGGAAACGCAATTTCTCATAACCGTCAACGATGCCGACAATATCAATCATATCGTTCTATTTCTCACGGGGACCGTACCCTTTCCGGAAGGAATGGGAGGAGCAGGTAAGAACACGACGGAAGAAAAATCCTACACTTTATGGACGTATTTTTCTTAAAAATTATAGAAATAGAATGTGATTTTTTAATATCCTCGGTGAATTCTGCGCCGCAGGCGTGTCTATCGTCGCAACAAACTTTTCACCCACGATATTATTTTTTTATTTAATTCTTTTCTTTTATTTTTCTTCTCCGTCTTTTTGCATTGTTTTTTATCCCTCGCCGACCGATAAAAAAAAAAAATTGATCATATTTTTTCCATCCTGTAAAATCTCAAATGTACATCGTTTACGATTATCATTAGGAATCGATGATTTTATGGTTTATTATTATTTTTATCAGGAGCGAAACTCTCTCAAAGATATTAGTATTTTTTTTTTTTATTCAAAGCTATATTTAAGATTTTATTTCCATAATTATTATATCGACGTGAATTTTGTTCTGCCGAAATTTTATTGATTTAAAAAATTTTAATATTCATAAATTTTTTTTTTTTTTTTCAATGCTCAGCCGCAAATAACCATTCGGCATCTTGATCTTTTTTTTTTTTCCAGTTTACTTCAGCTGGCCCGATCCTAACGCTCCGCCCAACTGGCAATTTTTAGGATACATCTCCAATACAAAGCCGTCGGCTATCTTCAAAATATCGACCCTGAAGAGAAATCACGAGTTTGAGAATAGCAATTTAGGAATATTCGGGGCAGCGAAAATTTCCCATGTCGCTCAGATCGGAGTGTCCGTGGAACCTCTGAGCATCATCGAGCAACAGGCGGTCACGGTAGCCGCCGTAACGGCCAATACGTTTGTCGAATTTACCCAGAAGATGATTACGCATTTCTTAAATTACATTTCCAGTTTTTCCCTGACTCAGTCTCAGATGACCCCAAATCCAACGGAAAATTTTGTTCCCCTGTCCTCGGTTCAAAGCTGGTACGAAACATTCGAGAGAAGGCTGCAACAAAATCCAAATTTCTGGAAAGCATGATCGTCGATCTTGTACTTTCGAGAGATAATGAATCTTGGTTTTTTTTTTTTTTTTTTTTCCAAATCTCGTTGGGCGCAGCGTGAATCGAGCTCTTCATTATCATTGCCATGAATATCGCATCAGCTAATATATTTCTTTAAGAAAAACTTGAACGTGCATTTTTATTTTATTTTTTTTTTTTTCATTACATTACCAGTAATAATTGCAACTGATTTTCTCGTCGTCGTATTCATTACATTATCAGGAAAATTTTAATTGAGATTAGAAATCGAATTTATATGTTCAATGAATTGTAAGCAATTGTTTAAACCAATTATTTCTATAATAATAAACTAAAAAAAAAAAGCGTAATTTTTTACTTAACTGTGCTCCATCCATATCCCTCGACATATTTTTGTACATATTTCTCGTATATAAGGGATTGTGAATATTTTCAGAGATTCAGTTTAGTATATAACAAACGGTGTTTATAGTAACACACGGTAACACTGGTGTATAATCACGTGTTTATACAATAATTTGACAATTTCGGATTTTGATACGCCCGCGTTTTCGAGATGGTCCCCAATTTTCCAGATGGCGTTTGTTACTGCTGGCCGGAAGATACGATAATGCGCCTGCGCATTTTGTTTTATGTAGAGAGCGGGGGAGATCATCCGGGAGACTCGAATTATTTGACTGCGCAGTGCTGCATTGCGCACGGATCGGACGATTAGCAGCGACGCCTATGCGGCGGTATATCCGGATCACATGCGGTCACACCGGCATTGTAGATTGTAGCGGTTGTGCGTTGTGCGCGGTGTGTCAAATTCCTGAACAATACAAACATTTCCTCGTCGGTTATTAACTCATTTTGAAAATTCAACAAGTTTTTCTCATGTTCGACGAAATGCAGACGGAAATAGGACCTACCGATAGTGCCGCGTTGTATAAAAATGCAACAACGCTGAGTCAACCGATCGTTGATCACAAACATTTGCAGTTCATTCGCGCATACAATGGTAAAGTTTGCATCTCTATTCGATCAATTACAATATTGTTTTTTTTTTTTTCAACTCCCTATAATACGTTGACGACCGGCTTTTGGCAATTTTGATTAATACACGTGTATATCATCGTATATGCGATTAGCGCTACTCAAAAATATTTAAGACAATTTTTGTTGTTATAAAACAAAATTTCTTCAAAGCTCCATACTTTGCATTTTGATAGACGAGAGAATTCTCTTGGGAGCGTGTAATCTGAACGGTCGTTTCTGGAACGGCTCAACCTGGCTCTACGACGACTGTTCCAGTTTCGACAAGTCCCAAGCTTTCATCAATTTTACAACCGAAAGTGCCGTTACCGACGCAGATTTCATCGAACGCGATAAATTTTTTGTCGTCGAGGACAGCGGAGTTCTGCAAATTTTGCAGATCGCCGATAATCCCAATACGCACTCGAGGGAGTTCCAGTGCCTCGGTTATACCTGCCAGCACGACGACAGTATCCTGAGCGCTTCCATATTCGATAGTAAAGCGCGCGTCGTCACCGGAGGAATGGATCGTTGGTAAGATTTCACATTCGTACGTTTCGTTCGCATAAAAGACGATCTTTCGCGAGCAGGCATCTCTGCGTGGAAAATTTATTTATTTATTTATTTATTTATTTATTCATACGGGAATTATCCCTTGGAATCATACATTAGATACTGTATACGCAAGATAGTAGAAAAGAGCCATAAGTAGCTAATGAGTAATAAATATACTAATAAAGATAATAATAAAGCTAGTAATAACGCCGCATAGCGCACGGCAATTCATTACCAGGAAAATAACAAAGCAACAAGGGCAATGTCAGAAAAGAAAGGAAAGATAACATTTTTTTCTTAATTAATAAAGAAATAAACAAAGATTATAATAAAAAGTATTAGTAAAGTAAGGAAGCGCCCATAGCAACGTTAGTCAAAAACAGATACCGCAGATCGACAGACCCTTTTAAAGGAGGAAATAGGATTAGAAAAAGAGTCAATCTGCGGATATGCATTCGCCGTGTCACTCAGCCCAATAGTTACCGATCTAAAGTGCAATTCCCCCCCGGACCGATCGGGATGCGAAAAAGCTGATCAATGGCTCTGAGCGGCCTGGACGGGGTCCTAAAATCGAAGCGAGCAACAGAGTCTATACAGTCAACCATGTTGTGAATTTGGTATAAATGTACCATATCCGTGTATACTCTAAGAGACTTTGTTTTATACTCGATTTTGTTTTCTCATTCTCCAAAGACTTCAAATCGGTAGACACTCTCAAGGCTTTATATCTCACGCTGATTCGTCCAATACTAATGTATGCCAGTATCATTTGGTTCTCCCTATTTTGACTCGTATGCCACTATTCTTGATCGAGTACAGCACAAATTTCTTAGGATGGCAGCGTTCAAGATGGGGAGGCCAATGTCAAGGCATTGATCATGACTATTCTGGGATTGCTAAAGCCATTGGGCCGTGTTCGCCAAAGTCTCTTAGAGTACTCTAAGAGACTCTAAGAGACTCTAAGAGACTTTGGCGAACACGGCCCAATGGCTTTAGCGATCAAATGTCAAGGCATTGATCATGACTATTCTGGGATTGCTAAAGCCATTGGGCCGTGTTCGCCAAAGTCTCTTAGAGTACTCTAAGAGACTCTAAGAGACTCTAAGAGACTTTGGCGAACACGGCCCAATGGCTTTAGCGATCAAATGTCAAGGCATTGATCATGACTATTCTGGGATTGCTAAAGCCATTGGGCCGTGTTCGCCAAAGTCTCTTAGAGTACTCTAAGAGACTCTAAGAGACTTTGGCGAACACGGCCCAATGGCTTTAGCGATCCCAGAATAGTCATGATCGATGCCTTGACATTGGCCTCCCCATCTTGAACGCTGCCATCCTAAGAAATTTATGCTGTACTCGATCAAGAACAGTGGCATACGAGTCAAAATAGGGAGAACCAAATGATACTGGCATACATCAGTATTGGACGAATCAGCGTGAGATATAAAGATAACACGATAACCAATAACATGCAATTATGAGGTAAAAATAATATTTTACCAGTGTTCCGCTATCAAAATAACTCGATTTTCTCGCAATTAATATCGATTCAAATAAATCAAACATCGGCAAGTAAAAACGTCTTTGAACATACTTTACTCATCCAAAGATTGAAATTTCATTTATTCATAAAGAAATAAAATGTCTTCTATGTCTCGTCAAGCTTAAAGAGGTACCATCATTACGATGAATCCAACTTTCATATTTGAAATTTTTATATGTTTTTGACGAATATTTTATGCGCCTATTGCCCAAAATTTGAGCTATATTGACCGTTTAGTTTTTTTTTTTTTCGTTATAAAATTGCAAAGTCGAGGAGTTTGAGTTACCAAAGTATGTCGTCTAATGGAGAAGGTCCACCGGAAGTGCAATGATCACGGTTCGGATCACCCGTTGGAAAACTGAAATTTGATAGATCAGATATAATAGATATTGTAAAAAATTGAAAAATTACTCTTCACCGTGTAATTCAAGCGCTACATCGCAAAAAAAGTTTCAATTTCCGGTTGAAAATGAGATAAGAACTCCGACTCTCTCTTGTTTCATGCGTGCCCCTCGCTCACCCGTGCCCACGTTTCCGCTTATTCCCCGCCCACAGTTGTGATCGTACCTCCTTAATCGATGTTATTCACCTTTTTTTTGTTGTTTTTTTTCTCGATTTCTCCCGATCCGCCTCATTATTACAGTATCAAAGTTTGGGACATGGGCAATCTACTGGCGGAACACTCTTACGAAGGTGCTCACACGAATATAATTACTTGCGTCGATGCCAAGCCAAAAAGTAACGATGTGTTCGCTTCCTCCGGTCTGGACTGCGAAGCGGTAATCTGGGACGTAAGACAAGAAACTCCGGCGCAGGGTAATTTTTTTTTTTTTTTTTTCATTTTCCAATTCAAACTGATACAATTTTCGTTTTATTTTCACGTTTACCACGACAATTGGCTTCTCTTTCCAGTTGTATATTCGAATCCCGGACGTAAATTCGTAGCCGTTGCGTGGCGTCCGAGCGACGACAACGTTCTCGTTGTCGGAACTATCGACGGTTGTTTAACGTTGATCGACGTCCGAAAACCTCAAGATTTCATAACGAATTCATGCAGATTTAGAAGATCCATCCATAAAATGAAATTCGATCCAAAAAGGTTTGTATATGCATTTTTTTTTTTTTTTTTTTTCCCCTCATACAAGAAGCTTTCGACGATAGAGCACACAACGAAAGAGGGAAAGAAGAACCCTGTAAAATTTTAAAATATCTGATTTTTTTTACTTCGCTTTTTATGATTTTAGGCCGCATTTATTAGCGACCTGCAGCGACGATGTAGTGCTCAAAGTTCTCGATACGACGAAAGAATTTTCCATCGTTTATGAAGATAAACGTCACGCCGATTTCGTCCGCGGTATCGAATGGTACAAGGAAGATTTGCTGAGCTGCGCCTGGGACAATTCAATGTTTCTGCACAACATTCGAGAAGCAGCTGCCAATGACAAATAGTTTTACGCTAACGATTATTTTCTGCAGTATCGCGCAACGACCACAACGAATATTATTTTTTTTTTTTTTTACGCATACCTCGAGATCATATTTTTCTCAATTATATTGTACAGCGAACGCGTTTCGCGTTTCCATCGATTTTCCGACGCGCAAACTCGACGAATATCTTTTAGAATTCCGTTTTTATTCAATGTACTTTCGTTCGAACAATATAAACCGCACAGCCGTATTAATGAAAAAATCTTTTTGTTACATTCTCATTGACTTTATATCCCAGCAAGGATATTCATGTAATAATAATATTAATAATTCGACGACTCCAACAGCTTAAAGGTGAAGTATCCTCACAAATTCTATTACACGCGTGTTATAACACCGGATCCCTGCAACTTGTAATTTAAAATGTTAAATGGTAATTTCATTGGTACGAAAAAAAAAAATATATATATATATAATGGGTCTGTCCACGTCAATCCGATACCCCTCCAGACCGCACCATCTCCGATTTGCCCCGTGATTTTTTGTGTTATTGTCCATGCTTTGAAACACTTTTCTAAATTTTTTCAAATTTTTCTGATCAACCCTTTTTGAGTTATAATTTTTTTTAGGTAAAAAATAACGACCTTTTTTAAAAATCTGAAAAATCCTCTGAATGACGCAGAACAGTCTCCCGTTTGGGAGAATATGGACCGAATTTTTTTTATATTTTTTTTACCCAATTAAATTTTTTTTCTCCAAGAAAAACACTACACCCACGACTCTTATCCTCTTATAGACCCGCCAGCACTATGTTTGAACTACACGAATGTTTCTACTAGTATTCATAATTGGTATTCAACTGGTCAGTTACAGGAAAAATTAGTTTGACCCAGTATTCATTTTGTGCCAAGGGTAAAAGGTGGAGAAATTGGTTGTTTCAAAGTGTACATCCCAAAATATGTGAATATGGAAGTGAATATGCTCCCATGGTGGATAAGCCGCGTGAACGATTTGAATCTGTTAAAAGGATTTCGCAAACCCAACAGGTGCATCGTTTTATCCCCCGACGGGACGGAATCGTTCTTACGAAAGAATATACTCGAGAGCAGAAGAGTTTCGAACGCACACCTTTTTGAAAAAAAAAGTTCGCAAGCAATAAACAACATTGAATAATAAAGATTGATCTAAAGATTATGTATGACATTATTTTAACTCTCCCAAACCACGTTTCTGCCCGCAGAGGAAGTTTTTTTTTTGTTGTTTTGGGAAAAAAAAATTTTAATTGGGTAAAAAAAATATAAAAAAAATTCGGTCCACATTCTCCCAAACGAGAGACTGTTCTGCGTCATTCAGAGGATTTTTCAGAATTTTTTCAGATTTTTAAAAAAGGTCGTTATTTTTTACCTAAAAAAAATTATAACTCAAAAAGGGTTGATCCGAAAATTTTGAAAAAATTTAGAAAAGTGTTTCAAAGTATGGACAATAATGCAAAAAATCACGGGGCAAATCGGAGATGGTGCGGTCTGGAGGGGTATCGGATTGACGTGGACAGACCCATATATATATGTGTTTCCCTGAAACTTGGAAAAAACGCGAAATATTCGATCGACTCGAGGAAATTTAGGCGAAAATTCAATAATATAGAAGATCTTTACTTATATAATATCAAGATTATACATGATTCTTAAAGGCTAATTGGTTTTTTTTTTTTTTTTTTTTTTGCAAATGACCATGAAAATTCTTTCACAATGCACATTTTTTCACGAATATTCATTTTCACGTGATGGTCCAGGATAGTTTTTTTCGAAAAAATTTTTTTTTTTTTTTTCAAGTTTACAATGTCCAAAGCAAAAATGGAAATCTCTTCCAAGAATGTTCAATCGGACGATAAAGTCTGACGGATTCGTAAATCTGTCCGAATGCCTTATCGCTTTGCCGTAAAGCAATGTATCGTTTGAAGCGAGACGAGAAAAGTTGATGCGCACCGATAGGATTTGAGATCAACGGAGTATATATGTGTATTCTTGTTTGTAACAATCATTGCATTAGAAAAAGAGTGTAAATATAGGTTTATCCAAGATCGTATAGAAACTGAAGGACGAACATTAAAAAGAGTGCCTGCGCGCACCTTCTTTTCCCCTTGTACATTTTCAATAAACTACTTATCTTGAGCACGTACGAACGTTTTTTTTTTTTCTTTTCGTGAAATATTTTCAAATTCTTAGATGACCCCACTTTTGCGCACACACAAACACGCATATATATATTCCATTCGTACTTCAATTGTCTCTCGTACCTCGGCATTTTCGTAACTTACACGTAGAATTTTTTTTTCTTTTTTTTTTTTTTTACACAATCCGTCCGGATCCGAATGGAATTTCCGCAGCCGTACTATTATATGTCGGGATACACTTCACGAATAGATGGCAACTCTGGACAATATAAATTACGGATATTTGCAAAAAAAAAAAGAAATTACAATAATTATTCTTGGGCTCTTCAAAAAATAGTGTAAGGGGGGGGGGGGGGGGCAAAATATTGGAGTTATAACAGTCGGAAAGGCTTTAAAAAGACGCTTTAAGCAAAAATTTCATTTTTAATTGTTCGTGAAAACATGATCTGCACGTGGTCCACACAAAGTGCCCCAATTATTATCCAGTATATATATTTTTTTTTTTTACACATTTTTTTTTTCTCTCACTTCAACAATCGATCGTAAGTCGTTTATAATCCAACAGTGGTGGCATCACAAGTATGATGAGAAGTAATACATGAGACATAATAACATGCGAAATTTGTATTAGTCGTCGTCGTCGTCGTCGGAAACGCAGTCTTATCAGGCAGGAAAATTGTGCTGAATAGTGAAACGGAGGGTTCGTACTTGGATCTCCATACTGATATTTTCTTTTCCCCATAATTAATTATCATGATCATCAATCGTTATGTACAATTTATACGTTTTACGTCTGTTTTTTTTTTTTTTTTTTTTTTTTTTTTTTCTTTCCGTTTATCGTCAGTTATGGAATTTACGCTCGAATCACAACCAGCGGCGGGAACACGCGTGTCACAGTATTGCCATTTACTCGTTATTACAATAATAATAATATATAATAAAACATTATATAATCATTATGCTGTCTATAATATTATGCCTTTTCCGTATGCTCTCTATAATTATAGTATGTCGATTCCTTCGTTTTCCCCAAAATGTTTAACATTTCATTGTATTGTTTTTTGTTTTTTTGTTTGTTTTTTTTTTTCTTCTTTTATGCCACCCCGAGTCGACAAAATTCGGTTGACATTTATTTCCTAACGCCAAACTCCTCGGCGTCGTCGCCTGTTATGTCACCGTACTGCCAGATAAGACGATGATTCTTCTTAGCGTCCTGCACGGCCGCTCGATATTCGCTGAGCTGAGGGGTCGAATGAAAAATGTATACATTCATCGAGAAAATTGCAATTACAAAGTATTGAGGAGGTTAGGATTAAAGTCGTTAGGATTAAAGGATTAAAGTCGTCCAAGATTAAATAGTAAAATTTTTGTTCAACTAATTAAATAATATTCCCACATTTCTTTTTTTTTTTTTTTCAAGCTCGATAAACTTTGCTACTGCCTGTATATTGCAGTATTGAAGGGTGGATGGGGGATTCATCGAAATATCTAGTTATTTTCCGTTCAAAGACTTTGATCAACATTAATTATGTAAGAATCTATCGCAACAGCACGTACGATCGTTAGTTTTCGAGTCACGGTTGGTCGAATTTTTTAAAATCGATACAGCAAAAAAAAAAAAAAAAAAAAAAAATTCAACTTATACGCGAAAGTAGAATATTGAGTAGAATTTTCGATATTTTCGGCTGAAGTTAGGATCGCGCGTGCATTTTACCACCCCAAAAAATCAGGCTTGCCAGATTTTCGCAAATTTTGACAAATGAATTTTTTTCGTTATTGTAAAAAGTGTTAATTTCATGCCGCGAATAAAAATTGATCCTTTGAGGTAGTTCTATCGCGAGCTGTGACGGGGAGTAGTCAAGGTGAGCGAGGCTCGCAAGGCTTATAAACCGTGGCTAGCGCGTATGACTCATGATAATCGAAAAACTCAATGGTCCAAGATTCTGAAATTTTCACACGATATCCGGCTAGTGTTTCTCTATCGATTTCCGGTGTTTCATTAAAATCTAAATATCCGTTCGAAATTCGAAGGACAAAGCATTGGCATATGCGTTCGGTATGAATGATGCGCGTAAAAAGTTGCTCATTTCAACGAAAGTTTATCTCAAATGTGAAACGATCGATCTCTTTGAAATTTTAAACGCGCGTTTTAGTAGAAAATAAATTAAAAAAACAAATTTCACGACATAATCAAAAGTATCCGACTACCTCTCGACGCAGCTAGATATTTCAACGGAGCCCGCCGACTAAACTATGAATTTTACTTTCGTCAACGGGTTCGTCAAAATCGTAACTCACCAACTTTGCGGAACTCTTTCTGTCTCTCTTCTCGACGAGAAGATAGCCTTCTAAAACGAGAGCTTTCACGAGATCGTCTTTCGTCGATGCGTCCAATAACGTAGCAGCGGGAATTCCATTGACCTTGTATTCAACGTTCAAAAGCAAAGTCTTGTCAACCAGATCTTCCTGCAGAGCTGTTATCGCGGCTTTCTTGTCGTCATTCTATTAAAAAAAAAAAAAAATTATCGAAAATCCGCTAATATCGAATGAAAGAAATAAAAATTAAAAAAACAAAACGAAACAAAAAAATGGTGCTTTGCTCACGTCTTCGGGAAGTTCAATGAAAGCGATGATATACTCGTGAGCGTATGGCTTGTCAGCGGAAAATTCAGCTGGCAAAGGAGCGATTCTCGTCACGTTTATGGTTTCCCTGTTGCCATAATCGATGTAGAAAACACTGACGCTGCTACCGGCAATTTTTTCAACCTTTGCGCGATACCACTCGTCATCGCCGCTGAACATCGCCGCGACGAGCTCGCCCCTCTTCGGATTGTAAGCGCCCGGCAGAGGCGGATTAGCCTCGAGCTCCTGGCGCAATCTCGCCAGAAGTCCCTCGACCATGCTTCGCTGATCGACGTACTGCGCGTAAAAGTGCAGAGCCTCGGTTATCTCGGAGACCACGACCTCGCGATAATCGACCTTGCGCTCCACAACTTCCTTCTCCTCCTCGATCTGCTCGATCTCCGTCTCGACTTCCACGCGATCTTTCCAGATCTGCGATACGAAAAAAAGAGGGGAAAAAAAAAAAAAAACAATATAATTAAAAACGAACCCTCTGGCCCAGAGTTGATTAAATCGTGGTGGCGTAAATTTTTATATCGACTCACGTTTAATTTCTGTGATTTCGCGCGTTCTTCGGCTGCCTTGAGGAGCTTGAGATACTCGCCGTTTTCCGTGAACGTCGATACTTCGGCGAGACCTTCCTCGACAAGAGCAACCGCCATATTGACACCCTCGACGAACAGCCAGCCGATGAAACCGCTACCCTTGGATTCCATTGTTTCGACCTGAATCTCAACGTCGCGCTGAAAAGTGTGCTCCTTCATGAAGGCAAACGCTTCCTCGCCGTATTTTTCTCCCTCGATGATACCGCCACCTCCGCCGGGCGTGGGTCTCGATCTACGGGGTGCTTTAACACCGGCGAGCAGCAGCGTTATCAGACAATTTTCCTTAGGCAGGAAGAGCTTAAGACGCGATCCGCTGGTTACGAATTCAACGACGCCTTTCGTGCCACGTGCTCTCTTCAGCGCTGACATGTGATACTTTGCCTTTATCTGATCATTCGAGAGATCCATTATTCTCTGCGGCGGAGTGTCCTTTTTCGCGTGAAGACCGTACTGACATTTTTCGGCCTTGTTTTCGGCAGCGAGAAGCTCGTTGTAATGTGAGGAACGCTGATCGTCGTTCTGACGATATCTCACTACGGTAGCCAAACCCTTGGATACCATTGCCTCGGCAATGTTACTGTTGAAACGAATGTAAAAAAAAAAAAAAATTTTTATTCCGTAAAGATACTAGATCTAAAAACTATGTTAACCATCTATTATGCTTTTTTTCATAGTGTGGCTTTATATGGGATAGTTACTTGGGGATAGTTGCATATATTAAATGTCATTGGATCTCTGCAAAAATTACAAAACAGGCTACTGGGAATAGTGCTTAAATACTCCAAGTTGAAAAGACCTTTGAGTTTTGAAAACTCGTTTATTATACAATCATTAGCATATTACCATGAAAAAATTTAAATCAAACTATGATGGCTCAAGCAGCAATACAAGAAAATAAAATCCTAATCCTTTCTAATGTTAAAAAAAAATTTATCACAGAATTAGTTTTATAACAGCGATGGTTTACTTCAATAAGCTTGACAATTATCTGAAATCATTGAACTTCAGGAAAAATAATATAAAAAAGAAACTGGGAAATTGGCTTACATATATGATGAAATAATGTGACTTTTGTTTGTTTTTATTTAGCAACTATAATAGCAATTATAATAAAACTACATATCTCCTATTCATTTTTTTTAAGCTAGTAAAGATACTAGATCCAAAAACTATATTAACCATCTATTATGCTTTGTTCCATAGTGTGGATTTATATGGGATAGTTGCTTGGGGAGGAGCATATACCAAATATCATTGGATCTCTGCAAAGATTACAAAACAGGCTACTGAGAATAGTGCTTAAAAACTCCAAGTTGAAGAGACCTTAGAGTTTTGAAAACTCTTTTATTACACAATTATTACTATATTATTGTGAAAAATTGAAATCAAACTATGATAGCTCAAGCAGCAATACAAGAAAAAAAAACCTAATCCTTCCTAATGTTAAGAAAAAAAAATTTATCACAGAATTAGTTTTATAACAGCGATGGTTTACTTCAATAAGCTTGACAATGATCTGAAATCATTGAACTTCAGGAAAAATAATATAAAAAAGAAACTGGGAAATTGGCTTACATATATGATGAAATAATGTGACTTTTGTTTGTTTTTATTTAGCAACTATAATAGTAATTATAAAAAAACTACATATGTCCTATTCATTTTTTATAAGCTAGTAAAGATACTAGATCCAAAAACTATATTAACCATCTATTATGCTTTGTTCCATAGTGTGGCTTTATATGGGATAGTTACTTGGGGATAGTTGCATATATTAAATGTCATTGGATCTCTGCAAAAATTACAAAACAGGCTACTGAGAATAGTGCTTAAATACTCCAAGTTTAAAAGACCTTTGAGTTTTGAAAACTCGTTTATTATACAATCATTAGCATATTACCATGAAAAAATTTAAATCAAACTATGATGGCTCAAGCAGCAATACAAGAAAATAAAATCCTAATCCTTTCTAATGTTAAAAAAAAATTTACCACAGAATTAGTTTTATAACAGCGATGGTTTACTTCAATAAGCTTGACAATGATCTGAAATCATTGAACTTCAGGAAAAATAATATAAAAAAGAAACTGGGAAATTGGCTTATTTATATGAGGAAATAAAGTGACCTTTGTTTGTTTTTATTTAGCAACTATAAAAGCATTTATAAAAAAAACTAGATATCTCCTATTCATTTTTTATAAGCTAGTAAAGATACTAGATACAAAAACTATGTTAACCATCTATTATGCTTTTTTCCATAGTGTGGCTTTATATGGGATAGTTGCTTGGGGATAGTTGCATATATAAAATATCATTGGATCTCTGCAAAGATTACAACACAGACTGCTTAAAAACTCCAAGTTGAAAAGACCTTTGAGTTTTGAAAACTCTTTTATTATACAATCATTAGCATATTACCATGAAAAAATTTAAATCAACCTACGATAGCTCAAGCAATACAAGAAAAAAATATTATAAAAAAGAAAATGGGAAATTGGCTTATTGATATGAGGAAATAATATGACTTTTTAAATTTATTTTTATTCAACTATCGATTTTTGTAAAAGTTCTTTCCACGCCGGACCTATGTACAGGTGTTTAATCACCTCTACAGGATATAATGATCGAATATTTCTCATATTTAACATTGTATATGTTCTGGCTTTAAATAAATAAATAAATAAATATATGTCCTTTAAATTTCTTTGCTCCTGTCGAGGATTTTGCCCCCCTTCTTGTGGATATTTAGGATTTGCCGATTTTTTGAAAATAAATATACTCACACTTTACCAAAAGTCACGGTACAGCAGACCTTCTCGGGATACGTGTCCCTCGCCGGTTGAATATAATCCTCGACGACCTTGACCTGCTTTCTTATGAGCTTCTTTCGCAAAAATTCACGCGCCTCGTACATGTGAGGAATATCGTACAGGGGACGAAAATCTTTCGGTCTTGGCGCATTCTTGTCCTCCGAGGGCTTTTTCTCTCTCATCGGCGGTCGAATGCTGCTCAAAAATATTTTCTTCGTTTCAAGATTCTGAGTTCTTATGATTATAGCATCGGCACTGGCGATCTCAACGACGATCCCGTTATATTCGATCTGCGGTCCCGACGGTACCCAATCTTTCCACCTGCGCAATCTCTTCTCTTTCGCGGCTTTTTCCGCCATGTAGAGCTTGTCAACGCCCGATTTTATGTAATTCATCGACCAATCGACGCATCGTGCGAAGCCTTCCTCCAGCAAACGTTCGGCGATGTTACCTGTCGATTCAAAAATAAAAAAAAATTAAAAAAAAAAAAAAAAAACAAAATTCAAAACTGTCCCGTGATTTTCTCATTATTCTACCTTACTCGCGAATCATGCGAACATGATTTTTTCGAGTTCAAACATTTATAGACATAAACAAAAATTACAATTGCATAAATATAGATATAAAAAAAAAAGTTTCGGTTCCGAGCGTTGAAAATATTGCGAAACGTTGGAAAATCATATTTGTTAAGTATTTCAACGGATGTTATGTACGGCAAACGAGCTTGAAAAAATACAAACCTTCGTAACTCGAGAGAGAGAGAGAGAGAGAGAGAGAGAGAGAGAGAGAGAGAGAGAGAGAGAGAGAGAGAGAGAGAATATAATAGAATAGAACGTATTTTTATTATTACCAGGGTGGGCACCCCAAAGTATAAACAGAGAAAGATATAAAGTTTTTTAAAATTATTATTATTGTAAGTTTTTATTATTATTATTTATTAGTATTATGTTTTAAGTTATTATTATTATAAAAATAATTATTAAAAATAATTATTATTATAAAAATAATAATAATAACTTAAAACGACAATTGAAAATAAAAATAAGAGATCATTCAGGGAAGTATTGCATTTGCATAGTAGCTGTAGCTGAGAGAATGCCTAACTTAAACTTATTAAATACTCGAAGAGCGATTTTTTGAAGGCAGAGAGAGAGAGAGAAAGAGCTACCGGGGTGAAATTTGACGCACCGATGCGTCAAGGGATAAGGAAATGTTTAATTTTCCGAAAAATCGTTGCCCCGAAAAATTGGTTGCGAATGAGATGTAAAATTTCGTTGTAATAAAAAATAAAATTAAAAAAAAAATCGTAAAAAAACATTCTCTACGAATAAGTTTAGTGAAAAAGCTTTGTGAATCTTTAAAGAGTACGAGATAGCGATGAGCAAGCTTTTTTTTTACCCTGAGGATGACGAATGCTACCAACAAAATTATTATTGTTGGCAGACTCGAGGATAACATCGACTTCGCGCTGAAGAAGACGCCATTCGACGTAGAACTGTGCCTCCTTGGCGTATGGCTCATCCGGCTCGCCGTCGCTCTTTATCTGGGGGCATCGTATACCCGAGATCATCAGTGTTATGTGATAAAAGTCGGGCAATAAAAGAGCCTTGACGGTCGAACCATCGCGAACGTGCTCGATAACCGCTTTAACGGGTCTTCCGCCGTATTTGTCGACGAGCACGCGAGGATTATCGATCGTCCATTTGACATCGCGAATATGCTCGGACAATGGTTCACCCGACCATTTACCCTTGCCAGCGGCTTTCGCGGCATCCTCGAGTTCCTGCAGTCGTAACAACGCCGGACTTGGATTACGCACGCCGTCACGTTTTACCGTTGCAAGACCCTCCGCCACGAGTGATTCGGCCACGTTTTCTTTCGTTGTATCTGAAAAATATATCACGAATCCCGTCGACACTGAAAATTCTCGAAAGAATACGCGAAAAAATATCTTTCCACAAACTTTCATGCATCGATCGACACCCGCAATGAGATACCACTGCCGGCGCTTTCTCTCGATATGAACGACCGTAAGAAACAAATAATTTGCGTATAGATTTGTCGAGGTGTGCCATTTTATTAGAAAAAAAAAAAAAAAAAAAAAAAAAACTCTTTAAAGAGTCCAAGAGTAATATTTCGAAATTAGCACCAATTTGACTGGTACAAAAGACCAATTACCCCAATGATGACTGTTATAAATATAAAACTACCTCAAATATTATCAATTCAATCCTTAATCGAATTTTTTTTTTTGTTTCACAGATCCACGATACTCGTTGTCCGAGCTTAAGGTATTCCTTGCGCGGCCAGTGGCGGGGATAGGCGGGAACATAGACGCGGCAGAGAGCACGATGAGCGGGGCATGCATAAAACAAGATATACCGCTGACAGGCTACGCGTGCATTTCATCATTAAATATTTCGCTAAAACTCCTCAAACATCCGGTGACTTAAACATTCGGTCTTTATCGTCGTTACGGATTTTTAAGAATTTTTTCACACGCATAGGACAATTCGTATCGAACATTTAGGATTATTCGTTACATAATTTATCAGATATTAATGCGGCCAGCGTTTCAACTCCATAAAATGCCGTATAAATTTAATGATTTTCAAACTCATAATTTTTGGCTAAACGTTCGGCAAGTTGGCTTGAAATTTTTCAAGTATGTCGTGATGTATATATGTGCTCTATCGTGGATAAAAATCAGTTAATTGTAAGATATTCGGGTTCGTGCAAGGAATACGTTTAAAAAAAAAAAAAAAAAAAAAAAAAAAACGAATTTTTCGATCAAAGACCGACGGAGAGGATGAAAATATTTATTTTTTTTTTTTTTTTCAGAATTCCGTGAATGTTACTGGTAAAAAATATCTTTTACCAAAAAATTTTAATGAGAAAGAGCTTTGTTTATTTTACATATCGCTTAGAAAGCCCCCGACGAACGTCGTAAAATTCTATGCTCGTTATCCCGACGAGCAGACGGGATAAGTGTTATTCAAACGAGGATCATTAGCGGCGGGAACGAATTTTTCAATTAATTCGAAATCTTATGATAAAAGTAAATATTGAGCTCGCGATCTTTACCTTTTCCAAGCCAAACCGAGCCATACGTTCTACTCGCGCTAACGGATTTTTCTTCCGCGAACGTAACATCCTCGCTTATGAGTTTTTTTCTCAGAAATTCTCTGGCCTCCCAAGCCCAAGGTTCATCCCTGGTTTCATCCGAGCTGCAGATTTACAATCGGGCAAAATTAGAGCTCCCGCGCAAAGTAACGTTTGAAAAAAAAAAAAAAAAAAAAAAACACGAGAATTATAATCTTACTTCGAGTTTCCTCGCCGTCCCAATTTTGGGGCCGTAACGTTCGAGAGGCAAACTGTTTTTTCTGGCGGCGGGCCGCTCGGTCTTGGCTGACCTCTGATAGTGATGGTATCTCCCGATACTATCTACAAGAAAAAAAATAAACAAGGATCGATGCAAAAAGTTTATCGATATACCGGAAGTCACGGAAAAAAAAAAAAAAAAAAAAACAAATATTGCCCAATTAGACATTGAATAAATAAAAAGTTTGCTCATTTCACTTGAATAATTGCAATTATGTGAATTGTGTTTACGAGAACAAATAATAAAAAAAAAAAAAAACGAATTATTTTCACAGATGCAGGGCCATATGCTCCATGGGAAGTGTGTGACAAGATAACGATACAAATTCAAGAACGCGTGGTCAAATTATATACTCGCGTAGAGGGAGGTTAATCACGGGATGAAGCGCCGCGCGAAAGATTTCCATTCGGGCTGCGTGTGACTTTGTAAGAAAATTATAATTGACGAGACAATTTTTTACGACGGAAAAAAAAGAATAATGTGTGTTATAAGGCCGAGACGGAGATGGGAGTTTTTTTGTGCCAGCTGGCTCATCATGCGTCCGTGCAACACGATTTCCGCATCAAAATATTATGATGACGAATGAAAAAAAAAAAGTACGATAACGCGAGTTTTCTCGAGAGGATGAAATTTGAAGATTTAAAAAAAAAATGTCTTCTTCTACTCTCCGTTCGACTTACAAGCTTGACGGTACCGTGTTTTAAATCCACATGCTGCTGCTGCTGCTGTTGCTGCTGCTGCTGTTGCTGCGGCGTGCTCATGATGCTGATTCGTATGACACCGAGTATCTCGAAAAAGCGTCTATATCAAGTCGCGAACCCGATCACACAGAACGTAAAATTCACTTTCACCTTTCCTCACGGCTGCCTATCTTTTTTTTTCGTGGACGATCGAACGATTTTTCTTAAATAAATTTTAGGAATAATACCGCATTGTTGGAACTAAAATTCCGTATCGCGGTTTGTCTCGTTCTCGTTTTATACGGTGAACCACGTATGTATGAGGCACGTCGAGTCGGCACAAGCGCGATCTAACGTACGGGCATTAATGAAACTTTCAGTTTGGCCACGATGGTGATGTGGCAACACGCGACACTCCACCGGGTCGACCGCCACGCGCTCTACCACTCGCTTTCATCACCCCGTACCCCGTTCCAGCATCATCAATTATACGATAAAATAGCGTCTATCCCGTCTCTATCTCAGGTACTTGGGGACAAGATTCGCGATATTAATTTCTTTGCAGTTTATTTTTTTTTTCGAGCTTGGATCGAAATAAAATTGAGATATTTCGTCAAATATATATATATATATGTGTGTGTGTATATATACACAGAGATTCTTTGGCGAATCGATACGATCTTTTCTACCGTTACATATATATATATATATATATATATATATATATATATATATATGCATGAAAAATAAACTTGTAACGCGAGTTTTTACTCCTTTATCGTACGAGGCGGGGAATAAAGAGTTCATTGCACCTGTTTCTCGCATCCCTGATGGTTTCGCAATCACTTTGTGCGTGCCCGGCCGGAAGTAGAGAGTGCGGTTAATAAATTTTGAATTTTGCTTTCAATGTTCATCTTTAGTGACTTTGCAACAATAGAATATTTATGCGAGTAAAAAGTTTCAGAATTGTTACGGTTCGTTGATGGCTTTTTATTTACATTAAGCTTCATGCTTTATTTTTTTTTTAATTGATTTATTCATCGCAGAAATATTTAGCTGGATAAAAACGTTTTTTTTGATTAAAAACGACTTCCGGTAAATTGGGATTACGGTTTTAAAGAATCCCGAGGAGGATTGTAATTCTAGCTTTTCAAATTCGCGTGCTGCACGGCATGCTCGACGTGAATATGAAAACTGTCAATGTTACGATAGCGATAAACAAAAAATGCACGAACATAAGATTTTTTTTGTCGTTTTATTTTTATATGTTTAAATATACATACAGAGCAGTCAATGTTGGTAGATCAGAGTTAAATCGTATTATATACAGATTGAATATATTTCCTTATATTGATTTATCCCGATCAACGCCCGATCGAATGGCGGATCGTGACTGACGTATAGTATATACACATATATATATATATCGTTCAAACCTGTTTTTTTTTTCTTCAAAATTTTTGCGAACGCTTGGTAACGTGTACAATACACGCTCGGTCGTGGAGAGACAACAAAATGGGAATACGAGTCCGAGATTTAGTCAACAATATCGTTGAACTTGCGGGAATCGAAGAGAAAATTTTCGGGGATCGAGGAAAACGCGCGCGCGAACGATGGTTTCGTCGCGACGGAAACGACGACGCGACGTTATTATAATTGGCTTGCAGTCGTAAACAACACAATATTCAATCTGGCAAAGTGAGAGAGGGGGGCCTTAATTATACTATTATCGGTGCTTGAGAGAGGCGAGGGAAAAAAAAAAAAAATACAACACTGTCGTTGATGATTTCATTGTATAAATTCGGGATTATTGCGAAAACGAAACGTCGAAACTGGCGGAGGGGGGGGGGAGGGAAAACTGTTTTATTAGACGCTTTCAATAATCCTGCGCAGAGTCGTAATTGTTATAGGGGGGCTGTTCCGGTCGACCTTCCGGAATTCTATACTTTTCCTCAACCTCGTCGTTCTCGTCTTCGTACTTGACGTTCGCGAAATACGAGGTCGAGGTAGAGAACGTGTTACTGTAATCCGGATAGTCTGAAAATAAAGGAAATTCGTTTGTTACAAAGTATAATAAATCGTCATGTTCGGTAACTTTTCTTTTTAAATAGTTTGGTCTCATTTTTTTTTTTAAATTCCTCATTAAGGTTAATGCGCTGATCGTTAAAAGTTTCAGACCAAATTTTCTCCACAATATATATATATATATATATATTGTGGAGAAAATTTGGTCTGAAACTTATATATATATATATATATATGTGTGTGTGTGTATATGGGCAAAAACGCCAATTAAATGTAAGCTTTTAGGCTTCAAAATTTCGATTTTGCTGAAATTTTAATATATTATTGTGCGTGTGCCAAGATATGTAAATCCCCCAAATTTTAGACCTCTAGACCTTCCCGTTAACGAGCTACACATTAATGAATTTCTCCATTTGACGTACGCGATTGTTTTTTCTTTATTTTTTAACACTTCCGGGCGTTGAAAAAAAAAAAAAAAAAAAAAAAAAAAAAAAAAAAAAAAAAAAAAAAAAAAAAATAGAACCCAACATGTTTTTTTTTTGTAAAAAAGTCTGATCTTTTCGAATGTAAAATTCATTTTCAGGTAGAACTTCAGAAACAGTTAAAAAATCACGTGTTTTTGCAAAAAACCTGTTTTTTTCCATGATAGTGCGCGATTTCAATTTTTTTTTTTCAATTCCATCGAAAAGCTGATAATTTTTTAGTAAAGCTACCAAATTAGTAAAGTTACAAAAAATTCGCAGCTTTTCGATGGAATTTAAAAAAAAATTAAAATCGCGCACTATCATTGAAAAAACAAGGTTTTTTTTTGCAAAAACACGTGATTTTTTAACTGTTTCTGAAGTTCTACCTGAAAATGAATTTTATATTCGAAAAGATCAGACTTTTTTACAAAAAAAAAACATGCTGGGTTCTATTTTGTTTTTCAACGCCCGGAAGTGTTAAAAAATAAAGAAAAAACAATCGCTTCCGTCAAATGGAGAAATTCATTAATGTGTAGCTAAAATTTCAGCAAAATCGAAATTTTGAAGTCTGAAGGCTTACATATAATTGGCATTTTTATCCATATATATGACCCCTTTATCTACCTTCCTGTAAAACTTGGGTACGATTCACAGTACCGTTTTTGAGAGAAAAAAAAAAAAAAATCGGAAAGTTGACGTGTTTCGTTACGAAGAACTTTCGATCATTTTTCGGTACGTGAGTTATATCTTCTGAGAAAACGTTACCACCCTTTGAATCGTTTTTTTTTTTTTTTTTTTTCCGATTTCCCGTACTCGGGCTCTTCTTTGATATTTTCCTCTTTGAAACACTGCGTTATTACAATATATCGATAAAATTATTTCTTGCAAAGGGAATATAAATTTTATTCAAAAAAAAAAAAAAAGAATGCAGGGCAATCGAAGAAAAATAATTTTAAAAAATCGGTTAGTCAGTAATAACGTACCGTCCATCGGTTCCTCTTTTATACGAATTTCCTTCGTATCCTCGTCGACTCTCTCTCCCCGATCTTTTCGATCTCGACGCTCACGATCGCGATCACGCTTGTCGCGCTTACGCTCCCGATCCCGATCGCCTCTTTCGTTGCTCCTCGAGCGTCGGCGTTTGCGTTCCCTGTCTCGGTCTCGTTCTCTCCGTTCCCGTGGCGGTCTCTCCTCCCTCTGGATCTCCTCGATTTCCGGCTCGGCTCCTCGTTCGCGACTTCTGCGTCTCTTCCGATCTTTGGATCTACTGCGAGTACGGCGTTTGCGATCTCTCGATCTTCTGCGTTCTCTGTCGACGCGGTCTCGGTCCCTGTACAATTTAATAAATTCAAAAAAAAAAAAATGGAAAATCATCAATCGATTCATAAAAATTGTGTTTTTTTTTTCCGTTAAATTATTCAGCTGCTGTAAAAAAATTAAGAAATTTCTTGATAATTTTTAATTAAAAATTAATCGTTAAATAATGATGTTCAATACTGACCGATCTCTGTCGAGTCCACGACCCGACGCCTCTCTCTCACGTTCAAGCCGATATCGTTCACGTTCTCGCTCATTGTCCTCCCTCCCGGAGTGTTTAATATTGACATCGGGACCGCCGCGTCTCGTTCCACCCAAGCCCCCGCCGAGCCTTCGCGGCAGCCATCCTTTGACCGTTCTTGCACGCTCCACGTCGACCAAAACTCTTCGACCATCTATTTTCTTACCATCCGCATGCTTATACGCAGCTAGAATTACCGAATTTTCCCAAATATAATTCCGTCTTGCACGTTACACGTTATACCTAAACGGGGAGGTTTTTTTTTTTTTTTTTTTTTCTTATTTTTTTTTTATAATCTTTCCAACTATCGAGAATTGGTCTCTACGGATACGCAATGTTGGAACTAAATCGATCTCGAGATAACAAAATGATAAAATTTTGCGAATAACTCTTTTCTTTTTTTTTTTAAATTCTTTCGATGCTCAATTTTGAATTAATTGTGAAATTTCCTTTCATCGGAAGGAAAAACAAACAACAACAAAAAAAACTTATCGCGATACCTGTTCCCGTGGACCTACGTGTTTTGCCATCTTACCCAATGACTTGTCACACAAGTTGGTTACTTTTATTTCATTATTATAATATTATTATTCATAGAATAAGAATAAGAACATTTGCTCGCTGACAACAGGCGCTTTGCGACAGAAATGTTTAATTTTTCATTTTTATTTTTTCTAGCAAAATGTTGCAACGCGCTAAGTCAGATGAGTTTGTCATTATTCTACTTGGGCATTTATCCTGTGGTGATAGGAGATTATTATTATTATTATTAATGTTATTATTATTATTATTATTATTGTGTGGATAAGCGATTTCTTTAGGTTTGAGAGTTAAATTTCAATCATTCAACCATTCGACAGTCATGAAGGAGGAAAACGATTGCGAGTGAGAACGCCACATTTTACTGGAAAAAGTTTCGAAAAAAAAAAAAAAAAAAAATTAAACAATGCAGAATCGTACTTGTCGAACAATTTGAGGATTTTTCACGTATGCGATCTCAATCAAATTAATTCAATGAGAATTTTACTACGAGAAACATTGATTTTGAATAATAATTGATATACAAAGATATTAATAAAGCAGCAAATTTGTTTGTCGAATTTTCAAAAAAATTTCTATGTCAACATGAAAAGAATAATATTCTTCCGTTTTTTTTTTAAATTTTATTTGCAAAGTTTTAAGATCATTGACCGATTATCTAATCGGTCAATGATCTTAAAACTTTGCAGCTGCTGTAAAAAAAAACATTAATAAAGCAGTTTAAAAAAAATTCGTGTACCAAGCAGATTTTTTTAAATTAAAGATTTAAATTAAAGATTTTTAAATTAAAGATTTTTTTAAACACGTGCAATTTTTTTGTAAATTGGACCAAATGAAAAATGCTCACTTGTCGAAAGATTATAAATTTTGTAGTTACGAATATCGAGCTGCTCTATATAAATCTGTAAAAAAAATTCACAAATTTGTTAATTTTTTTTTCATCTGAACATGACTCTTCGATCGGATCGCATACACGTATCATTACAATGGAATCTCATACGGCGTACGTATCTCCGGATTATGTAAGCTGTGCGAGGTTCGGGCTGTATCAACAATACAATTTTTAGCGCCGCGCGTGTTGATCAACTTTCAATTGTCGCAGACTGCCCTTGGGCGAGTATACCTTAAGTCTAATATTGTTGTTTTCCAAAGTTTATAAAAATGATGAAAACAAAAAAAAAAACAAAAATAAATCAAGATGATATAGCAATATGTACAAAAAATACCTACCGCGGCTACTTACGTACGGAAGTTAACGCAAAGCTTTAGAAGTACTTTTTATATTCGTGATAATGAACTTGTAAGTGACACGCGGGGATAGAGTAGGCCAGCGCATACGCTATTCATTGGAAAGGTGGCCCAGTCTTCGTACGAATCTCCGAAGCCGTATTTCTCTTTTTTTTTTTTTTTTTCTCTTTTTTTACCTGGTGCGCTTTTTTGATTTTTTTTTTTTTTTACTTACAACCAGACCGTGCGCAATTGGAAAATTCTTCATGTACAATTTACACTTGACTCTAATAATTACATTAAACTTAATGCTCGGACAAAATTTGTTTTCTTCTATGTTATGTAAAATGCATTTTATCATCACCGAATCATGCTTCACATACACACACACATTACTCATCATAGCACGCACGAAAAGAATTTTGGATTGACGCGCTTACGTAAAACTGGACAGAGCAACGAATTAGTATTCTATATCGAGATTGATATTTTCCGGACTTTTTTCTTTACGATCGTCTCAATCAAGAGCCAATCTCTGTGAATAGTTACGGAGTTACGGATCATGTTTTCTTTTTTTTTTTTTTTTTTTTTTTTTTTGTATGTTTGATATTGGTCAATTCTCACAATTAGACGTTTGCCAATTGTTGAAAATGTTATTTTTTTTTTTCCAACGAATTTACTTGAATAATATCGAGGACTCGATATTTTTGAGAAAACAAAAAAAAAAAAAAAAAAATATTTTCCAATTTTCAGGATATGTGACGAAATATGATACAAAAACATGTACGTACGTGACAAAAAATATTTTGGTACTCAAGTTCAATCGTTCAACACGAAACTTTTGAGGATCCAAAAGTTTTATTCTACGAGAACTTGAAAATATTGAAAATTTTTCTCGATCGGAACACCAAAAAAACTCGCGTATTCCATATTAACGATAATTATGAGGGTCAATTACGAAAAATGGAAACAAACTATAATTTTGGTGTGATGGATCTTAAATATATATATATTAGGGTGATTCAAATGAAAATCGATGTTTTTTTTCTTCGTATAAATTTGATAGCTGTTAGTATTTGTCAAAAAAGTAACTCTCTCCAAATTTGAGCTCTTAAAAAAATTTTTTAGAGGTCGCGCAAGTGACTTTTTTATTTTTTTTTTTTCGATCGGGGCTAACAATCACGATTTAAAAATTTCTATTTTTCCGTTCTGCATAGAAAAATATCAGTACCTGATGAAGCAGTGGTTGTCCCAAAATTTGGGCTCATAAAAAAAAAAATTTAATGGCCGTGCATGTCACTTAAATTTATTTTTTTCATTTTTCGCTGAAATTTGTAGCATAGATATCTCGATTTTTCATTGCTGCAGCAAAGGATGTTGGCACTTATTTAAAAAAAAAACAACTAACAACTAACTTTTCATGTAATTTATAATGATGTAAGTGTATTCATTTGGCTAAGAATTTAAAAAATAACGCGTTGAACAACATTTTTTAAATTTTTATTGATACGTTATTTATACGTTATTGACACGCGATATAATACATTGCGTACGTGTTTTTTTTTTTTTTGTTACATTTTCTACAAGAACCGAAATTGTTATAGAACAACTAATCCATTGGGTACCAATAATTGTTGTTACCACAGCGTATAATCGACATTTCTATATCATGAATTTTAACGAGAATTGATTATAAAAATAGAAAAATTACTTGCTCAACCCCTCAACTTTTTTCTAGCACCCAAATTTCGGGAAACTCACTTTTTTATAAAGTAGTGATATCTCTTGTCGTGACACCGGAAAATCTAAACATCTATATCATGATTTTCAGCCTGATTTGAAAAACGAAAAAGTTCAATATCGCCTGCGCGGCCATTAAATTTTTTTTTTTATGAGCCCAAATTTTGGGACAACCACTGCTTCATCAGGTACTGATATTTTTCTATGCAGAACGGAAAAATAGAAATTTTTAAATCGTGATTGTTAGCCCCGGTCGAAAAAAAAAAAAATAAAAAAGTCACTTGCGCGACCTCTAAAAAATTTTTTGAAGAGCTCAAATTTGGAGAGAGTTACTTTTTTGACAAGTACTAACAGCTATCAAACTTATACGAAAAAAAAAACATCGATTTTATTTGAATCACCCTAATATATATATATATATATATATTTAGATGTGTGAAAAAATCTGGGCTAACGTTAAAGTACCGAGATGCGATTCAGAACGCGAACCGAACCAACTTACTGGACAATATAGTATTTATAGAAACGATAATTGTGCATTCATCGAGTCCCTGAACCTTTTTCTTCCAAGTCCATCAATTTCAATGTAGAATGCTAATTATGATTGTTTTTTTTTTGCAAAAAAATAATTTTCAGAACAATGATTTTAGTGCAATTTCGATCGTGACTCAAGATCCTCAATGATCCCGACAATCGACGAGTTGAGATTCAAATCTTCAGATTTGATATGTACAGTTTTGCCTCGAACCAGGCTCACTCGAGCGGCAAAAAAATGATTTTTTTTTTCCGTCAAACGTAAAAAAATCGAATAATCGTAATTAGGGTATAATTTATAGACTCTAGAGAAACGTTGTTGTATGTTGGATCTTACCACACATACAAACCTATCTTTATCAGGCAGGTTCAGGGATTTTGCATGGAATAGTGAACGGCACTAGTTGCCTGCAGCGGCCACCACGCTGTACCAAGAACAAGATAAAAATTGCATTAATCAACCAATATTTCTCTTTCGTTTTGTTAGCCATAATTTTTCTTTTTTCTTTTTTTTTTTTCTCTCTATGCATTCAGAGTATGGTATTTTGTGAAATTTGTTTCCTGCATCTTTTGGGAGGTGTATGGCGGGAAAGCCCTGTATATACGTATATGGAAAAAAAATATACTTGGCAGTTTCTAACTGTCACCCAAAATCCCAACCCTCTATATCTAGCCCGGAAGTGACGCTAATCAACATGACGATCTCTTTTCTTTTGATTCTTTTTTTTTTTCTTTTCTTTTTCTTTCTTCTTTTAACAAGCTATAGGAGCGTTTTCGATAGTTTTTCACTTAGCTCTCTCGACTCGCGGTGTTTTACTTACAGTGCATGTCCCTCTCGTGCTCGTACTCGATGAACGCGTATCCCCTTGGCTTCCCATTCACGGTATTGTGAATTACGACAATCTAAAAAGTCGGAGCGTTCACAACGAGCGTACTTTCATTAGACGTTTATGCTTTACGATCGAGCTACCCGTCAAAATATTTCTCTTTAATTTTTTTTTTTCGCTAATGTAAATTAATGTAACGTTTTTTTTTTTTTTTTTTCGTCGTAAAATTGATTCAAATCAATTATAACAGTGAGTTTTGCTGCCAAATTCTGTTCCATTGATAATTTTTTTTTGATAACGAAAATGTTTTTTTTTTCTAGCCAAACGAACGGTTTGACAAAAACTATTTGGCATAGAATTCCGTAGTTTCGCTTAAAAAAAAAAAAAAAAAACCCCCGTTTTCATGCTTACTTTTTTAACAGGACCGTAAACTTCGAATTCTCTTCTTAGTTTGGATTCCGATGTATCGTAGTTCTGTAAAAAATGGACAACTGCGATTAAAGAATGGATTTTCAATGAATCAGTATAACCGCAACGCTGTAAACGAGTCGAAAGTTCGCATGAATCTTTGCAATCCCGGCATGTTTTTGACCGACTTTTTTGTTTTCATTGCTAGAACTTTTTCATCAATATTATTGGGTTGAATTGTGAAAAGGCTGCCCCCCCCCCCCCCCCCCAAAAAACTATAGTTGGAACTATAGTTGAACGGGATCAATGAATAATTGCAATTTTTTTGGTAAATTTATTAAGTAAATCTTATCCCAGAGTATCAGGCCTCCGGGTCATGAATTCTTCTCAAACTTGTAGGCGTATTTCCTCAGTCCTAGAAATGACCCCTCTTATGCGTAGTTCCATCTAATAGCTCCTTTCGTCGCTCGCTTTGTTACATAAAATACCATTTTTGAGCAATATATCGGTCCTTCGCTACTGCTTTGGATTAATCCAGCCAACTTGGATGTGTTATTGAAACTTTGTCGGCCGACCATAAAAATTAATATTTCACGCGTTAATTCGCCGTATTCAACGTTGGCCGCTACAGCTAGACCGATGTACACTATGCACAAGCGAAGAAAAGTGAAGCAATAGTATATTATGTAAAGCGTATATACGCCCGCGTTGCATATGATATTTTTTGCAACAGTGTGCGGAAAATTCGTACATAAAAACAACTTATATAATGTATGAATTTGATTCTAGAAAATGGAAAGCAAATGAAATGATAAAACACCGAGTAGCAAATTACCCCAACCGCCGTTCACCCAAAACCAGAGCGGGGGTCCAGGGGCGAAGCCCCCCCCCCCGACTCACAAAAACGTAGATTTGTATGTTTTAAACTATTTTTTCGAACGAGATAGTTGAAATACGTAAATTTAATATATAATGTTATATATATATATATATATATATATATATATTAGGGTGTTTCACATTTAACAAATTTTCGATTTTTTTACGGACTAACGTAAAAAATGCTTGCTCTTGGTCTAAAAAGAAGCCTCCAAAAGAGTGAGCACTGTAGCACTAGTTTTAGGATCTCCGAAAACGATTTTTCTAAAAAAAATTAAGTGAAAAATCGATATTAGCACCCCTTTAATATTTACTGTTTCTTTTATGTTTTACAAACAATGAATTATGACCAAAAAAGAACATCTAAAGTGCATTATAGAGAAATGTTGATAGATATTATAAATCGTCGATAAATAATAATTCAATGACACACGGAGCGAGAAGTAAGGAAATACCCATCGCGCACACGCGGGATTATAAACATCGAGAAAACTGTCGCATCTGACATCGCGAGTATATTTTTTTATCGTTTTTCATTTACAATTGGCAGATTTTTTATGCACACCATCGCGTAATATTGTAAAAAATACACTCATTGTCGCGTTTAATCGCCAAAAACAGGGAGTGAGTATAATCCGATAAAATCCACGGCTGTTCAAACTCGACAACCGCTGTCAGCTGTCGTTCAGTTCGCGTAGACGGAGGCAATTTTCTATCAATGAATTTTTCGACAAATCGACCAATTTGCTCAAAAACCGACCAATCGCAGCGAATTGCGATGGGCAGGATTTGTACCGGCCCAATCGCATATATTTTCTATATTTATTAACATTTTGGCAAAAAACTAATACCGAACATAGGGATTGCGTATATCACTGAAACTTTTCTGCGCCATATTGAACAGGCCCCGCCTACATGTTGGATCCCGATAAGATAGAACTATGCATAAGAGGCTTCATTTATAGTGCTAATTAAACGCAACTGCAAGTTTGAGCAGAATCCATGACCCGGAGGCTTGATACTCTTCTTGTTTGTTAAAACAAAACACGCGTGACTTATTAACAAAAAAAAAATTGATACAAGTAAAATTTTCCAAATAATACACGTTCGATGGTATCGCGTGTCGAGCGATCTCTCCGTAATGCAAAAGTGATTAAAAAAATTTTGAGCGATCCGACTCGTAACAACGGAGCAACCTCGAATGGAACGACGTAAAGGCTGTACTTACGATACGTGCTATAAACAGAGTTTTAAAAGGATCAGCTGTAACATTTGGAATTCCCGCAGGGTCCCATACGGCGATCTCTTGTTCTAGCTTATACGCTACTTGCTCCGCTCTCTCGCGCCTTCGCCTCTCCAGACGTTCTTCGCGAGTCTCAACCCTCACCGGAGGCGGCGTATCTTTGGGATCCTGAAAATCATCAATATTATGATAAAAAAAACTATAAGCTATCGGAGGGGAAAAAAAAAAAAATTGATGCATACCCACGGAATAAAGTGCGTCGAAGATAATCGAATATCGTCCTCGAGCAAGAGGAAGTGATAAAAAAAGGAATAATTTTATGATAAGTCACCTCGAAGAATTGAAGAAATGCCCCGACGCCGAGATATCCACCATTCTTCTTTTCGTGCGGTAGCTTGTTGGCTGGTGGTAGATATGGCACGGGATCGCGTGGTGCAAAGAGTGCCAATAAATTCGGTGGCAAAAATTGCGTCATTTTGACGCGATCGTACGTCGATCAAGCGCGACCGTTAATAACAATGTGTGTTTTTTTTTTTCTATTCAAATTCACAGCTCGGCCACCGCGAACGACCAAATTTCATACATTCTTTCAAAATAACACATCAAACAGGGGACACATTTTACAAAATGGTGTCCGTATTTCTTGCGCTAATCGAAGAGCCGCCGGCACAAGCTCGCAGTTGTACGCGGGGCAGGGGGGGGACGTACGATATTGCAGCGCGAAGCTACCGCCACCTAGTCGTGCTCAATCCAAACTATCGCTCGTTTCCTATTGCTCGAAAAATATCTCAAAGATCATTATCGACCAATCAGAGACATGGAATTTTCTTCGCGATGGATCGGCGAGAACTACCGAGTTGTGGATCAAGAAAAAAAAGATACAATCATCTGGAAAGATTGTTATCGATCAATCGCTACATTTGAATTTTTTTTTATCAATTCTCCAGGGGAAATGTGTAATCAGCGAGAGAAACGGTGACAGTCTCCGCCTCCCACAGGGATCGCGTCAACAACAATCGTTAGAATTTCGTTAAACGACGTACATGTGTATATCTTTATACATGCTTGATGATTTTTTTGATTTTATATTTTATTGATTTAAGTGAATTTGCGAATCTCGCTAGATTCGTAGTTTGAGGAATTAATGTCTGCTCTGGTACCGATGATGAGCTCTCCGATGTCAATTGGCAATGTCAATACGTCCTCGGGTGTACCGGGTATGGAGACCGTTGTCGCAGTAGCATTAGGTTCCTTGGCAGCGATATTTGTCGGTGCTTTGCTCGTACTACTCGTTATTTGTCGAAGACAGCGCTGTTACTACGTAAGTTTTTATCAAATTTCAAAAGCACACCGATGGATCACGGATAATTTGGAGTATACATGAAATTTTTTTTTTCAATCATCGGGGCGCATGAAGTAGAGTAAGTAAAAATAATGAGAACGTATTTGTTTATTTTTCGTTAAAAATGACAGATGCACCGGTTATAGGCAATTTAATTTCACGGATTTTTATATATATAGATATAGCGTAACATATGTGACGTCATAATGTTATATTTTTCAATTTGTTATATTAACGGCAATTTTTATTCGAATAAAAAAAATAAAAAATACGTACTAAATATTTTTTCCTAAACTACCAGATTTTGAAATTTAAAAATTTCATTCATACTCCCAATTCGTCGAGCTTTAATCCTTAGACTGTACATGGGGTCGTTTTGACCCAACTTTTTTTTTTCAATTGATCGTAACTCCACTCGATTGATCTCCCCAACTTTGAACAAAATGTTTGGGCACTCAATTTTTTTTTCTTGAAAAATAAATTTTGGGCCATGAAATAAGGATCATTTACTACAAAAAACGTCTCTACAAAAAAAAAAAAAAAACAAAAAAATGCGTATTTACCCAAATATAATGATCTGAAAAACGTCTGGGGTTCCGATCGACCCCATATTATGCAGTCGGAGATTCATAGCGGAAGCGCGCAGTGCGAAGGTTTAAGTTTGCTTGTTTTGAAACTCTAGAATCAAAAAGATTCGCAGGATCTTAGCTCGGATCTGTTGGAGGATGAAAATGGTTTGGGCCTGGGACTCGACGCTTGGGAGAGTCAAGAGTGGCTCGCCGGGGCTGAAAGGTATCGAAAATTTAATTCTTACCGCGTGAAAAAAAAAAAAAAAAAAAAAAAACATTCAAAGATACGCATTAAGGAGGTTCTTAACCCAGAGAAAAACTGTAAGAACGATTCTAAAATTTTAGGGGAGGTTTGTGCCGTTACTAGGAATACACCGTAATTATTTCAGATTTATATATATATATATATTATAGTTGAGGAGAAAAAAAAAACATTAAATATGCCTCTTATACGTGGGCTCTTTTGGGAGAAGTATTCGAAGCTTATGATCGGAGATTATTTTAGGAGTGAAAAAACGGTAACATTTCCCCGAAGAACCGCTCAAACGACAGATTAGACCTTCACAGTTATAATTTGCCCATAAAGAAAGTTTTTCACCGTTACGATTGTGAAATATATACTTGTAAACAGAATTGAGCGTGAGTAATGGCTTGGTGAAACAAATGCCGAACGAATGCCACCAAATTGATGTTAAGAACCTCCTTAAATATGCCTTGTTGCAATTAATAATTAATCGATTTCAATATTTCCGTTAAATAATGTTAACCGTTTAATAATTGAACCCAATTTGTTTATAACTATTAGTAATATTGAACATTTGTTTCGGTCCACTCGTCAAAGAATCATTTCGATGGAAATAATCAAATAAAAACTCTTATTCGTACCAATTGAATCATTTACATTATTCCATTCAATTGGTCTCAACCGCCATAGACATTTTCTTCGACTTTTCGTCTCTAAATTTGTTAGAAATAAAAAAAAATGCATTTTTCTCATTGACAAAAGCGATGAATGTTACGATCGCGAGCGTGGCGTCAGTCAAATCATTAATAACCGAATAAATGGCGAGAATTAGGAGTATGAATGAAATTTTTTTTTTTCAATCATTGAGGCGCATAATGTAGAGTAAATGAAAATAATGAGGACGTATTTTTTATTTTTCGTTAAAAATGACAGATGCGCCTGATAATTTAATTTCACGAATTTTGATATATATAGATATAGCGTAACATGTGTGACGTCATAATGTTATATTTGTTATATTTGTTCAATTTTGATTCAAATAAAAAAATAAAAAATACGTACTAAATGTTTTTTCCTAAACTACCAGATTTTGAAATAAAAAAAATTTCATTTAGACTCCCAAATTCTTTTTTCAATCATTGCAGCGCATAATATGTAGAGTAAGTAAAAATAGTGAGGACGTATTTTTTATTTTTCGTTAAAAATGACAGATGCACCTGTTACAGGCAATTTAATTTCACGGATTTTGATATATATAGATTAGGCTGTATCGAAAAATAAAAAAACTTTTGGCTACCCTCAAAAATCAAAGATATCATTGAAATAAAGGTCTCCGTGCAATGATTCGATTTTTTGACAATATATAGGGGGCGCGCGGGACGTTTAAAAACGCCATTTTTAGCGTTAAATTCACTTTATCACTGATAACTGGAAACAGTTCATTCCAAAAATTCTGATTTTTTTATATGAGGTGCCCAGGTATGTACCCTTTCAAACCCACATTCACGGAACATTAACGGATGGTTCATATCTTCGAAAAAAATCTCTGAAAATCAATATTTCAACTATTTTTCAATTATACCTATCGTTAAATGTTAATTTTTTTCTTCTAAAACGTTTTTGTATTTGTTCCATCTTTTTTTTCTTGTAAAACTCGGTATCAGTATTGCTTACAATGCGAAAATTGCTGAATAATAAATCTTTATTTTGGAAATTTTCATATTTGAAAGGGTATATATCTGGGCACCTTATATAAAAAAATCAGAATTTTTGGAATGAACTGTTTCCGGTTATCAGTGATAAAGTGAATTTAACGCTAAAAATGGCGTTTTTAAACGTCCCGCGCGCCCCCTATATATTGTCAAAAAATCGAATCATTGGGTCTGTCCAGCCGAACTAAACGTTGAGCAGAAAGGCTCATCACAAATGGCGGCTTGTAATCACTGACTACTGTAGCCGCCATTTGTGATGAGCCTTTCTGCTCAACGTTTAGTTCGGCTAAACACACCCATTGCAGGAGACCTTTATTTCAATGATATCTTTGATTTTTGAGGGTAGCCAAAAGTTTTTTTATTTTTCGATACACCCTAATATAGATATAGCGTAACATGCGTGACGTCATAATGTTATATTTTTCAATTTGTTATATCAACGGAAATTTTGATTCAAATAAAAAAATAAAAAATACGTACTAAATATTTTCTCCTAAACTACCAGATTTTGAAATTAAAGCATTTCATTTATACTCCCAATTACGAGTCACAAGATAAGAATATTTCTCACCTTGAATACCGAGTTTTTTTTTTTTTTTTTTTTTTCAATCTTTTGTTTCTCATCGTCATGCAGATGGGTCGACGACGCGACGGGTCTTGCGCCGCCTTGCATAGCGGTTCTTCGATCCTGTCACTCTCTCGCGGCAAGCCTCACGTCGATAGCCGGCACCGTTAATAGCAACACGGTTCCTCTGGAAATCGTAGATGTGCGCGAATGATGAAAATTTCCGACAATTTTTTTTTTTTTTTTTCCTTTTTACTCGTAATTCCCGCATGTTCTCGTCTCGTCTCGTTTTTCCATTTCAGGTAGCGAGACGAATTCCACCGAGAGTCGACGACGTGGTAAGAAGTTTGTATCCACCGCTGGACGCTCGTCTGCTCGAGGCTCGCGTCGCGGCTCTCGTATTGGCGGTAACTCATCTGGCTCTCGTAACGAAGCACGGAGTTTCGAAGAGTCAGGTGAGAAAATTAGCCTTCATCGATCACGCGCTTCAGGATATGGATTCGCATCTGCTGATACTACGAAACGCGGCGCTGGCCCAAGAGGCGGCTTGCTCAATTCCAGCCTCCACTCCCGTATAAATTTTTATACGTCCGTTATATTCGTCTTCCGGTATGCCAGAGGATCGATTATTCGAGAATCAAAATTTTTCCGCTCAAAGGCGGACTTGTTAAATTATTTTTTCAACTCCCACTCTGTCGTAACTGCAGTGCCAGAGAGGCTACGAGGGCTAAATTTTTTTTTGACAATTATTATCACAAACTTTTATGGACTCTGTACGCGAAAATCGCCCTAGCATTGGGAATTATCCTCAAATTTTACGAAGTTACGCCAATTTCTCCGAGAGAGTCACATCGTCATTTAGTATTTAAGAAAAAAAAAAAATAATCTGCCGTATGGGTCCAATTATTCTGTGACGTTTATACGTATGCCAGAAATTTAAGAATAATTATCGGTCGGATCGATCGATGAAACTTTTTTTTTACAAACGAGATCGTTGAAATTTAGCACTCATTTTTCTCGTAAAAAGTACGGCACAGGCATCCAAATTCTCGTGCATTGTTCGCGGAACGAGTGCATTTTTTTTTTTTAAATTTACAGTATTCCTAACTTTAACCCTTATCCGCCCCCTGGTCCATCTGCAACGAAAGAGAAAAAGTTGTCAGATTGGCTTTTATTCGGGGCAATGGTTTTTTTTTTTTTTCCCCTCCAAAGTGTCAAATTTTATTTCCCAGTATATGGTAATTCTGAATTTTTTCAATCGCCTCAACTCAGTCTTCCAAAATCGTGATAGTCGGGGGGGAGGGTTAATTCGTCGCGAATATGAAATATTGCCAATCAATTTGGAGTATGAATGAATTTTTTTTTTTTTTCAATCATTGGGGCGCATAATGTCGAGTAAGTAAAAATAATGAGAACGTATTTGTTTATTTTTCGTTAAAAATGACAGATGCACGTGTTATAGGCAATTTAATTTCACGGATTTATATATATATATATATATATATATATATATATATATTAGGGTGTGCGGAAAAAAAACAATTTTTTTTTTTCGGTTGCATCCACCAAAAAAAGTTGAAGTAAGGTAAAAAAAGAAGAATCCTAAAACGTGAGGCCAAAAAAAAATTATTTCGAACGGCGCATTGCATTTGAATATTTTCCATAAGAATAACACAGGAAAATATTGGGATTTCTGAATGTGGTAGTGCAACTCGTCAGAAAAAAATCACACAAAGATGTCATTAACATATTCTCATGGAGAATCGAATTCTCTACAAAAAAAGTTCTTACGAAAAATTAGCTCAGAACAGCCGTTCAAGTGGAATATAACGCAAATGAATATAGCGGAAATAATGCTGTCTGAAATTGAATTGATAGGAAAAAAAAAATAATTCAAAAGGCTGTAGAAATCGAATTTTTCGCTTTACGAAAAAACTTTTTGGGGGTTTTTTGTAGAGAATGTTCTGCTCTAGCATACTTGCATGATATTGTTCTCAAAATATTTCTCTTATACAAAAAAAAAATCAAGTACAACAAGAAATATAAAAGAAACGACGTTCATCATTGATCGTGTTTAGAAAAGCTTTATTCAATGAATTTGGTTTAATAAGATAGAATAGGTTTTTTTTTTACATTATAATGCTTAATAATTATCGTTTCTTTTTTTAATAGTCTGTTTGTTGCAATTAGGGTATTTCTATCGATAATTCTGCACTATGCCCAATAAATATTGTAGCTGCTCTTCGTTTTTTGTTAATGAACCGTTATCTGCTTCTATCAAAGCGACGTTGTTAGAGCAGAACATTCTCTACAAAAAAACCCCCGAAAAGTTTTTTCGTAAAGCGAAAAATTCGATTTTTACAGCCTTTTGAATTATTTTTTTTTTCCTATCAATTCAATTTCAGACAGCGTTATTTCTACTATATTCATTCGCGTTATATTCCACTCGAACGGTTGTTCCGAGCTAATTTTTCGTAGGAACTTTTTTTGTAGGGAATTCGATTCACCATGAGAATATGTTAATGACATCTTTGTGTGATTTTTTTCTGACGAGTTGCACTACCACATTCAGAAATCCCAATATTTTCCTGTGTTATTCTTATGGAAAATATTCAAATGCAATGCGCCATTCGAAATAATTTTTTTTTGACCTCCCGTTTTAGGATTCTTCTTTTTTTTACCTTACTTCAACTTTTTTTGGTGGATGCAACCGAAAAAAAAAAATTGTTTTTTTTTCCGCACACCCTAATATATATATATAGATTATAGATATAGCGTAACATGTGTGACGTCATAATGTTATATTTTTCAATTTTTTATATTGACGGCAATTTTGATTCAAATAAAAAAAAATAAAAAATACGTACTAAATATTTTTTCCTAAACTACCAGATTTTGAAATTAAAAAAAAAATTTCATTTATACTCCCAATTATTGTACCGCTCGCGCTCTCGCGATCCGTGCGTATATGCGCATATACTTATTGTAATTATATACAAATATTTTATATAAATCAGGATAACTGATTGTACTCCCTCCCATGATGAACCTACAAAATATTGTTATACTCGTTGGAAACGAAAATAAAATCAAACTACGACATAAAGAGCGAAAGATATTTTTTTTTTAATCAATAAATTCGAGCTTACGGATGATTAAAATAGCTCGCGTCGCAAATATCATCTTTACTCGACGGTATAACTTTGTCATCGTACATGTTTAATTCGTAAATATGAATTTTAAATTTTCAAAATTTCATTCGCCACGGGCCCTCGAGAGACTCGAAAACGATTCAATCACCGTCTCGAGATGCCCGTTATATTTAATAATTTGAAAACGATTATATCCTGGATCTCGGATTTTTGCTTTTTGTTGTTGTTGCTGTTGTTGCTTAAATAAATTAACTACTTGGGCTGCGTCACCACGGTAAACGCTAGCACAGCAGCGCATATTATAAGTGGTGACCGATGAGACGCGTGGCTCACCGTTTTTTTTTTTTTTTTTTTTTTTTTATTTATTTATAATATTTCCTACAAAGGGGGAGGGGAAGGAGCGAGAGAACGCGCGATGGAACGAAGAGAAGCTCGAAAAGGGCGCGGGGCGGGGGCAATTTTTTCTTTTTTTCCTTTTTTTTTGTTTGTTTGTTATTTCGTTTTCGTTTTGGATCTAAAAATAATATAAATGCCTCGATTATTTTCCTCGATTTATCATGTCCTTTTGACGCTTCTGGTTGTCCTTCATAATTTTCGATTTCAGATGCTCCTTGTAGTCGAGAATACCGCCTTGCCACTTTGTTACCGTTTCGTTCTCGCATACCCAAATTTCTTCGGCCACCTTGATGAAAAAAAAAAAAAAAAAAAAAAAAAAAAAACAAAACAAAAAATTATATACCGATACAGAAAAATGAAATTTTCAAGGTGAATCGAGCGTATAACGAAAAATTCTTGTATAAAAAGCAAATAATAACCTGATTGATGAGTCTAAAGTCGTGAGAAACGAGAACCATTCCGCCGTCAAAGTCGTTTATCGCGTCGGCAAGTGCGTCGATGGTTTCCATATCAAGATGATTGGTGGGTTCGTCCATGAGCAGCAAGTGAGGTACTTGCCAGGCTAAATAGGCGAATACGACACGGCAGCGTTGACCATCCGACAATTGACGAATCGGGCAAACCTGATGATCGTAAAATTCATCGGCGATGTGAGGAATAACGAAAAAAAAAAAAAAAAAAAAACAAAAAAACAATTTTACAAAATATTTTCGCAGCTTATGGGGCACAATTTGATTTATATCCACGTGAGATCCTCCCCGATCAGGATACCAGAGATTGTTTTCCCGGGTTATACGCTTATTGATCATCCGATTTCCCGTTTGAATCTTCTTCGCATTCTGGTTTTTCTTATCGAATACACATTATACTAAATTCTCTGGGTACGTGGATTTTTCGTAATATTTGAGAAAAAAAAAAAAAAAAAAACATGTATGCAAAATGACCAAGTGGTAAATAAAAAATACTTGTACGCAGTATAAAACGAAAAATTCAACATATACTCGTAAAAAAACGATTGTTTCGATGAATTTTTAAAAAATTTTGAAAGTTATCCCCAATTCTTCGACCGTTATCATTTCTGTTTCGCGATTCTTCAGAACGGTGGATTTTACAAATTACAATGGGCCAATGAAATTACCTGCTGACGTCCCGTCAAGCCGTAACGACCGATTATCTTGCGCATCTCCTCGCGTTCCTTAACAGCCGGAAAAGCTCTCATCATGTAATCCAGCGGTGAAACGTCGAGATCGAGGAGCTCATGGAGATGCTGATGATATCTCGCGATACGAAGATGGCTGTTTTTACGAATCATACCGCTCGATGGTACTAACTGTAATAATAATAATAATAATAATAATAATAATAATAATAAATTTTGAATTAAAGTTGAAATTTAATTTTTTATAATAATTCAAGAGTTAAATTCTCACCTCTCCGTAAAGAAGCTTTAAAAGGGTACTCTTGCCAGCTCCATTGGGACCAACGAGAGCGAGTCTCGTGTCGAGATCAATGCCAAACTCGAGATTCTTGTAAATCCATGGCGAATCATCGTTATAACGAAAACTAACGTTTTGCACCATGATAACGGGTGGCGGTATACCGCCGCACGATGGAAAGTAAAAGTTCAGAACTTTGTCGCTCGAGACTTTTTCCGTAAGACCCTGGGCAACCATTTTCGCTAGAGTTTTCTCCTTCGATTGAGCCTGTCGGGCCAATTTTGCCGAGCCATGACCGAAACGTGCTATATAATTCTTCATATGAGATATCTGATCCTGCTCCCAGTTGTACTGTTTAGCTTGATTCTCCAAAAGTTCCATTCTGTTCGGGGACAATGAAGGATCAATTATGTAATTTCGTGAAAATTGTTCGCGCAAAATAGGGAGGGGAGGTCAAACCTTGGATCGAGGAAGATCGGAATAATGTAGAAATGAATAATAAAATGTTTAATTCAACAAATTCAAACAAAAAAAAAATCATCAGCCTCAGATCTGCTGCTCCAGTTTGGCTATCTTCAATCCTGCTCTATACTTTTATACTTTACTTTTCTTTTTTACTTTAAAAATTGTTCGCGCAAAATAGGGGTCAAGCCTGGATCGAGGAAGATCGGAATAATGTAGAAATGAAAAATAAAATGTTCAATTCAACGAAAAATTCAACAAATTCAAACAAACAAAAATTCATCAGTCTCAGATCTGCTGCTCCAGTTCGGCTATCTTCAATTCTGCTCCATACTTTTATACTTTACTTTTCTTTTTTTACTTTAAAAATTGTTCGCGCAAAATAGAGGTCAAGCCTGGATCGAGGAAGATCGGAATAATGTAGAAATGAAAAATAAAATGTTAAAATTCAACGAAAAATTCGACAAATTCAAACAAACAAAAATTCATCAGTCTCAGATCTGCTGCTCCAGTTCGGCTATCTTCAATCCTGCTCCATACTTTTATACTTTACTTTTCTTTTTTACTTTAAAAATTGTTCGCGAAAAATAGGGGTCAAGCCTGGATCGAGGAAGATCGAAATAATGTAGAAATGAAGAATAAAATGTTAAAATTCAACGAAAAATTCAACAAATTCAAACAAATAAAAATTCATCAGTCTCAGATCTGCTGCTCCAGTTCGACTATCTTCAATTCTGCTCCATACTTTTATACTTTACTTTTCTTTTTTTACTTTAAAAATTGTTCGCGCAAAATAGAGGTCAAGCCTGGATCGAGGAAGATCGGAATAATGTAGAAATGAAAAATAAAATGTTAAAATTCAACGAAAAATTCGACAAATTCAAACAAACAAAAATTCATCAGTCTCAGATCTGCTGCTCCAGTTCGGCTATCTTCAATCCTGCTCCATACTTTTATACTTTACTTTTCTTTTTTACTTTAAAAATTGTTCGCGAAAAATAGGGGTCAAGCCTGGATCGAGGAAGATCGAAATAATGTAGAAATGAAGAATAAAATGTTAAAATTCAACGAAAAATTCAACAAATTCAAACAAATAAAAATTCATCAGTCTCAGATCTGCTGCTCCAGTTCGACTATCTTCAATCCTGCTCCATACTTTTCTACTTTTCTTTTTTTTTTTTACTTTAAAAATTGTTCGCGAAAAATAGGGGTCAAGTCTGGATCAAGGAAGATCGGAATAATGTAGAAATGAAAAATAAAATGTTAAAATTCAACGAAAAATTCAATAAATTCAAACAAAAAAAAATCATCAGTCTCAGATCTGCTGCTCCAGTTCGGCTATCTTCAATCCTGCTCCATACTTTTATACTTTACTTTTCTTTTTTTAGGTTAAAAATTGTTCGCACAAAATAGGGGTCAAGCCTGGATCGAGGAAGATCGAAATAATGTAGAAATGAAGAATAAAATGTTAAAATTCAACGAAAAATTCAACAAATTCAAACAAATAAAAATTCATCAGTCTCAGATCTGCTGCTCCAGTTCGGCTATCTTCAATCCTGCTCCATACTTTTATACTTTACTTTTCTTTTTTTACTTTAAAAATTGTTCGCGCTAAATAGAGGTCAAGACTGGATCGAGGAAGATCGGAATAATGTAGAAATGAAGAATAAAATGTTAAAATTGAACGAAAAATTCAACAAATTCAAACAAAAAAAAATTCATCAGTCTCAGATCTGCTGCTCCAGTTCGGCTATCTTCAATCCTGCTCCATACTTTTATACTTTACTTTTCTTTTTTTACTTTAAAAATTGTTCGCGCTAAATAGAGGTCAAGACTGGATCGAGGAAGATCGGAATAATGTAGAAATGAAGAATAAAATGTTAAAATTGAACGAAAAATTCAACAAATTCAAACAAAAAAAAATTCATCAGTCTCAGATCTGCTGCTCCAGTTCGGCTATCTTCAATCCTGCTCCATACTTTTATACTTTACTTTTCTTTTTTTAGGTTAAAAATTGTTCGCACAAAATAGGGGTCAAGCCTGGATCGAGGAAGATCGAAATAATGTAGAAATGAAGAATAAAATGTTAAAATTCAACGAAAAATTCAACAAATTCAAACAAATAAAAATTCATCAGTCTCAGATCTGCTGCTCCAGTTCGGCTAGCTTCAATCCTGCTCCATACTTTTCTACTTAACTATTCTTTTTTAATTAAAATTTTTGTGCAATTTATATAGATCACTAGTTGCGCGCTACAAGGATATTATTATTATATTATTATTATTTATCTTTATATCAACTTTTACTACCCAAGTGTTCCACTTGTATAAAATGTGATAATGTAAAAGGGTTTTTTCCCGCTGAATAAATAAATAAATAAATAAATAAATAAATAAATAAATAAACGAAAGGAAATTTTACCTCGTCTTTGTGAAGGCCTCGTAATTACCCGTATAATACTTGAGCTGCTTCTTGTTGACGTGAATAATATTCGTACAAATGCCGTTGAGAAAATCCTGCGAGTGAGATATTATCACGAGAATTCTCTTGTACGTTTTGAGCTCTTCCTCGAGCCATACGCAAGCATCGAGATCGAGATGATTGGTTGGCTCGTCGAGTAAGAGCAGATGAGGCTTGACGTATAGAGCGCGGGCAAGTGCGATTCTCATACGCCAACCACCGGAGAAATCTTTCGTCGCTGTTTTTTGCATCTTTGATGTAAAGCCAAGACCGTGAAGTATACCGGCTGCTCGGGCTTCCGCCGTATCAGCTGACATATCGTCCAAGCGCTCGTAGACGTCCATCAGTTGTTCCTTAATTACGAGGAAAAAAAAACAAAATTATACTTTGGGCATTGATTCCTAAGAGTTTTTTTTCCCTTTTTCACACAGTTTATTCTGTTTTTGAGTCCAAAGAGAAGAAAAATTCACTACAAGGAAGCTTTGGTAATTTTAATTTGACAATTGATTCGCATAAAAAAAACAAAAAACAAAATTATATTTTGAGCATTCATTCCTAAAAGTTTTTTCCCTTTTTCACACAGTTTATTCTGTTTTTTTGAGTCCAACGAGAAGAAAAATTCACTAAAAGGAAGCTTTGGTAATTTTAACTTGACAATTGATTCGCATGAAAAAAAAAAAACAAAATTATATTTTGAGCATTCATTCCTAAGAGTTTTTTTTCCCTTTTTCATACAGTTTATTCTGTTTTTTTTGAGTCCAAAGAGAAGAAAAATTCACCAACAGGAAGCTTTGGTAATTTTAACTTGACAATTGATTCGCATGAAAAAAAAAAAAAAAACATCGACAATCAGTGACAAAAGAATCGTATCTTTTTAAATCCTCCTGAGGATATAAATTTACCTGGGCGTCTTCCTCGCCGCATTCGGCCAATTCTTCGGCCAATTTTTCCAAACGTATACGCTCCTCGTCGACCTCCATTACGCATTCGAGGGCATTTTTGTTGCTCGCTGGCATTTCCCTCGTCAAATGAAATATATCGATAGCATCGGGTATCGGCACTTCGCGATTTCCCACCACCGACAGAAGAGTCGATTTTCCCGAGCCATTGAGACCCAAGAGACCGTAACGCCTGCCGCAATTCAACTCTAGCATAGTGTCCTGCAGCAATTCACAGCCGTGAAAAGTTATCGAGAAGTTCGATATTTTAACGTCACGACTGCGAGGATGAGAGGCGAGAGCTCCGGTACACGCTCTAGCTTCGGCGTTGAGTCTAGCGTCCGATTCGAGCTTCATGCAGAGAGCCTCTGATACAAAAATTTACATGTTTTTTTATTTTATTGAAAAATAATTACAAATTTTCAAAGATCGATTCGAAGGATATAATAATTAGAATTTAGTTTGCCCGAAAAAAAGAAAAAATTTTGTGTACTCGCAATGCCGCTACATATATATATATATTAGGGTGATTCAAATAAAATCGATGTTTTTTTTTTTTCGTATAAATTTGATAGCTGTTAGTACTTGTCAAAAAAGTAACTCTCTCCAAATTTGAGCTCTTAAAAAATTTTTTTAGAGGTCGCGCAAGTGACTTTTTTATTTTTTTTTTCGATCGGGGCTAACAATCACGATTTAAAAATTTCTATTTTTCCGTTCTGCATAAAAAAATATCAGTACCTGATGAAGCAGTGGTTGTCCCAAAATTTGGGCTCATAAAAAAAAAAATTTAATGGCCGTGCATGTCACTTAAATTTATTTTTTTCATTTTTCGCTGAAATTTGTAGCATAGAGATATTTCGATTTTTCATTGCTGCAGCAAAGGATGTTGGCACTTATTTAAAAAAAAACAACTAACAACTAACTTTTCATGTAATTTATAATGATGTAAGTGTATTCATTTGGCTAAGAATTTAAAAAATAACGCGTTGAACAACATTTTTAAAATTTTTATTGATACGTTATTTATACGTTATTGACACGCGATATAATACATTGCGTACGTGTTTTAGAATTCCAAGTTGTTAGAATTACATATTCTAGTAACGAATCAATATATTTAAGTATTTAAGGTAGTTCTATATCGAGCGGCGAATTAATTTAAAAAAAAAAATTAATTAATTAAAAATTTATTATAATATTCCGACAAATGTGTGCCATATTTATTGGAATAAATATTTCCTATCGTATTTTTTTATTGTTTTCTCCGTTCAAAATCGGTTTCATCATGATTTTTAACAAACATCATCGTGAAAATTTAGAAAAAAATGTTATAAACTTGCCTGCGACAGTTGTTACATTTTCTACAAGAACCGAAATTGTTATAGAACAACTAATCCATTGGGTACCAATAATTGTTGTTACCACAGCGTATAATCGACATTTATATATCATGAATTTTAACGAGAATTGATTATAAAAATAGAAAAATTACTTGCTCAACCCCTCAACTTTTTTCTAGCACCCAAATTTCGGGAAACTCACTTTTTTATAAAGTAGTGATATCTCTTGTCGTGACACCGGAAAATCTAAACATCTATATCATGATTTTCAGCCTGATTTGAAAAACGAAAAAGTTCAATATCGCCTGCGCGGCCATTAAATTTTTTTTTTTATGAGCCCAAATTTTGGGACAACCACTGCTTCATCAGGTACTGATATTTTTCTATGCAGAACGGAAAAATAGAAATTTTTAAATCGTGATTGTTAGCCCCGATCGAAACAAAAAAAATAAAAAAGTCACTTGCGCGACCTCTAAAAAATTTTTTTAAGAGCTCAAATTTGGAGAGAGTTACTTTTTTGACAAGTACTAACAGCTATCAAATATATACGAAAAAAAAAAAAAAACATCGATTTTATTTGAATCACCCTAATATATATATATTATATTTGATACATTTCACGCTGTTTCTTTTATAATTACATATTTTTTGTTTCAACATTATTATTAAGATCATTATTGAAAAATTTAATTGAAATAATCAGCGGTATTGTCCGTAAATGTAAATTTGAACGATGCAGGTCCGCTCTTGCGGTTGAAATGTTTTTACATGGAAAAAAAAAGCTACTTTGACTGTTTGAAATACTCATTGTTGATTTTTAATAACACTCGGTGAGATACCAGCAATATTCACATGTTATCTCGTGCTATTTTATAATATTATATCGCTTCATTGGTTTACGGTACTCATCGGTGAAAAATCAAATTGTTCAATAAAATTTTGAAAAATTCCATTAGCGATTATCTGCCGTTTGGATTTCAAAACATTCAGTGACAATGTCATGCGGCAAAAAAAATTTTGATTTAAAATTCGATAATTCGAATTTTGATATTTTAAGGGGAGCAACCACTTTGGATGCTTCGAAAAATACATTTTTTTAAATCTTCACAAATTGTTGGCAAAATATCTCAAGAATACATCCTAAAAATTTCAGAACGGTATTCGAATTCTTCCAGACGGAATGTACATAAATGGCAACGACTCTCCGCTCGGCCCCCCAAGCACGCTCAGGTATGTATTTTCATGTTTTTTTTTTTTGAAACGATATTTTTTTCAATTTGTGGGAATCATAACTTAAAAACTAAAGTGACCGATCATCTTCAAAATTGAAGCACGTTTACATGATATAATTTATTGAAAAATGAATCTAAAGTTTATTATTGCGAAATGCCGTAAAAAAAAATATCCTAAAAATCGATAATCTTTTTTCAAACGCGTTCAAGCATTCGAATTTTCGATTTTTTTTTTTCCAAAATGTACAGGTTCATGTTCTTAAAAAATATCTCAATGGAGAAATTTTTCTTGGATAATTTCAGATGCGAATTGCGAGCTGTACAATGCCCGCAAGTCGACAACAAAAATGAGAAGACGCGAAAGGACACGGCGGATCAGATCTTGATTGATGAATGTAATAGGTTGAAAAAAATTTGCCGAGATGTACGGAAACATGAATAAATTATTGTCGGAGTTTGGGAAATTTCCGTTGTTTTTTTCGCATTGAAAAAAAAATCCCAAAAATTATTTAATTTTCGGTCTCCTAAAGTAGTTTTGCTCACCTTAAATTATAATTTAAAAATGGGATCGAATCAAATTTTATTCTTTTTCGTGTTAATCTTTCAAACTGCAAACTTTCATCTCGATCGACGGCCGAACTCGTAGCATTTGTGGCAAAAAAAAAAAAAAAAAAAAAAAAATTTGCCACTCGAAGCTACCACAGCAAAATTTGAATAATTGAAATTTTTGAATTTGCAAAAAAGCAAATATAATTTGTTCCACAGGTGTGCAAGCTCACCCTCCGCACTGATGGGACCGCCATTGGTGCCGTTCTGAACATTTGGAGGGTCGGGACTCTGTTCCTTCCCATCCTCGATGGATTTTTCGCCTACCGTGACAGGCTTCTTGCCGGATTGCCTTGCCTTCGCGGCGTCTTTCTTCTTCTGTTGTTGCTTTTTCTTGGCGTCGGACGGCATTCTATCTGCAAATAACTTGGAAGTTGGAAAAAAAATTCGGACGTTTAACCTAAATACTCGGGATATAATAAAATTACGTAAGAAACGTGACCGTCAGGTAAACCGGGCGGAAAAAGTTGAAGAAACAATCGCGATCTTTTTCGAACGTTTGATAATTTGAAATGTTTCGGCCATACTTAGACGAGAGAAAAAGGTTCGACATCAGCGGAAGTTAAAGAAAAAAAAAAAAAAAAACGTGTTGCGACCTCCAGCTGAGACAAAAGAATCGCGTGCTCCGAAGGTCTCGCGACAATTCCGCCTATACACTCGGATGACGGATTAAAATTAACGGGGAAAATGGAGGAAAGTCAACGAGTCCTTCTCAACGATCGATGGTGACAAATTATTCAAATAAAAAACATTTAATTACCTAATTGTGCGCCAAAAAATGATGTACCCGAACAGCTCGCAACTTCACGTGGATGAATAAGAGGCAAAAGCCGTGTCAAATCGAACCAGCCCGATCGAAGCTTCGAAACAGATGTCAGCACGGGTACGGGTGAAAATTGAAAAAAAAAAAAACAGAAAAAAAATCCATCCAGCAGGACCACGGTCTTATTAGCAGGACACGCAACGAGCAGAATGAATAAAAATTAATAAAAACTGATGAACTCGCGATATTTTGTGAGCCCCTGACAATATTGAATCAATTTTGTACCCCAAGCCAATAATTTTTTTTTCAATTCTATCATCTGGTTATGTATGGGCTTCGCAATTTCTTTTTCATTACAATTTTGACTTTATGACTGCGGGGTGTTTCAACAAATCTTATCTGACGAGTAAATAAATATACAGCTGTAAAAAATTTTTTGAATATAATACAGAATTAACATACTGCATCCAATTCTCAATGTTTTATGAGTCTGATGAAAGAGTTTTGCGACTCATAATGGACAAGTGTGTATATATAAAGAGCGTGTTCGGAAATTGGCTGACAGTACTGTCAGTACTAGAAAATCTATAGTGCAAGTCACGTATACTGTACATTTTCTAGTACTGACAGTACTGTCAGCCAATTTCCGAACCTGGCCATATATACAGGTGAGATCTCTTACTTTATGATAGTGTGGTTAAATAGATATCCAATTTACCGACGCTGTCACCTTTTTTACCGGTCGTTGGTATGTCGTCAAAACTATCGTGTGAAAACAAATTCCCAAATCTCCCGTGAGGTACTTGCAGCGCGTCAATCGCGAGATGTTTTTGTTACTTCACAAATTCAAATCTAGTTTGGTTTAGTAGTAAAAAAAAACGCGATGACAAGAGTTTCATCATATAATCCACGTGACAAAAGGGTTGATGAATATATTGCTTTTGTTCAATTCATACGTGCGAATCGTTCGAAAATTTTTGGGGCGAATACAGAAAGATGTACGGAGGTGAAAAAAGAAAAACGTTAAATCTTGCCGCACGTGTGCATCGCAAAAATTGATTTTCCATAAAGCGCAGAGTGTACGAGGTTCAACAGCTGGCGTAAATGAGCGGGAACAAACGGGTGAGTGAGAATAAGCCCCTTTCGCGTGTGTGTCTGTCGTGTGGGCTCTGCGGTCAAGCTCTCTCGGTCCAATGACCAAAAAAAACTTTGTTCGTGTACGTTCCCGAATCGTCGTAGCAAATCAAAGTGCAATATATTTTGCAATTTTCGTCATTTACGCGCTCGTATACCCATTCGTTTTGCCCTAGCACATTTTGCCTTTCTATGGTTCATCACTCCATGGGGTTGAATTTTTTACACATTGCTTGAAACTTTTAAAATTATTTAAAAATAATAAAAATATTTGAATAAATTTGAAAATTGGTATAGGATGATAATATATGTATATAGAGATAATGTATTTTGACGCGATGAGTATTCGCGTCCAAATAAAATTCGCGAAAAGAAAACGTTATGTGGCGCGCGGTTAAAAGGCATCTCGCAGTAGGAGCAAAATAAGTCAGAGGAGCGAGGGTCCAGGGTTACCGGTTTTTGTGGACGAGTTTTCGTATATTCGCGCAGCATGCATCGTAGCGGTTCTTGCGGGTGGTGTTCCTTGTCCTTTGTGCCCGTTAAACATATATATATATATATACGCACATTGGTATAAATGAACATACCTCTAAAACGCACGTGCTCGCGCGTCTTTATTATATCACGGAAAAAAATTTTGACGCAATTCTTCGGCAATGTTGAGCTCGCATTATCAGAAAAGTCGGAATTTCTTTATTGTTTTTTGTGTGAATTCGTGATTGTGGAATTGAGAAATAGCGTGATATGCTTTTTATTTTTAGTGCAACACATTTTTTCGCGTGGACGTTTATCGTAATTTCAAAATAACAATGAAATTATTATTGTAAAAAAAGAAATTACGAATTCATATTTGATATTTAACTCTTATATTTATTATTTATTAATAATTAAATATATTAATTCATACGGGAGACATTTCGTTATATGAATTTTTGTATTTCATAGTATCATTAGAGAAATCTATCAAATATTATCTCAAGCCCACAGGCAGGCAAAATTTGAATAAGGTGTTAGTTTTGAAAATTCATTTATAGCGAGATATTTTTCGATTGTGTTTTTTTTCACATTTTCATTGTATGTTTCGATCGAATGCATCGTTTCAAGTTTTTTTTCTCCCTTCGTACGTCCAAATTCAAATTAAATAGATCGAAAACACTCAATGACAAAACGATTTTGCCTTCGTGAAAACGAGTGAGTGTTTTAGACAAAGCCTTATATACATATAATAAGGCTTCGAACAGCTGATGGAGTTGATAGAGCTTTCGTGAATATAGGACAGATGGAATAAAAGACGGTTAGGCGAGCTCTATCGAGTCGTGAGATTTCTCACGAAAACGAGCAAAGTGAAAATTTATAACGAAGCAAAATAAAATCATTAATGCAATTGCATACACGTTGTACCGAAGCGATATATACCGAGCAGGTAAAATTTTTGTAAGGTTTTATGCCCGGGATAACAATAATGGAGTGAAATTTTTGTGAATTTTCATCGGTAAATTCAAAAGATCATTGACTCGACTTTTTCTCAAATAAAAAAAAGAATCCACGTCCTTTATCAATCTCTCGAATGTTTCACTCCGATACATCCTATTATTCGCATCCCTTTCCGTTAATTGTCATTAATATTATAAAAATCGTTAAAAAACAAAATCTTTACGATTTTTTTAAAATTAAATCATATAATGATTAATTTTATTATGAAAAAATTGAAAATAATTTGTCGACGAAACATGCCATGAGTTTGCTATTTCTGTTTCATGAAATAATGTTGGAAATGAAAAAAAAAAAATAATAATCATAATAATGAATAGTAAAAAGGTAAAATATTATTGATGTAAAAAAATCTCTCGTAGTTTTGAAGTTAATCGAGATTAAAATGATTCATCCATAAAATGATTAATTATTGATTATGAAAATTAAAGAAATTCCAATACGAATAATCTAAAAAATGAATAACCGACCATTTCGTTTTTCCCAAAAGTTTTATCAAAAGCAATACAAACGTTGGATCGAAGCGCTCAGTGAACGGTTTATATTGTAACATATATGTGCCTTTATATATCGCTTAGGAATTGGCGGTTTTCATCAGTTAATTACCAATCAGTCTCTCGAACACGTATTTTATTTATATATACCTGCGATTGATGCTGTGATTGATGTTACATGATGTGCATGATGTGTGTGATTAACCGGACAATCAATGAATAATTCATCGTTCGTATATCGCAATTAAAGAATTGCCAGTTAAATGCCTCGTACTGTACAATTATAATTACCGATCGTGATCCATCGCTAATTGTTATGCAAGTCGATCCATATTTTACATAAAAAGAACTCTAGGTATTTGATAAATCGGAGCTTGGCTAGTATATGAGTTTACATAATAGTAATAGTAATAATAATCAATATTTAATATTATTATTATTAATAATAATTATTATTAATTAATAATAATAATTATTATTAATAATTAATAACATTAATAATAATAATTATTATTAATAATTAATAACATTAATAATAATAATTATTATTAATAATAATAACTATTATTATTATTATTATTATTATTAACCGTTTTGTATAATTTTTCGTTCAACTTATGTGCACGAGGACTTTGCACTTTTTCCGTGCTCGAAATTCGGCCGTAAGACAAAAACTCGTATTATGCTCGCGCGCGCGCGGCGAATAAAGGCGAAAGAGCCGCGCGCGCTCTTTTTGCCTCGAGGACGACAGTGCCGGTCGAGAGTCAGTTGAGTTTCGCGCCTCGCAGGAGCAACTTGTCTCGCATATAGCACGGAATATTCGATCCGAGTTTCAATTTTTTCGTTTGTTTGTTTTCCTGCAAATCTTATTTTTCAATAAAAAAAAATTTTTTTCAACGATTGACTCTTCCATGACTCGGAGTATTATTTTGTTTTTTTTTTTTTCCTCTTACTTAAAAATTCTCGTCACTCTGCTCTCTGTACTTTGCCCTTCGGTATAGCTCGATCGTACGAAAGAGAAACACAAATCAATTCAAACACACATTTGTTGATATTTATGGTAGTCAAAATTTTTTAACGTTTTTTGTTTTTTTTTTTTTGCATTTCCACGGGAAAAAAAAATTCATGCAAAAGTTCATTAACCATAGAATTTTTCGTTTGTTCAATGATCTTAAAAAAATCACGGAGTTAAAAGTTGTCAAGTTGTAAATATAACGTTGAAAGTGTACAGCACTCTCACTATAAATTATAATGGGCGGGAGGGAAAAAAAAAAAAATCGACACTTTAATGAATTTAAAGTATAACGAAGAAAATTTGTCAGCTCTCGTTGGCTATGAATTGCACGAAAGATAAAAAATAAAAAAAGCTAATAAACTTTTTTTTTTCAATTACGATATATAATGAAATGGAAAAACATTTCTTCGAGTTTAAAATATACAAAAAAAAAATAACACATTCATCTGTTGTATGTGATAGTTTATGGATAAATTCAAGTAATTTATTGCGAAAAGAAGAGAAGAAAAAAAAAAATAGATACTCGATTTCATAATTTACACTGTGCAATTTGTATGAGATCCCGGGGCGGTGCTTAAAACTCATTAATAGTTGAGGTGTTTGATGAGTACGTTTGACGAAGAATGTTTGACTATAGATCGAAGGAAGGCAGGGTTGGTATAGTGCGATTTAAGCCGTGTTCTTGAATTTATTTACTGAGAGGGGCGAAGGGGGGAGAGAGGGGGGGGGGAGAAAGAGGTAGCGAAACTCCTCAGAGATTCTATCGTTTACTTCCGGTATCCTGCGGAAGTCACTTCATTCCGTTGTTGCCTTTTAATAACGCGTAACGTGGCTTTGAATTTTGTTTTTTTTTCCTCCTCGGTAATAAAATTCAGGAGAAGACTATATCGCGAATTGAATATTTAGCATATACAATTCTTATTTTATCGTCCAAAGAAAATTTTCCCCTATCTAAATAATTTGTATAAATTGAAAAAAAAAAAAAAAAAGTCTCAGACTCGTTGCCATCCGCGAATAGACATGAGAATGAAAAAGTTTGGCATGTATGCTGGGAAAATCTTTTTTTTATTTTTATTATTTCGTTTCAAATATCTCATGAATTCAATCAACGAACAGTTGAGAAATTTATTTCGAAAAATCAAGTTAATTTGAAATTTCGTTTGGTTTATTGGTCACGGTTTTTTTTTTTTATATATATAATTTATCAAAGCTTCAAGACAGAGCGCGTCAATTTTTGTATCCATACACCCCTGTTGAGTTGAAAAAAAAAACTTTTTGTTTTTTTTTTTGTTATCGAGGTAAATCGAACAAAGTTTATCGAGTTTACTCGCGTCGGTTTCTCAATGATTGTTTTTTTTTTTTTTTGAGCTCGTCCCTCAGTACGTTTTTAAGTCAGAAATTTTTCCCTGATTTTACGAAATCGAGGTTTTTTTTTTTTTTAGCGAAAAGTATGTTCGCGGTTTTATGCATTTCGTTAAAATGTGAACTGCGAACCGCCCCAGCTGCGATAACCCCCCCCCCCCCCCCCCCCCCCGGTATAGATGCCCATTTTCCGGGATATACCGAAATGAAACAGCGAAAGAGAGATTCTCAGGAGATAAATGTGTACTATGAGGATAAATTTAACGACGTCGTTAAACCGCGACTATCAATCCGTTTGTCCATCCATTTTCTTGTTGCATCGCGCGGATTCCCGAGATAAATATCACATTTTCCCCGGGTGTTGAGTCCTGCTTCCTGGTTGGATATATAAATACAAATCGTTTTATAGAAACAATGGCGCGCCAGGAGAAATATATATTTCAAGCGGATAAGTCGTATTATTGGCTTCTTTCGAGTTTCTTTGGAGCTTCTCCATGCAGAGCAGGATTGAGGATATTTTATCATTTTATCGTTTTATCATATCGGTGATATTATTTTTTTTTTTTTAAATAATTATTTCATAAAGTCCAGCAATAGTTTCAATCTTTTTTTATAAATTCAATGATAAATATTATAATATTGTTATTTACAGATTTTAAAGAAAAAAAAAAAAACGAAATTAATTATTTTTCGAGCTTTCCACTTTTCCATTTTTTTTTTTTTTTGGCATTTCTGATTTTTCACTTTTTTCTTCATTAAAAATATGATGAGATTTTCGTTGAATAGAAAAACCCTCCATACTATACTATATAATATAAAGGTGTCGAAAATTATCATAAAAAATATTATAAAATTTAAAATATAAATGCAATTAGAGCTGGATGATGTTTGGAGAGCGATTTCTCGGACCTTGAGAATCTCGCCAAAAATATCGTTGATATGAGGAGAAATTTTTTTCGGATGAAAGAAAAAAAAAAAAAAATGGGGGAGATGAGAGGAAAAAGCATTTAGGTCTCGTAGAGAGGACTAATGGATCGCTAGCGTATAATTTAAGCGTTTCTGCTTCTGTCGGTATATGGGAAGTGATAAAGAAGAGTTGTGAGGTGTTGGGGTGAGCCTGTCTCGCCTCGGTCGTCGGACCCCGACTAACGGGATGATATACAGACGTTATAAAGCCCAGACGCAAGCTCGTACCGCAAAAGCTTTCCCTTCGTGACTCCTCCAAGAGAGAGAGAAAGAGAGAGAGAGAGAGAGAGAGAGAGAGAGAGCTTCGATTATGCTGTAATACTGGAGCACACAGTATGCATATATATTTTTTTTTCTCTCTGGTAAATAAAATCAAAATATATAGTCCAGGCAGCCAACGAGCTACATATGTTACAAATATGTGTCAACTATACCACAAAAGTCGTTAAACTGCAGTGCTATTTGTATACCCACGAGGGTACTGTTTATTAGGTTTTAATATTTTACATTGTTTTTTTTTTCTTACCCCATCAAGTTCCGATAAAGAGCTAAATCAGTCTATATTTTGGCAATCTTACTTTGGTCATAAGGAAACTTACGAACAATCGAAATATAAATATAAAAATTTTATCGCAGCGACACATATATTTTTCCGTTTGTTAACTGTTCTGAGACTCGAAAAAAAAAAGATTTGCTTCGTAAAGTCCAAATTTTCCGGAAAAAAAGGAAACTTTCGCTATGAGGGAGTGATTTTTAATCCTTCAAATCGTACTTTTTGACAAAAGGCGTCTCGTCACAAAGTAGTTTATAATTTTATTTTTTAGAGAAGATTGCCAAGATGAGGTTTCAAGCATTGAAAACACTCGAATTCGACATAAGTAAGTCGTACACCGGCTGTTGATCGCGTGTAAGTGCAGCGGCCGGGTCAAGCGGTTTTCGCTCCTCATTGAATCCCTCAAAGCGGTCCTCCCCTGCTTATACTTCCGATCGAGTAGCGCTTAAACCCGCGACGATTCTGGTCCAGTCATTCGAGCCATTATTTCTCCAATCTTCTACAGAATTGATTTTTCTTTTGGAAAAGGTTCAGGGGCGTCCTCTGAGTGTGAATACAAGCCGCCATATTGGAGAAAATACTTTATTAATTATCTCACGAACCGTGCATCGTACGATAAAAATAGTAAATAAATTTTTGTAAATAATGAAATTCTCTACAACTTTTATTGCAAACTTTTTTCTGTACAGAGTATGGTTTTTTTATTTACAGCGTTATAAACTTTGTCAAACATATAACCATGTTTGGAAAAGTTTGCCACGCTATAAATCGAAAACCATGCGATATACAGGGAAAAATGTACGATCAAAGTTGTAGAGAATTGTATTATCTACAAAAAAGGCTTTTACTATTTATGTCGTGCGATGCACGGTTCACGAGATATTTGATAAAACGTGTTTTCCAAGCTGGTGGCTTGAATTTACACTCAGGGGATATCCCTCAACCGTTTCCAAAATCGAAACCAATTCTGTAGAAGATTGCATTGTGAACCTACTTTTTTGGCTAGAATGACTGGACTATTCGTAGAATGTTTTGATCGAATATTTACCGTATAAAGCGTGAAAAAAATTGTTGTTGCATAACCCTGTGACAACTTCCTTCGTCGATAATGGCCAAATGAGTTTTTGAAAAAAGAGTTTTTACGTTTAATTTATTCTCAAATGATCATACATTAATCATAGGCGATTAAACATAGACCTGTCTCGGTTTGGTCTCCAATATCTCATATATATATATATATATATATATATATATATATACATCGAGTAGCCATTTAATCGAGAAAAGAAGCGAGTTTAGCCCAGTATTAAAGTAGTATACAGTCGAGTTTTCCCATAGCCAATAGTAGGTACTGCGGTTTATTTGCCCAGATATACGGAATTAAGGTCGAGACTGGAAGATACAAGATACTCTCGATGAAAATCCCCGAGAGATTTAATGCACTCGCAAACGGCGGAGAAAAGTCACCGAGATGCACCATTATAGACGTTCATTATAGCGACAGTAGTATAGACGAACGCGGTCCATGCCCCACTCATCCGCTTCTCTTTTCTTCCGATGTGTGTATAATACCGCGTAACTCAACTCCAAGATCTCATGTATATTGTATATACGGTGATTTTCTCAAGAGAAAAATTCGTGTCCGCGAGACGGAGATGTTTTAGTATCCGAACGTGACACACACGCGAGGCAGAAGTTCAACGTAAAATATATCTTTCGGGTCGATGTACTCTATTATAGTCCTGATGGAATAAAGAAAGTACACTTTGACAAAACACGAAAATTCAATTTTTTTTTTTTTTACGATAGAACGTAAATGATATGTTTTGTCATGCGCGGTACTTTCTTTTGATTCAATGAAAATTTGTTCCATGAAATATATCAATATATAATTTCTCGGATAAAATTGCATTTTTTAGACGATATAAAACAAAAATTTACGTCTTTATTTCGATCCCTTTACCGCAAGTCCGATCGCAAGAAATATTTTTTTTTCTGCTCATTTTTATTTACTTTTTTTTTTTTCATTTATCGGCGAATGCCGGCTTAAAAAGATAGTTGAATATTTTTTAAAAGGCAGTATATAATATTAGTCGTCGCGCAGGTATAGTCGCGCGGGAAACTCGTCAGAGTTTATCTTAAACGATCGAGATAAAGAAGAAAAGTGCGTTGTCGTGTGCGCGTTCATGGGACCGCGGTAAAGTGGTTTCGAATGGTGAAATAATTATGATAATTATCGTCGATTTTGCGCCGCGGCAGTGCCGCGTTATATAGGAGAAAAAAAAACTTCGAAGCGCGACAATCATGAGTCAACTTGAAAAATGATTCAACAATGCTGCGGCACGCGGGGTGAGTTAATATGTCAAAAAGCACACGCGCTGCATACGATCGCGACGGCGTCAAAAAAGTTTTCGCGAGCTCGTCGCAGCTCGAAATCGTTATTCATCGATTTTAGTTTTACAGAGAGCGCGTTAACATTTAAAAAAAAATTCTATCCTTTGCAGTTTTTCATCGTTATATCGCGAACAATTAACCGTCAAAGTGTAAAATATACGTAAAAAATGTAGTTGACGAATTATCAAAAGAATCAAATTTAACACAAGGGAACAATAATAATAATAGTAATAATTTAAAAAAAAAAATGCGATGGAGCTCTTGCTACTTTCGCCGTTGTTGCTGCTTCTGCTGCTGATGCCGGATCGAGTGGAAAACGAAGACGCGACAGTTGAAATTTTAAAAGAATCATTGAGATAAATTGAAGAATAATTTAGCAACGAAGCGTTATTGCGGTCGATTATAAATAAAAGTGCGCGCGTCGAGATTTATCGAAGAGAAATGTCCTCGATGCGATCGTACGTTTTGCCGAGTGAGAATCGTAGCAGTTTCGCCTCTGTCGAGAATTACCAAGTTCCGTCGTATGACAACGGCACTTTTAATCCGTTTTACGAAACAGCCGACAGCTTGAATCTGACGCTTCCCGATGTCAATGCAACGATCGAAATTGACTCGTTCTACTTCTACGAGGTGAGTGCTTGAATTAAAAAAAAAAATTTTTTGTCGTACTCGTCTCGCCGCTTTACAACATAAACACTTTAAGGAGGTTCTTAATCCATAGAGAAAAACGGTAAGAATTATTCTAAAATTTGAGGGGAGGTTTGTACTGGTACTAGGAATACACCGTAATTATTTCAGATTTTTTTACCACGTATAGTTGAGGAGAAAAAAAAACATTAAATATGCCGCTTATTACGTGGGCTCTTATGGGAGAAGTATTCGAAAGCTCTATGATTGGAGATTATTTTAGGAGTGAAAAAAACGGTAACATTTCCCCGAAAAGGTAGTTCGGTCGAGTTTGGCCGAAGTCAAATTTCATCCGTAATTCAGATTTATTTACGTACAATTTAACCATATGAAAGCTATGATAAATTGAATTGTTGCATAAAAAAATATCACAAGCTTCTTTTATATAATATATAATATATATATTATATAATATAATATATAATATAATATATAATAAGTTAATAATAATTAATACCCGGAATAATGACAGACTCAACTTGACTCATTCTCTACGTTAGGGAGCGAGCTAATCTAACCTTACGCATAAAGTTACTAGATTGCATTCGCGAGTTTTGTTGTATGCTTTAAAACAGTATAATGAAGAACAGGGGGGAAAAAAGGCTCGTCTCGAGGCAAGTACAGTTGAATCAACGCCAGTATGCAATGAACTCGGAACTCGTCTAGTTGACATTGTATATCTTGCCGAACAACTCAAATGTGACAGTTGTTCGGAACCACTTTTGCTGGCGTTCATCGAATTTGAAGTGAGACGCGGATTAGCTTCGGTTTTCACATGTTTTTTCCCCTAGTCTTCTGCTAGCGAGCAGATCCGGTGTATGACAAGGACAGAGACCGCGGACTCGCATTAATTATTGAAATAAAAAAAAACCGTACGGTAAATCGACTTAAATCTTTGGTAAATATCTCTTATAGATATCAACCATTATTGTGGTATGTTTTTTTTTGCCCTTAAACGATTAATTTTTCGTGTACCTGAAATTTCAATAGTTGGCCTGCCATCTGAGCCTTATATGCCCTATAAGAGCAATGTTAACTTATTTATTAATTACGCAAAAACTACACGGTAAATTAATTCGAAATTTTGCAGACATGTAGAGCAAGGTCAACTCTTTTGATTAAATGCAAAAAAACAGGGTGTTAAACGTGAACCTCAATTCGACCGAACTACCTTAAACGATAGATTAGACCTTCATAGATATAATTTTCCAATAAAGAAAGTTTTTCATCGTGCCGATTGTGAAATATACTTGTTAACAGAATTAAGCGTGAGTATAATGGCAAATTAATAAAATGAAGACGTATTTGGTGAAACAAATGCCGAACAGCCAACCTGCCCCGCACGTTGCCCGCGCCGTGCCGCAACGTTCCCCTCGCCGCACCGAATAGATGTTAAGAACCTCTTTAGCAAGGACTTTTCGGGCAGAAAGCCTCTATAGAGTGAACTGAACGAGGCTCAATATAGCATGAAATTGTTCCAAATGAACATTATACTTTGAGAAAGAAAATTTATACAGTCCGACCTCCGAATAAGAAACCCGGCAATAAGAAACCTTCCCCAGTTTCGCGCTCAAGCACTTCCCCCACTACGACTCGAGCTCCGAGCTCGAGAATTTTGTGCGCGAACCTCTGGTGAAGAAACCAGCCTGGGAGAGATTATTCGGGCAAAATAGAGTTAACATTGTAGTGTAAATTAATGTGTGCGTGCGTGCGTGAGTGTGTGTGTGTGCGTTTTTGCATGGGCGATGTAAACAAATTGGAACTCTTTCGAGAGTTTCTTATCGAGAGGATCGCATGGGGAAAAGAGTGAGAGAGACAGACAGAGGTAGTGAGTGCGGAGCGCGCGCCTGGTGGGGGTATCCGAATTCTAGGAAAAACTCTTCCCCTTGGGGGCTTTTGGTTTCTTATTGGGAGGTCGGACTGTACTAGGTTCCTTCCATTTCTACACTGATACACCGCGATATTGTACAGTCGTATAAAAAATGTACTTGTATAAAATACAAACAAAAAAAAAAAAAAACCAGAAAAGCCTTTGCTCTCGTTCAAGCAGTGAAATTACCACAGAAAAAGATAGTCGTGAATCGCCGATAAACAATATCATGATTTTTTTTTGTATATCAACGAGGCAGAAGGCGCGTCAATGCCGAGGAACAAAAAAATAAGTTGAAAGAATTTTGTTCCGCATTATATAATGTCACATTATACATTATTAATACACATTATAATACATTGATATTAGAATCAGCACGGGGCTTGTGAGATTCGTCGTCGTAATCGTTATTCATTTTTCATATACGTATCTCGTATACAGCGAGTCAATAATCCAGGAAGAGCCTTCTTCACCTTTGTTAGATAGAATTTTTTTTTTTAAGTTTGCGATTATAAATTAAGAGAGAAAAGCAGCAGAATTTTCAGTTCCATAGTTTCTTTTTTTTTTTTTTAATTCGCTTCTTTTTTCAATGAGATTCCTCTATCGAGGAACTCATTTGGCATTCCAACTTTTTTTTTCTTCTTTTTTTTACAACCAGATTCCACTATCTCGTGGCAAAAACGACGCAGTCCTTGGAGCTGATGACAGCTTTTTTTTTTATGTAAGACATATGCAGCGATTGCAGAGTTAAGCGTATACGATTTGTATTCGTGTCTCTCGATCTTTCGATATGCGTGGAATATCAGCGCAATTTGATTGAAAAAAGAATCATTAAATAGAATGTTTATCTCGCAAAATGTTGAACAACTTTTCGAAGAAATATTAACATTCGTTATTGAACAACGATTTTCGTACTCCACGAATTGTTCTATACATGGATCGAAAAAAGTACAATGTTTTGTTTTTTTACAATCACTTTTCATTATCATTTTATCAAAATAATTATTCTTTTTGTCTTTTTTTTTAATTGTTTAATGCAAATATTGGTTGTTTTGAATACTTCAATTCTACTGTGATACGACACCGCGATGCTCAATGAGAAAGAACAAACCCACGGGGAAATTATATTGCATGATATGATAGTTTGAATGCCGTGTACTATTGGGAAATCATTTTATAGGCCTAAAAGATATGCCATCGAGCAATTGTGTTTTGAGGATGAATCATCATGTGCATACGAATATTTCGTTCTACATGATAATTTTCAGGACGAAACCGATATTGCAAAATATTCAAAGGAATATATCCTAAACTAATCCTGAATAATTAGTCAAAATTGTTTTCGTTATGAAATAATAATAATTTATTTGAATTATTATTATTAATACACTGAAAAATTGCGATTTTTTTTCCATCATAATTATCTTTTTTTTTTCAAATAATTTTCAACGATTCCCTATCATTGCGGATGATTTCAAAAGAAGATAATAAACGCCTGAAATCTATCGATAAAAAAAAATTCGTTTTATCGTAATAATTTTGCGTATAGGGGAGAGTCGGGTAGCCCCGACTACTAACTAGTCTGGGCCATTTTGCGATGGATGGAGGTGCTGCAGATCGGTAAATAGGGACCGTGCGTGTAGACTTTTTCGCCACCTGGTGATAAAAACATTTACTAATCTTCGGCATTTATTAAGCTTTTACACGTCATTTGCGGTTTAATAATTATTTATTAAATAAAGTAAAATAATTTTACTAATGTCTGACCCAAAATTAGTTTGTTGCATCCGAGGATGTACAAAAATCTCACGTCGGAAGCGTGGATTTGATTCATCAGTGAAATTTTACGGTTTTCCTGACTGCACGCTTGGTGCTCTGTGCATGGAGAAATGATAAACGCTTGTTTGTGGTACACCACTTGACAGGTTACGGTGACTTGTCCATTTAAATCTTCTATCTCGGCAACATCGAAAACATGACCTGATTTTTAAATAACTTTTCACCTTTTATAATATTTTGGCCTTGAACACGGTTGTTAATTACTGGCCGAAAACTATATTTAATTACTTTTTCCATTGTTTATTGAGTTATTCATTGCAATTATACGAAATTTTTTTTATAAAGTTGACAACAGAGAGCGCGAGCTTCGGCAGTAGTGCTGCCTCTATATTTCGTGCACGGTCCCTATTGGTGCTGTATCATGGGGGGTTGAGCAACCTCAGTGAGTTTGACATACTTATTCGACGGGGGAACTGTCCTAACACTAATAACTTTTGTGTTTTATATCGAATCCACACCACGTTAAAAATAATTTTCATGATTGTCCATTATACAGAAAAGGTAAGTAAAATAAATAAATTTTGTCTTTCCTTTCAAGAGACACAGCGACGCGCATAGTAACTTTTCGTAATTAAAAAAAAGTTTTTAAGAACTGAAAATGAGTGACCTTCCTGTAGAAAATATACGAAATGAAAGTCACTGGCGTAGAATTCTGTAGCAAATTTATCCTACAGATTGATTGGTGTATAGAATCACCTCTGTTCCTGATTGTCCATTCATGATATCGTTTCGCGTATTCTCGTCTTATCCCCGAAAAACCACGAATACAAAATTTACCGAAAAAATTGCACAGTAAAAAAGGCACTGCAATAAATTTGTGATTTATACAACAATTGTTTTGCTTTAGCGATTCGGATCATGAAAAATATCGATTATTTAGTTACTTCATCTCGAATCTGAATAAGTTTGTGGGATTTTTTTTCCAAAATAATTCGAGCCGAGGTTTTTTTTTTGTTGGTAAATAAAATTAATAATGCATCGATGTCATACGCGTTATAATGTTGATTATTTGTCGCGAGGAAAATACTCGAGGGAGTGCGGTTGGTTTATCCCCCAGTGTGTTCACACCTGATTCAATTATATTGAAAACTGTTGCACCGTCATTTTTTTCCAGCTGCCTGAAGCGTGAAAATACAGGGTATATAGAACGTGCTTATGTATAGAAAATGTACGAGTTACTTTGACGATTGGAAAATCATGACTTCTCCCCCCCCCCTCCTACATACACACACACACACATACACGTAAACTCTCATGGCTTCGAGTCACGCTCTCCATTCACAATTTCTCTTTTTTTTCATATTCTTTTTTACTCTGAAAAAAATTCAATTTCGTCGCGTATAATATGTATCTTGTGAGTGGACCTGCGGTATCGATACATCGCACTTTCAACTAAAATTTTCTCATGCATCGGTGCACACACACATATTTTTTTTCTTTTATATGATTTTTTTAATAAAAATCCGCGATCCAATCCTCGGAGTCACTTATCCGATGCACAAAGAAATATATACGAGTCTATATTTTTTCCCGAACTTTTTTATTGCTAATAATTTCGCAAGATCCTGCAGAATCGATTCCATTTAACAAATAACAGATCCATATCGCACAATAGAAAATACAAATCTAATTGAACCAATATTGGTTGCATACATCATTAAGATCAGCTGTAACAGATGGAAATTACAAAATCAATTGAATTTAAAGCGATTTAAGTGTAAATTTTCGAAAATTTTCTCTCATGCGGTACATGAGTTCAAAATATCCCATTATATTTATTTAATTGATATGTATCCTATCATATTATTTACAAAAAATCTTTGCGCGAGATTTATTGATTTATTATTATTTTCCCTTTTGAGTGTCCAAGTTTTTTACAAAGCAAGGGGGTACTCGTTTATAACTCGAGAGTGATCGTGTATGAAAAATAAAATAGAATAGAGTGGATTTTTGTGTGTATACGTTGATGTCCAGAGGCCTTTTCCTTCTTGCGCCCGCGTATCTTTCCCGATTCTCTCTCTCTCTCTCTCTCTCTCTCTCTTGTTATTATCATTATTATTGTTATTATCATTATTATTTTTAAGTCTGTCTCTCTGTATTTTTCTCTGTTTATACTTTGGGGTGCCCACCCTGGTTATAATAAAAATACGTTCTATTCTATTCTATTCTATTCTCTCTCTCTCTCTCTGCTTTGACTTTTTCACACAGCTTTGAGAGCTCCATCAGCCATAAGTGATTCGGCCAAACATGTTCAAAGTTACCTCGTTAACGAGCTCTCAAAGTTAGCAGTTCCGTGAGCCATTGGATTCACGAGGTTCCGTGTACCAATTGTTTCATTCTGGCCTCTCGCGGTGAAGCCCTCGGACCTTGTTACATCGTTCTCATTACTCCTGTATTATCCAAACTTACCGTATCATTATAATAGGTGAGGCTTGGCGTGAAATAAGTTTATGCATTAACCGTGAAAATTTTATATATGTACATCAATAAGTGGGGCGAAACAAGTCTCTGATACATCAGGATTAGGCTTTGAACTAATAAATCTTTTTTCAATTATTATATATGAATGTTTTACGCTTGAAAACTTTTAAGAAGAAGGGAATATTGCACCGCAAAAGATCCAAATTCTTTCATTGATAAGCATAGGTATACACACGAAATTCACAACCAGCATCAGAGATATATTTTTTACTCTCAAGCCCAACCATTCGGAAATTCCATCCTCGAATCAATTTGTTAAAATAAATGATAATAAATCATTATTTTTGAGCACACGATAGATATTAAATGTTAATTAATTTCTCTGAATATTTAATATCGATTTTTTTTCATGAATTTATTTCCATTAAAATCGATACAAACAACTTTGTCTTTCACTTGGTCAAAGGTATCAGCTGAGTGTCCTGTATACGGTCGTTCTTTTTTTTTTTGACCATTTTGCCATGCCCGCGTTTGATGGAGCTGGACAGGGGTTAATTATAACAAAGTTGACGTATTAGTTCAGTCATTCTAGCGAAAAAAGAAGGTTCATGATGCAATCTACTACAGATTTGATTTTACTTTTGGAAAAGGTTTAGGGGTGTTCCCTGAGTGTAAATTCAAGTTTGCGAGACGCGGGGAGTCGAGCTTTAGCTTCCATATTGGAGAACACGTTTTATCAAATATCTTGTGTACCGTGAATCGTATACGAGAAAAATAATAAGAGATCTTTTTTGTAGATAATAAAGTTCTCTATAATTTTTATTCAAAATTCTCACCTGTATAGTGCATGGTTTTTTATTTATAGCGCGGTAAACTTTTCCAAACATGGTTGTTGCTAAATATACAAGTTAACGGTTTTGATGTAACAGTGAAAATGATGATATTTGGAGAAGTTTGTCGCGTTTTTTCAAAAGCAAAATTAATTCTGTAGAAGATTGCAAAAAAATAACTGGACTATATATGGCTACAAGGATCTGTAGGCGGTCTTTCGGACCAGCCATTGCGATACAAAAAAAAAAAGAAAACTGCGATTTAGGGAGAGAGTCGTCGGAAGCGGTTGTTCATTAGGCGCGAGATCTCGTCTGCTCGTTACGTATCATAACGTTCTAGTAGTAAAATCCCGCTCGAGTCAGACAGGTCGAGGTTCATGGTGCGCTATATGCCTCGTTATGTTGCTTGCTATAATTCATGTGCATGATTAACTATATATGTATGTTTTGAGAGAAGAGGGTGTCGTATTAAAAAAAAAAAGTCGCCCGTGATATACAGCTGTGTCACTGACCAATCTACGAGATCATATTTTTTGCCTCTCGTTTTATCTCGTAATGACATATTGAACAAACGTGTTCCCTCAGAAACTAATTACCACTGTTACGTCCTATATTGAGAACATTATAATAAACAATCATACGCCATTTGCTCCGAGCTTTTCGGATATTCGTCAAAAGTTAATCATTATAAATTGATATTAATATTCATATACACGCATATATCATTTATGTGAAAATCAAGTTGTCTATTCAAAATTGATAAATTTTCATGTAAAATCTCCGAGTAAAAAAAAAATATCTAATTATTGGAAAACAGAAGAGGGCAATTAAAACTTTCCGAAAATGGTGTAATCATGATTACACCATTTTCGGAAAGTTTTAATTGCTGCAGCACATGATGAAAATAATCAGCAGGATGAAAAACATAAAACTAGAAGATCATATTGATATTGTTGAATTTTTTTTTTTAATTTGAAAGCTTTTGTGTTTAAACATTCGCGAGGGGAAAATTCAAAGGAATAAAAAAATAATAACAAAAACGATTTAACTTTCAATGATCATTCTTCATTACGGAGAAAAAAAAACATTTACTTCGCTTCGCTTCTTTCGATATTTGTCAATTTTCGCATTTTTACCATGTCCTAACGTGTTTCACTCTGGCACAATCGAGACGAGAAAGGGGGGAATCAATTTAACGCTTCTTCCAGCCACCCTTATACGAAGGTTTTATATATGACACGTTCGTCGAGATCAATGAGCGCACGCGGAGGAAAAAAAATATTACAGTCGAGTCGAGTAAAGAGGAACTGTCAGAGCAAAGTGGTCAAGCACGTTTCTTTTTTTTTTTCTTTCCATATACTTTTTTCTTCTTCTTCCTCTTCTTCTCCGAGTTTCGAAGTATTATTTATCGCGTGCGGTAAATTGAGCCTGGGAAACACTCGTAATTGATGTCAATAAGCGGCAAAAGCGGTTTCTCTTTCTTTCGTTTTTTTTTTTTTTGCACTTTGCGTAAATCGAAATCTCAATGATTGTATTATGGGTATCTCCGAACGATAAGTTATTTCACGACTCGCAGCGTTGCACACTTGCAACTTTTTCCCAGTTTGTTACCGTATTCCTCACTCGCGTTCGTTGCATTTATATCGATGAATACGCGGCATTGTAACGAAACTTCAGGCGCCACGCAGTGATTCACGGGAGTACAAACATTTTATACAGCAGCGCAGGGATGTTTGGTGCGGGAAAAAGTTTTTCTTGCGTCGAAATGCATCACAAGAATTATCGTTCGTCCGATATGAAAAATCCATTTGACAAATCTTCTATTACGTTATAATTTTGGAAATTCTTCCGTTTTCGTAAAATAAATTTTTGTAACTTATTAAATTAATGACAAAAAATTATTTCCAATGCTTCATCATCATAATTAAAGAACTATATATATATCAGAGGTGGACAAAGTACTTGAAAGTACTTCAAGTACAAAGTACTACAAGTACTTGAAATATGTCAAATATCAAGTATTTAATACTTTTCAAGTTTTTAGATATACATTTCGTAAGTTCTAGTACTTATATTTGATTTCTTAGGTTCTCTTTAAACTCATTTGATTCAGATTCGAGTACGTTTTGTATCAAAACATATTTTCACATTGCGCAATTAACTCAGGTTAGGCAGAGTGGAACATAAATATCAAAATGAAGAATTAGAAATAATTAAAAAATAGCCTTGACGATTGTAATTAAGATTTATTTAGCTTCAGGTTTGAAAAAGAAAAAATAAAGAATATAAATACACGGAATGTTAAAAACGGAGCCATGCATTGACAATGAAACCGTAAAACTACCGTAGCTTGAGCCTTTGAATGATCATTCCTTACAATCTTAACCAAAAGATGTCGCAGAAGGTTCCTCAATTGTATATTCAAAGGCGTTATACATGCAACCATTAGCAAGACGTATTCAAAAGTACTTTATACATGGTACTTTAAAATTTAAGTACAAATACTTAAAGTATAGATCGAGTACTTGGGGATTTAAGTATAATACTTGAAATACTTTTTAAGTACTTTGTACTTTCAGTACATCGCAAGTACCGGGTCCTTGAAGTACTGTCCATGTCTCATAAATATATAAGTTTAAATTTTTTACGAATAGAAAGAGTAATATTTTTCAAAAAAACCTTTCGTTTGTTTGTCATGAAATTATAAACAATCATTTTTTTCCGAATCGTGTATACATATGTATATATATATATATATATATATATATATATTCATCTGCAATTACGAACCGTTTCGGCGATTATTATTAATACAACGAACTTAAAAAAAATAATGTATGTCTCGAAATCAAAAGGGGATTAATTATTTCCGATGCGATCACGAGATGAGTATGAAAAAATTGCCGTTATTAACGAAAACGATTTTTTAGGGAAAAAAAAATAATTATCGAAAACTTTGAAGACTTATTTGTAGAAAAAATAGAAGAGCGAAGGTGAAAAGCATGCATGCGGGCGTTTCGAAACGAGGCATGCACGTATATATGCGAAGCTTCAGCAGCTTTCCTTTCATCTCGTTTCATGTTCGTCCGTCTAAAATTACGCACACGGATGAAAGAGGCAGAGTGCATATGAAAAATGATCTAAATACGCGATTGCTTCGTAATTAGGTATCTCGCAACAATAGATGAGCTCCATCGACATGCAGTCTTTGCTTCCTCGTATTCTCTAGGAACTTTGTTCCACGAGGCCCTTGAATGAGTTTTTTTTTTAAATTTCACACGATTGTTATTGGCTAATCTACAAAATATACCTAGCTATAAATTTTATTTTTATTTTTTATTAACCCTCCAGCGGTTGTGCTCGATATTCGCGAGACAAGTAATCGCGCATGAACCAGGGACCCTATATTATCGTATCATTAATGCACAGACCGAAGATAGAGATTAATTTGCATCGATATAAATATTATTGGCCGGACTAGGTATAATAGACCAAACAACATTCTTAGTGATTGGTCGTCCATTTCTAAGACCATTTGGGGTTAAGAGAGATGCAGCAAAATGCCAATAAAAGTTTTATTTTTTCGTACGATTAAGTCGCTAGTTGTATGGCTGTTTCATTTAGCCCCAAAACGTCACCTCTCGTGGTGATAGTTATTGCGGAATTATGCTTCAGGACATTCAACAAATATAAATTCAAATGTGAGTAAGACCATTCTAATGTTTTAGTTATAGCATACAACACTATAACCATTAGAGTGTATCGCTTAAGGAGGTATTATCGAAACTTCAGAGTCAAAATAGTGTTTGGATTTTCTGCTAAATTTTTATTTTTAAATAGTGACTAAAAAAATTATTTTAATTTTTTATTACTAATATGCTTGTGTTTTGAACACTTTAATTGTTAGGAAAAAAAATTTTCATAAGAAAAGACTTGCATGATTCTAGCAGTTATATGGCGAAGAAGGTTAGGTGGCAACATCGCTTAGCGGAAGAATGCGTGTGTCGTGTGTCAGAGTTGTATGGGTGCGTGCGTGAAGCATGTGAACCTAACCTCACTTATTTTGTGATCGAACCGCAAATGGTGAAATTATTTCACTGCTTATTTTTTGCATTTATTTTTCAAGTTCCGATCTATATATATATATATATACATATATATAGACACACATATATGCGTGCGATAGTTTGAGTTATGGTTATGCGGCGTTGCCAAATTTATTTTCAATCAGCTCGTATAGTCCGTCGCGTTCAGAAACCAGTGCGATTAACTCGATATTTCTCTTTTATTTCATCGGTAATCCTACATTTAAAGTACATCAATTTATTACCTGTAATCCAAAGTTGCATGTGTTCGTTTTTCATCAACGAAAGTTGGAATATCACGCAGAAAAAAATAAAAAACCTAACCTTGGTACCCCTCACGCCATAAGACATGTGTTAAAAGTATACAAAAATTGTGATTTTGAAATTAAATATCTCAGTTTCTAAACGGTAAATCGTTGTGAAATTTCACCACAAGTTGGATTTTGCTCTGAATTTCGTGTTCACAAAATTTCACGCAGCTAAGTTGGAAAATAATTTTCACGTGAGAAACGATAATACCTCCTTAAGTGTACTCGCCAGCAAACCTCCTGCATTTATCTCGCTAGCTATCCCCTCTATACTACATTGACTGCTGACAAATTAAAGGGCCTAACTTATTTTACCGTACGTGTTACAACGTGTGGATCAAACAGTCGATATAATATATCGGTATGCGTATATATACCTGATTTTCTATTGATCCGGGAGCACGCAACGAGGCACGATAGTTGCAACATATATATTGGCAATATGTTGTTTAATATTATATGCTCGATCTCCATACCAAGAAGTCTCAAGCTCGGTGAAAAAAAAAATCGAGAATCACCCCGAGGGCCCTTTTCCCTCCAGGGCATATAATATCCGCGCACGTCTTAAACACCATTTCTAGCATCTATAGACATCATCTGGGAGTGTCCAATCGTGATTGCGAGGGTGTGCAGAATATATACGATCCATAAATGCTGTGTAGATTCGTCGAATCGATAAAACATATGGCCTCGTATAAAAAAGTGTGTATGAATTTGAATGCAATCACATTTTCAAAACTTTCGATTAATCGTCGAATAACTGCGATTTGACATGGAACTATTAACATGCATCGCAGATTAAATTGGAAAATCTTTATTGTGCCTGTTTTAATTGCGCTTCCGTCGACTTTTGCTGATGGTAAAACAATAAGAATTGATGCAAAAAGTAATTAAGAAATTTCGAAAATATATCATTGGAAGGCGACATGGATGTTAATATTGTGAATCGTATATACTTTTGAAAGCCTATTATTTCAAAAACCCGTAAAACATATATGTGCCCCGACGATCAGAACGATATTGTGTTTTTTCCATAACTATAATCCACGAAAAAAAAAACGTTAGAAACAACATTTGAGGAACTGCTTCGAGATAAAGAATTATTCCTTCGAGGCTCATACAGCACCCTTGAAAAAAATCTCTCTATACGGTTATATTATATCGTGCCAACCATGTTAAACGAGCCGCGGCGAAATATGGAAAATGGTTATTGGCGACAAAAGAACGACAATGTGTGTTATCGTCACAGGATTGAAACGACGATATACGTTTATACATATTAGCTGCTATGGCAATATCCCGCAGATGACAGGATAATAACATTGCGGTTTAGCAAATGAAGAGACGTCGAGAGCCAAGACATGATCCCGCGGTGCAGACACAGCGAGTGGAAAATACATAAACAGTGGATATACAATATACATATATACGTCGTGCCTCTCGAATCTAGGGCCTCTGTTAAATATTGAAATATATGAATACTCATAGATTTTCCGAGTCGCCCAAGGGCAATGGGAATCGTGGGAGAAAAGTCATCCAAGTATTAAAAAAACACACACACACACACGCATAAAAATGCATTTGCATTTTATGAATCACATTTATATTGCCAATTGCTATTTAGGTTTATAATTTTTTCCTTTATAATCCGATAAATAAATGAATTAAGATCTTAAAAAAATGCTAAATATGATTTCTCTTCATGTAGAAAAATCGTTTTGTCTTTTCTCTCTCCAAACTATTTTACAAGTATCCGCAGGCTGAAACGTTATAGCTTGAATATTTACAAACTTTGTCATGGTCGATGAAAAATATAATACTGATATTTTACAGCTGTATAGATGTGTGCTAACATGCAAGAGAGCAAGGGCATTTCGTCGAGTTTCGTCGAGGGTCTCGGCTATAAGAGAGTTCCGCATGGGGAAGACAAGGGAGCGGTTTTTTTTTTTTTTTTTTTTCTATTCCATGCTTCGTGCACGAGAATAAGATTTTCGCCTCGTGATATTGCGAGCATCATCGTCTCCTTGTTGAGCCATGCACAATGTGCATATTTATATATCTTCGTGAATGTGGATTTTACACACGGTATAAAATATTCATATAAAGCATAAATTTTCATCTCATGGAATAACGACGACGAGAGAGCTAGATCGCGACTATGGAGCCATTTGTACGATGTATATAATAATGTGTCCGTTGGAGTATCAGCCCCCGCCGTGTGTTCTACACGACACACGTTTGTATACATAACCGCGCGTGCATAAGCTTCAGATGTAATTTCATGCAAAACGATATTTAAAAATCTCTTCAATATTATGATAGACTTTTTGCGAGGGATATATGCCGTTCAATTTCTCCAAAATGGAATAAACTAATAATTTATTAAAAATTTTTTATCGATACATTACGGCTAATGATTATTTTATTGCACAAAGATATTAACAACTACTACTATATGAACGATATACTCATTTTGTGAGAAAAGTTTCATTTTTTATTGATAAATGAAAATAAAAATTGTTCGCAACGGGCACAAATATATATATATAATTTTTACGTTTGTTTGATTTGGTGGATTCGCAAAACGAATCTCCGATGTATGTCGATGGTACACAGTTGTATACCGCATAGACGATACGAGGACGAAACGTAGTTTGGCACGAATTAAACCTTGTACAATTTTCCTCTTACCGGAAAATCCTATCAATTTATATTTATTTGGGACCAAGCAAGTGATATCCCTGATATATATTTGGCAGAGAAAATAGACAAAAAAAAAAAAGAAATCCAATGATGCAGCATGCGCGGAATTGTACGTGCCGAGTTAAATCACTTCGACATAAAGGTCGCGGTAAACAGGGTGAACGTTTTAAAAATATATCATCCGAATAACCGCTGGTGCATCAGGATTCTTGAAAGAATCTTTGTTCTTTCCCTGCGCCTTTGAGTTCTCAATGTTCTATACATATTTTTATATGTATTATTATTATTACTATTATTATATAGCGCAAGAGCTACACGTTTTTATTTCGTTGCATTTTATATTATAATGCGATACATAAATTATATATACAGGGTGTCCAATAGGAAGGTGTGAAAACTAATAAATTGGTATTTTGCAATAAATAAAGGAACCAGATCAGTGGAATTTTTTTTTAATAGAAGAGAGTTGTCATTTTTATTTTATGTCAATTTATTACAAAAAAACGATGTTTCCATAGAAAAAATTATATATTTAAGCAAATACTAAAAAAAATGTCAAAATCAATGATAAATATTTTCAAAATGTGAGCCATTTGAATCACCACATTAGAATTTTCAAAAAATGACGTAGAATATTGCGCAACGACGATTTGCTTATTTTTAAAGCTTGAGCGGCTTTACGGATTGAAGACTGAGGATTTTGTTCAAAATAGAGTCTTTAACTGCTTTTATCGTTTCCTCTGTAGTTACCGAGGTGGAAGGGCCTGACAAATCTTTTCTACGGTCCTGTAATGTTCCGTACTCTTTAAAATTATCGATTACTCTGCAAACGGAAAAAAAAAATAGTTACAATCTAAAAAATTTTGAAACATGAGATCTTTAGATCTGATTGTTCATAAACCTTGATATAAAAAATATTCAATTCTTACCTTCTAAGAGTAGTTTCGCTTCTGACTTTTTTACTTCCATACTTCGTACGAAAGCCTCTGAACGCTTCACTATAAATTTTCCCTCTTGAATAATAACATTCAATGAGAAAAACTTTTTCTTCGATAGTTAGCTCACTCATTTTTAAGAAGACTGTCCGCTTTCTACCACAGCTAAAATATAACTGACAGGTCTCAGGTACAAATTTCTGAAACGCAGGGTTCCTTAGAATGTTAGAGAGGGAGGGGAGATTCGATTAGTTTTCACACATTCCTATTGGACACCCTGTATATGGAACGTTTCCGACAATTATAACTACCATCTTATTTATTAGGTATTTGGTAGATTAAATTTTCATCTCAAATAGTTTTGAGATACTCGACCAGTGAATGGACAGCGACTATACGATTTTTAATACGAATATCCATTCCCTAAAGGCCCATGGCTGATGGTTGACCAGCACCAGTTCTACAAAAATGTACAAGGTACATGATATTGTACCCGAACACGTGTATCCGTAGATTTGGTCCAGAGACGTGTCCCATATATACACATATACAAGGGATTATATACAATATGTATATGCTATATAATATAGCAAAGATCGTCGTCTTTTCCCCCCAACTCTTTCTTTTCTCCCCTTCTCTCGTTTTCAGTAAATCGAGTGCACTCTGGTGAATATATTTACCGCGGTCCGTTTCCTCTCGCTGCTCCGCTTTTACCAATTGGCGATATTTCCTCCAATATATATATATCATGTATAAAAGCTCGTGCTTAACGGAGCAACAAAATCTCTGAATTTCGCGAGAAAAATATAGGTATACCGGAAAAATTGTCCAAGATTAATGATCTCTAACCGCATTAATTCTAACTCTCAACTAAATATTTTACGAGTTCGAATAAATTTAATTTCAAAATTTTTTTCTTTTTCGAATCTCGATTTTCTTCGGTTAGAGCATTTCTTATTTATTTATTTTTTTTTCAACTATAGCGATCGGATTTATTAAGAATTTTATATTACGAAACAGGGATTCTGAGGGTATACGAAGAAGGCTTCAGCACAAAAGTCAGTGAGCCAAGAAAGGAAAGACTCCCATAGCTATAGGACGAGGAGAATGAGATTTTATTTATTGAATCAAGGTGCTTATTCGTGTAAAAAGAATGACGAAAGAAAAAAAATTAAAGTTCCCAGAAGATGCCTGCAAAGTTTCAAATTAATTAGCCGTTAGGTTTCGGATATATAAGCTCAATTTTATATTGCGAGTTAGACGCCTCGAAGCGAACGAACGAAGCTATAGAACGAAGCTTTTACTCTTCTCAAATTATAAAACTAGTTCAGCGAACGAAACTTTGCTTCATCGATGCGATAAACATTTTTAAAGATTCTGATGAAAACTCAAATTTATTTATCGTATCGTGTAATTTAAAAAAACGCAATTTTCTAGGCCCGTGTCTCGCAAGAACTTAAATTTAGCAGAGAGATATGTTCTGATAAGGATCATTAAAAAAATGTTAAGCCTCTTGAATAATAAGGAACTGTCATAGATTCTGTAAATGGTTGCCTAACCAAGCGGATAAAAATTTTAAGTTTCTCGTTTCGTACGTGATGTGGATTCAAGCCTGACTGTAATATGGATTTTTGATTTATGCTCGTTACATTAATTTTTACAACTTAAATGGGCATATTATGACTTTCCACGGCGGTATACGTGAAATCATCCGAACGAGAGCTTTTCGAGCCGGTTTTATATACACGTATGCTTTATTGCGTTACATATTATAGGATTTATACTTGCGCGACAGAAAATGTAACGAGGTTCGAAAACTCTGTCATGTGTTAATTTATATCCGCGTTAAAATAAGTCAACACGTGCGTTCCAGTTAAATAACAGGAAGCCAATTCATTCAGCTTGAGCAACGTGTACAATTCACTTTGAAATTCGTCGCGGCGTAGGTTCAGAATTTGACGAGTAGCACTTTTATAAAGAGGTTAATCTGATTGCAAAGGGTGCGCGAACTATTTACTCGAATCTCTAATCTCTTCCTATATTTACCCACATGTATATATATCGGTATGTCGCATACTTCGCATTTCTCACACAGAGGAGGAAATCGATGTTAATTGAATGAAGGTTAGCTGAGCCAAGAATCTTCCAATAATCTCATCCGATTATACAGAGGAGACTCACTGCTTAGCAATAAAGAAGAGACGAAATATGTTTCTCGTATCCGATCCCTATGTAATTACGCATGTCGACCAGTAGCAAAAGAAAGAACGTGACTTATATACATGCACGCTTCGATAAATAAAATTCTGAGTGTTACGCCTTTTTCTTGTTATCAATTTAAATGGACCACGATTTCTCCGATTACTTATTATCAAGGAAACGAGAACTTTTGCGAGAAAGATCAGACTGATGGGGCCTTGTTCTTTCCCAATCAAGGATGCTTCCCTGCTGATATCTAGACATTGGCCATAATTTTATCTCACCATTTTATGGGGATGAGATGAGACGATAATAGGGATCATTTGATAAAGAATCTTCGAAATGTAAAATTGATATATCTACAGCGTGTATTTTTTTTTAAGCTTCCTACTATTTCCACTTGACCAATAACTTATTTCAAAAGATATTTATCAGGGGACAGATCCAAAACTATCCCGGTCGCGACTCTCCAAGCTATGACTCTACTACAGAAAACAGCTTTTCCAGAACAACGCTCTCGCAGATTATAATAAATCTATATTGAATAATAACTCTCCCAAATTACAAGCGTCCGGGACACACCCAGGCGAATCTCCGTTCGCTCCACAGTAATTTTACCAGAGAACCTTCGTTCCAGCGCAATTTTACCCGAGAGCCTCCGGTAGACTCGTCGTTCTGACGAGTTGTTCACCAGACAGTTATTCCAGGAGAGCAGTTTTCTGGTAGAAGCTCCATGAGCTCCTGAGCGAATCCTACATGTTACCTGCTTCATGCGTATTTTGTGATTTTATCAAATTTTTATAATATTGTAGCAGTGGACGACTCAAACGGTTGCCTATCTCAGTCTAGACCGTGACCAGAACTGCTTAATAACATGTCTAATGAAAAATAAATTAATTTTATTATCTACCGGAAATTTCGAATGATATAAATTTTTCGAAATTTCCACCCTCCTATAGTATACAGAATAACTTGTATTACCGATGAATCAAGTATTTGAATCTGGAATTAGACTACCAATGACCCCCTCAACGATTCGCGAACGAAAATTACTGTATTAAATTAATACAATTTAAAATGACATCCCGACTGGGCTAAAGTGAAAAATATTAGAGAGAGAGAGAGAGAGAGAGAGAGAGAGAGAGAGAGAGAGAGAGGGAGTGACGGAAGAAACTTGTAATATCGTCATTCAGACAGAAATGATCGAGAGATCCGAGAAACATGCGAGCAGGGTAAATAATTCATGGAGTCCGTGTGTTCCTGGGCTCTGGTTGAGACAGTGTCGATGACATGCTCTCTGATGGTAGTGCGTACACCAGGAGACCCAGGACTTACACCCTACATCGAATCGATCTACCAATCATCGGGAATTAATGAATTCGCGTGTGAACGTGACTACTCCTGCGTTAGATCGAGCTGCAATCTCACGTGAGGCTTGATGTATATAAAAGAATGCAGCGAATTGTTTAAAAAAAAACAAGTTAAATTTAAAGAAAATTCGTTGTGTCAAAAACTTTGATTATGAAATGAATAACTATTATTCGAATAAATATCAAGTATTAATTATTCAATTTATGTATTGCCTTTATTTTTATTTCTTTTAAAAATTTATTTTACCAAATTTTCGTGTTCGATTCGACGATTTATGGTTAGCTCTGTGGCAATGTTTTAATTTTCATAAATTTTGAATGAGATTTTTCTTATAATATATAAATACACTCGAACTCCTCGTATTCCATATGATTCGTACTTTTCAATGATTCATATTTATTGAGTAACCGGATTCGCAGGTTGGAACGAACAATCCCTTGATGAAAACCCGTTCGATTTCACGTAGGATATCCCATATAGGTATATATATATATATATATATATATATATATATATAGGAGATTGAAGTCGACAATCTCATCTTTTTTGTCGCTCACCACACTCGCCTGCACATTTTTATCCCAATCTATTCCTTCGCCCAGTTTTTTGCCCTCCACGAGCGTCACACATGTCCACATATATATATATATCTAGGCGACAGTCGCTCGGTTCGACTTATCGACTTTTCTTTCCCCTCGTATCGAGATTGGCAGGTCTGCGTATATGACCTTTTGGAATCAGTCGGGCAAATTTTTTCAAATGCATGCACGAATTTGAAAAACAAAAATAAAATTTGAAAAATTAATAATTTTCGCTTTATTTGTTGGATATCCGTTTCGTCTCGAAGATTGCATATAAATCATATCTGTAAGGCGATTCGCCGCTTATACTTTTTGCATATAACGAGTAACATCTAACCGAGCATCCCTTTTACATCGTCGCGTATATGCTCGTGTTATATATCATACCCTCTTTTAGTTCGTCGATGCTCATCGGTCGAATTATAAATATATATGTACATGGGGATTCCATCGTGCAGCGATCGGGATATATAATCAAAAAATGTGCCACGATAATTGAATGTCGAACAAACGAACTGACGTGTGCTGGGGTACTGCTCAAGTTCAAAGAAAATCAAAGTCGCTATAAGTCTGCATCATGAAATTTTTTCATTATAACAACCTTTCATTGAAAGGTTTTTATATGAATTTTTTAATTCCTTCACGTTTATTATTATCATTATTTTTGTATTATATTACAATTTTTTCGAAACAGTGCGATAAACGAGTTTGCGGAAAATCGCGGTGCGAAGCTTGTTTTATCATCGATAAGTATACATAAACGACTATACGAGAGATATATATCTGACAGGCATCTGGAAAGACCGTATCAGCGAGATGTGTGCACGAGTGTGAGCATTGATGGCACTGAGAATTTTGTAAAAAAAAAAAAAGCTGGGAACGTAGCGGGAACAGCGCGTCCGCGAAACGCGTCAAGGGAATTTAAGAGAAAAAAAAACCCGTTTGACGTTGCATTGCCGTTGGCATAGCGCCCTCTGTCTTTCACTCACTCGGATCTTGTGATCCTTTACAAAGAAAGGCGCGGTATAGCCTGCATCCGATGATGTCATTTTGTTACATGCTCAGTGCGAACAATTTTTTTTAACAAAACAATAAATTTTAACCGCTATGAAATAAATATCTGAAATTCAATAATCTTCAATATTGGAGATGATAAGATTGACGCGATACATTCCAGAGATACTTTTATTCTAAGTTCATCGTTTCGGATTTCAAGACAAAAGGTTTTGAGTCAGTTATTTTTTGATGCATTTATAGCTCAGGATATATCAAGGTTTTCAGCGATAGACTCAAAGTATACTGATTGGACAAACTTTAGAAAAAAAAAAGGATTGATATAACACCCTATACACTGCAATAATAAATTGCGAACAGGTGCCCCTGACGTTAGTTAACTTGAATTCGCTAACGCGACATTTATAATTAAGCTGCTGTACACCAAAAGATTGCAACTTCAGCCTCGCTCTATACATATATATTACCGCTTTGGATGTTACGTTCATAATACAGCGTTTTGCAGCTCCGACATTTGTGGCAGGTTATCAAAATATTAAGTCCATTTTACTAATAGTAATGCCAAAAAGGTTCACAAGTTTTTGCACCAACATACGGTTTTTATAATCTTTTTGACTACGTGTATCTTTTTATTCTTTACATCATTCTCCATTTTCCAATGATTATTTGTCAAAAAAAAAACTAAAGTGGATATTTGCATGTAATTTATTTTCGTTGTCCAAAGTTCGATCCTTTGCAATTGGACTCTTGGAAAAGACTGTATTATGAAAAACGTTCTTGAATGTGAAGCCGCATGCATGGCTTATTAATATCTGTCGATTAAATTGTATCAGCAATTTGCAGTACGATTGCAATAACGTGAGGCTTCGCGTGGAGAGGGGTTGCGTGATAATTGTCCGAGGTGGCCAATCACGATTAAAATACCTGGGCACAGTTTAGCGCTTGCATATACATATAGTTGCAAGTTTTGCCGTTATTACAAGAAGGCCCGTCGTGAATATTGAACTCGAGGGTTATCTCACCTGTTTCTGGCGGTGGTTTAGGCACATACATAGACTGTGGAAAGTCACGTTAGAACGGGAACGATTAGTTCGAGAGAGATCAGGAAGTAGAAGGAGTTCCTTGAGGGTCGTTAGCACGAATAGATAGGATACGAGAGAGAGAGAGAGAGAGAGAGAGAGAGAGAGAGAGAGAGAGAGAGAGAGAGAGAGAAATAACACTACGTGCTTTATTAAATCGATATCTTCTGGGAGCACAAGACGTTCCCCCGGGAGGCACTTTACGCGACGTTTAAACTTACATGCACTCAACCGCTCCTGTACATCCTGCTTATTTCACGTTTCGTCGAACATTGTCAAAAATAACTTAATAGAGATCCAACGTAGATTATTTTCACGAACTTTTGTCAATGATTCACAGAGACGAATCATCAAACAGCAATTGAATTGTTTGTGTGTATATTGATTCAAAGCTATACAACATAGAGAAGGAAAAAATACTATCATGGATTGATTGCTTTGTTACAGTAAAAAAAAAAACAACGAGATTCCAGTTGGCTCTAAACGGCATCCTTGAAAAAAATTAATAAAAAATATTTGAGGCATATAATGGGTTATGCGCTTGATATCGAATAAAAATTTTAAGTAATTTTGCAGCCTACGTATCTATTATTTTATTGGGGGGATAATTCGAGTTACCGCTGTAATGCGTGAGCGTATAAGCATCGGATCGTGTGTATGTGCGTGTGTGTAGTAGTAGTAGTAGTAATAAACTTGCTACTCTAAGACCTCTCAAGAACTCCTTGAGATATCGAGCTCAAGTTTAAATTCCCGTTAATTTCTTGCTAATTTTCAGGCAGTAATTAACATTTTACCGAAATTTTAATTTTAAAGCTATCAAGTTACAATGTTCCAAACAGATAGATCCAAAAAGCATGGATGGTTGATGCAACGAATCAAGCAAAAATTGAGATTCTTCAAATCTAATGTTATAATTAATGCGACAATTTGACATTTTTTCAAATTTTATCGAAAATATATCGAGATGCACTTTTCCATTATAAAAAAAACTCTTCCTCGGTTAGTCCGTAAATTGGAAAATTAGGTATATAATAAATTATCATAAGGATAGATTCACTTGATCGGGTAATACGTGCGGATACTCCATAAATTTATATGTGATGGTATATTAAAAAAGCAGCGACCGAAGAGACGCGTCGTCGTATATGGTTGAAAACTATTGGAGAACGAAGAAATCTCGCGGTTAGCCTGGAGGGATCTCGCATCACTCGGAGAGTTTCTTTATGGTTTTTTTTACCTCTTCTTTTTTGTCCTGTCGGGCGAATTTTTTTTTTTTTCTCCTATTCGAGATTAAAGCTCTCGCTCTGGCACCGGTTTCGCAAACGAGAGACGAACGGTTATGAAGGAGCAAATCGTATATATACGATGTGTTTCATATATGCATGCTTGAGAAGATAGCATATTACATGGAGAGCATGGTATATACCCGCGAATTATTTTTCTTTCTGCGATGCACTCGCGATTATATTCTCAGGAGAGATTCAAATCGCGTATATATACGAGAGTTTCGTGGACCGAATTTTTTATTTTACCGCTCTATATGCGACCAAGATTTGCCCTCGGATAGAAGAAATGAAGGAGTTTTTTTTTCCTTTAAATTAAGAATCAAATGAAACTGCGAGCGACCGTGGGATTCGCGAATGAACGTGCGTTTGGGGCGCGGGAATTTTACCTCTCTCTCGCTGTACGAGAGATGTAAGATTCAAGTGGAAAACAGTGATAAAGGTCGACGTTCGGGCGAACAATCGGACTCGTTATTTCAACCTGCTTAATTGGCCTATTCGGGAGTACTTATGAAGAGGCAAGCTTAATTTTTTGCCATGCCTCCCAATTATTGAACATATCCGTGGCTCAGTATCGTTTATAATAACAAATCGAGGAATTGATATCTTATCGTTTTTCATTCTTACTTGGCTCCGCGAGCTCTCCTCAAATATTTATTCAATATTTATAGAAATTTATTTATTGTTTTTAATTTTCAATCGAAGCTTCAATGTTTCACGACAATACATTAGTCCCATTGCACTTGCCAATGATGTATGCATGCAACGATACTAAAAATATATTTTTTCGATCATTTTTTTTCGGAACAGAGTCGGATCCCGCAGTAGCGATCGAGTACAGTGTACGGAATCAAGGCCTGGGGTAAAGGATTTTTCAAAGAAAAATATATTTTTTCCATCTCTGACTGTGCAAACGCTTCAGACTTCTGACTTCCCTTCACTTTTGCTCCTGAAATTTTAGATTTTTTTCTGTCCACTATTATATGTATACAGCATATACAATCTCGATTAAATCAATTCTCTCTCTCTCTCTCTCTCTCTCTCTCTCTCTCTCTCTCTCTCATGTTTCCCAAGTCACCTAGGTAGAGCACCTACTCGATTCACGATAGAAAACGCTGGGAAGTACTATCTCCTCGTTGCATGTTAGCTTCGCGTCTCCTCCATATAGAACATTTTCTTGCCATCATAAAATCTCTCTCGGATTTCTCCCCCAGGGGATAAAGATACCATGGACATAATTATAACAAGAAATGATCTTGTCAAATTGACGAATTAGTAGGCGTTGCTTATTTATTGTCGATTCAACAGAATTCAAATAAAAAAATGATATGTGTTAATTCACACAAGACGATGATATAATATATACTATTAATCTTTTTTACACTTGCGTCTGTCAGCTATCCATATGCAATAACTTCCCGATGGAATATATCACTCGTTGGTAATATACGATCGTGATTTTTATTGAATGAGTTTATCTTGAAATCGATAATATTGCCGTTGGCTCATCGGATCAAATATTTATATAATTAACGTTAATATTCATTCGATCTTATTCATCATTATTTCGCGATCTTCTCCAGATCAATATTCCAACTTATATTTCTGATATTTTTACAAGTCGAAAAATAATAATTTAATTATTTTCATATAAATGTTGTGTAAAATCAATTTGAATGATATTTTATTAAATTCAAATTGTGCACTGATCCTATGATTGATCTTATCATCTTCAATATGATTTTTTTTTCTCGTTAGATCTGAGCATGCGTGGATTTGAAAAAATTATATTTCATTGTCCGGTACGTGAGCGCAAAAAGCTCTCCATTGGTAAAAATGAAATCATAAAAAGTCAGTACGCCATGATAACCATGAGAAAGAGGGAGAGCTTTTGTGAATATACTGCGTGACGCCCGCGAAGGCGTGAAATCTGCTCACTCTGGAAAATTAAATTTTCACAAAGAAAATTGGAGAGACTATTGAACAAAAAAAAACGAATGAGTCGTTTCGAGTAAATTACTTGATAAATTCGAAGTTGACGTACGGAGGTTGTCGAAAGACTTATGGAGGGGTGAATCGTAGAACAAGTATATAGGAGAAGCCTGAGGTGCTGAAAAAAATTGTAAATCTCGAAAAAGCTAAACGAAATTATATCCGGGTGAGTGTAGATTTTTTCAAACTGAAAAATTATAGGAATGATTAAATTATATTTGTCATTGTTGATTTTGAAGATTTTCCGTTGCTTCGGGAAAAGTTTGTATCTATATTACGGTTCTTCATGTTGTTAATTATTTTTTATGCAATTTTCTTGGACGATAGATTAGATTTTGATTGAAGACAACGCGACATAATGGAAAAAAAAAAAAAACAAAACAAAACAAAACAAAATGGGATCGAACATTATTTTTTTTTACACGATCCCTGCTTCATGTTTCACTTCTTTCAAATAGCTAACACCCGCATTCATAGTCGTTCCTTTTGAGGAATAAGGATTCCTTGTTCCTTATTTCACGTTTCATAGACTTAGCTTCCTTGATCAAATAAGAAGCCTTATTTGCCTCCTTATTATCTCAAGGGAGATCCAGAGTTTCCTTGAGGAAGCCTTCTGTATACAATGGTTGGCTTTTGTAGCTTTTTGTAGTTTGTTGTAGTAACATTTTAGATAAAATTCATATTTACTCTAATAAATGATTGGACTAGCAGCGCTCGCAATAAATTTTAGCACAAAGCAGTATATAACTAAGTGATTTGATTATTTATCTATGTGATAATTATTACGTACTTCTACTTAAGATTGTCCCAGCATTTTTTAAATTGTTTACTGGAACAAGGTGTACAACCTTCGCTTACGTATTTTAAGGATATATGCGCTCCCATGCAGCTGCCTAATGCCTTAAGGAGGTACGACTAGTTCTTTGGAGTCAAAAAAAAGTCTAAATTTATTTTACCCACAGTTCTTCTGATTTATGTTTATTTGCGTTGATTATTCATATTATCGATTATAATGTGAAAAATTTTGTGGTAAATGATTAATTTATTGCGCATGAACTAATAAAAACTGAAAAATTAGATTGTCAACGACTCGATAGTAGTCTCCATCATAATAATAATGACATGTCTACCACAAAAACGGACTAAAAAACATTTTTTAAAATCAGCCGAAAACCTATTAAAATAGACTTGAATTACCTCAGTGGAATTAATACGATCGGCAGAATGATAATTATACATATAATTGATACGTGATAAATAATAAAACTCCATAAATAACATGATGGAATTTGAAGTAAACACTTGGCAACGTCGCATTGGCGATGCTATAAGTTGGTATACGTGACCAACGAAGATGACTCTATCCTCGTTGCTAATATCAAAACAAAGCTAGGTTATGTTCGCCGAAACCCATCAGCTGTTACTCGCGACGTTGCTAAGTCTGTGGGTGCTATTTGATCGTTCTGACCATTTACAACCGGAAATTGAAACTTTTTTATGATGTAGTGCCAGAACTACACGGTGAAGAGTAATTTTTCAATTTTTTACAATATCTATTATATCTAATCTATCAAGTTTCAGTTTTTCAACGGGTATAGTTGGATACGTGAGCAGCAAAACCGTGATCACAGCACTTCCGGTTAACCGTCTCCATAAGACGACGTGCTTTAGTAACTCAAACTGCTCGACTTTGCAATTTTATTACGAATAAACTCAACGGTCAATATAGCTCAAATTTTGGCAATAGGCGCATAAAGTATTCGGCAAAAACATATAAAAAATTCAAGTCCCTCAGTTGGATTCTTCATACTAGTCGTACCTCCTTAAATCGGTGGCAACGATTGTTTGTTTTCGATGACTCTCTTCAGAAACTAGTTGAGCCAAAGGTATATTTTCTCGTTCCGTGTAATGAATCGATTTTTTTTCCCGATTTGCAAAAAAAAAAATCGTATTATATTAAAATGTTATTTTAGTTTTCCTTTGTTTCGTAAACTAAATTTTATTGCGGTGGTGCCATTTACGATATTGCCACTGCAGGGTTTTAAAAATTCCTGGAAGGGAGATCTGAGTTTCGTCTACGAAACAAAGCGGCCTTGGAGATTCAAGGGCTCCTCCGTTGAGGCTTCTCCTCCATGCATCCTTGATATAAGGACGGACTATGAATACGGGTGTAAGCATCGGCCAACGGGATCTAATTACACTCGAATTATTGTGTAGCAGAGAGCGGTGTAGTATTACGTCATGATTCGAGGGATGTATGTAATCCTCGATGGATTTTCGTTCAACTATATTTCAAGCATCATCGGCGTCATGTATAATTTCTCAAGCACAAAATATGGTCAAACGAGAGTTCGCCATACGAGATACCATAAATTTTAATTACAAGCCCCGACCACTCGACCAATTTAGCACGGTTAGGTGGTGTGTGTATGAGATATTTCGTTCGATGATTCTTCAAGCTACATCTTATAGTCTAAGAGCTAGCCACGGAAATAGGGCAGCAATTTATAGAACGATTAAAACCACATAATCAGTCTGCCTTAACACCATTATTAATTGATTCGGGCGCCTGGCAGCTTTTCATTGGTGGGGGTGGGCGTGGTACGGCCGTAAAGGGGTTGAAAAATCAATTGAAGGTGTTCAATTTATAGAGCGCTGGTTTTTGGTGTGATTGTAGCTAATTATGTTCAAAATTCGAAAATAATATTGCCAGGCGATTTGCTTGGGGGAAAAGTAGTGCCAGGTGACGTTAAAGGTGCGTAAAAAAGTGCCAAAGTCGTCTCATTTATAGAGGGCTGGGATAAAATTTTTTCGTTACATTCAACCCTCAGGATAGTGTGTGCAAAATGACAGGCGAAAATATTGAGCCGAACACCTTGCCAGGCGCCGACAAAGAGCGAGAATAGCGAGACGGCCGTCAAGAGATTGAAAAATTAAGGCGTCTTCTCACTTTGGAAATTTAAAAAAATCGATTTTTTTTTTTTTTTAAATTTTGAAAGTACATATCTTCAAAAATGTCAATCGGAAGGTCCATTGTATGGAGCAGGCATCGCTGATTAACCCGAGGTAAGGTTTTTTCATGATTTTTCTGCAACCAAAACTTTAAACGCAGTTATCTCAAAACAAGGTTTTTCGGTGCTTTGTTGATGAAATTTCGGAAACTATCCGGCCGATTGTCATGAAATTTGAATGACATATGCTTCATAGTTATGGCTATAGCGCATATCATCAGATTTTTGAAATTTTGATTTTAAGAATTTTTTTTTTACAAAAAACTGCAAAAAAATCGTGGTTTTTTTTTACTTTTTCGAAAAACGTGCGCCATTTTGTTATTTTCGCGAATATCAAAAATCTGATGATATGCGCTATAGCCACTGACATACTGAATCTAAAACAGTTTTATTTTTTTGTTTCAGACGACCCGTCTCGGAGATACCATCAACAAGCCACGACCATAACATTTTTACACGGGTTTTTCGATGCTACTGATGTATTATAATAATTGTTTAAAAAAATTTTAAAAAAATTTTTTCATGTACTTGAAAGATGTGTTTATTACATAGGATCCGTTTTATCCCATAATTTTAAGCAAAAATCCTCGAAAAAAAATCGCAAAAACAGCCTATTTTTGAGGCGCTTAAAGTGAGAAGATGCCTTAATCGAAGGTGTTCGATTTACAGAGTGCTAGTTTTTGGTGTGGTAGTAACTAATTATGCTTTGAATTCGAAAATAATATAGCCAGGCGATTTTTTTGGTGGAAAAAGAGCGCCAGGTGACGTTAAAGGTACATAAAAAAGTGCCGAAGTCTTCTCATTTATAGAGGGCTGGGACCAAATTTTTTCGTTACATTGAACCCTCAGGATCGTGTGTGCAAAATGACAGGCGAAAATATTGAGCCGAACATCTTGCCAGGCGCCGACAAAGAGCGAGAAGTGCGCGCACGATAGTTAATCAGAGGCTACAGTTATTTTTTTATTATGAACGTTGTATGTCATTCTATTGTTATGGATTAAGGATGTATGTTAGCTAAGTCGATTACCAGTTTTCTAATTGAAAATTTTAGATGTTAGAAAAGACGGTATATAGCATTTTTTTAAAGATTTTTTGCCAAATTTTCGCCCATGTGAATTCTGAGATATACAAGCTCAAAGTGAGACATTTAACATGGGATTCATACAGCAGCCCATGGAAAATAGCATTTATTCTAGAAAATCAAGTATTTCCCGACTACTTTTTGAGTTACAAAAATGTTCCAACGTAACCCTGTAGTTTTTGAGACACGTGAAAGAAAAAAAATTGTTAAGTGCGCACATACTTTCCGAAATATTATGAGTTAAACTTCGCGTTATGAAAAGAAAGCATTTATGTCGCGCGCGCAGTTCTCCTGTGCAGCTTGCCTCTCACGTCGCCACAGCGCCACGCTTTCCCCCTCCTTGCCTAACTAACATACATCCTTAAAGGGAGAAAATTTTTTATTCATTATTATTCATTATTTTTAAGCAGCATTAACATTCACAATGTTAATTGTTTATTTTTTACCAATCAATCAAAAACACAGTAACAGAAACGGCTTGATATCTTGATAATTATTCTAAATATTAATGTATGAAAATTACTGTTATAACTCGTTATGAAAAAAACATATCAATTCTATATAATAAAAATTTAAAAAACTATTTGAAGTATGAAATATTGACATCAATGTTTCTCGGACTGTTGGCTTCTCTATCCGATAATTGCCCGGGGTTTTACCTGACTCAATATATAGCGAAAACTTTTACTTCATCGTACAGATCACAAGAATTATCGGATAGAGGAGCAAACAGTCCGAGAAACCTTAATATTAATATTTCATACTTAAAATATTTTTAAAAAAAAATTTTAATTTTTATAAATTTTAAAATTTTAGACAATTTAATAAATTTTTATAAATTTTTATTCTTATTTTAGAGTATTGATAGTTTTTTTTCATGAACAGTTATAACGGTAATTTTCATACTTAAATATTCAGAATAATTATCAAGATATCTAGCCGTTTCTGTTGCCGTGTTTTCACGTACAATTCATGCATGAAATTAAAAAAAAAAAAAAAACATTGCATGATATTAATTGATAAAAGATAAACAATTAACATTGTGAATGTTAAGACTGTTTAAAAATAATAAACAATAATGAATAAAAAATGTTCTCCCTTTAATCCATATCAATAGAATGACGTACAACGTTCATAATAAAAAAATAACTGTAGCATCTGATTGACTATCGTGCGCGCATTTCTCGCTCTTTGTCGGCGCCTGGCAAGATGTTCGGCTCAATATTTTCGCCTGTCATTTTGCACACACGATCTTGAGGGTTCAATGTAACGAAAAAATTTGGTCCCAGCCCTCTATAAATGAGAAGACTTCGGCACTTTTTTATGTACCTTTAACGTCACCTGGCGCTCTTTTTCCACCAAAAAAATCGCCTGGCTATATTATTTTCGAATTCAAAGCATAATTAGTTACTACCACACCAAAAACTAGCACTCTGTAAATCGAACACCTTCGATTAATTTTTCAATCTCTTGACGGCCGTCTCGCTATTCTCGCTCTTTGTCGGCGCCTGGCAAGGTGTTCGGCTCAATATTTTCGCCTGTCATTTTGCACACACTATCCTGAGGGTTGAATGTAACGAAAAAATTTAGTCCCAGCCCTCTATAAATGAGACGACTTCGGCACTTTTCTACGCACCTTTAACGTCACCTGGCACTACTTTTCCCCCAAGCAAATCGCCTGGCAATATTATTATCGAATTTTGAACATAATTAGCTACAATCACACCAAAAACCAGCGCTCTATAAATTGAACACCTTCAATTGATTTTTCAACCCCTTTACGGCCGTACCACGCCCACCCCCACCAATGAAAGGCTGCCAGGCGCCCGAATCAATTAATAATTATGTTAAGGCAGACTGATTAGGTGGTTTTAATCGTTCTATAAATTGCTGCCCTATTTCCGTGGCTAGCTCTCCGTCTATTATAACGAAACGAAAGGAAACGAGAGATCCAATCTCAACAACCCTATACTTTTTCAATACATCACGAAAATCGAATCAAATGAGTTTTGAAAATAATACATTTACAAATATTTAGTCTCCTAATACAGCTATATGGTTAACAAATGTTTAATTACTCTTCAGATTATCATTGCAAAGGCTATTTTGTTTATTATTCAAAGTAAAAAGTTGTCGATGCGCTCTCGGCATTTTTTACTTTACCTTGAAGAAATAAAAAAAAAAACTTCTTTTATATTCATATATATATATTGTAACACGGTATGAGGACGATTCGGAGACGAATGTGGCAGCGGCTGGATAGCTCAGTTGGGAGAGCACTCGACCGGCAATCGAGAGGTCCCGGGTTCGAATCCCGGTTCAGTTCAAGCCGCATTTTTTTCCGAATCGTTCCTCTATCCCGGTTTTTTCCGGGTTATAATATATATATATATATATATATATATATATATATATATATGTATGTGTGAAGAAAGGATTCGTTGCGATGCAAAGTTCTCGCGCCTGGCAATTATCCAGTGCAATAAGGAGCACGTATCCGAAGTGCTTGATTTACAACCAAGCTCTGCAATTAAGGAGGAGGGTGATTTCTTACTCAGAGCTCAACCATACATATAATCTTATGGAGTATATATACTCTATACATGTGTCTAAGCATATCGGACTACACCTCTCTCGTTTTCTTCTCTTTCCCGCACAGAGGGTAATTTCAAGCAACTAGTCTGCTCTTATAAATCTTTAAAATCGATGCCAGCACCTACGTCCAAATGAGAAACGCGTCGCATATAAGCCTCGGTAAACGCGTCTTCGAGCTTGCACCCTGGTCGATGCAAAATTAATTTCTCATACCGTGTGCACCGTGCCACTATGAGATACTCCAAACTTTTTTTGGACCAACAATTTTTCTGGTCTTTCGTATATGGTATACCTGTTATCTAGTTCTATCGTTCCACTCTTATTGAGAGTCGACAGCTATATATTTATTTCACAGACAAATTGAATTAGGATTAATGAAATAATGAGAATTTACAGCGATTCCATTTGAGGAAAGGCTAATTACTTTTCCTCTCGCTCTCGCACGATCTTCTATATATAGCTCTGTCTCTCTCGTACATGTATACGATGTTCGAACGTCTTTAGCCTCGCTTCAAGTTGAAAAAAAAAAAATAAATAACATTCACACGCACGTCGATAGTAAGCTTCGTTCTTTTATTCTTGTGTTATTACAGACCGAACAGTTCACCGTTCTTTGGCTCCTGTTCGCCGTCATTGTAGCCGGTAATACCGCGGTTCTGGCTGGTCTTCTTCTCGGTAAAAGACGCAAGTCCCGCATGGACTTCTTCATCAAACAGCTGGCACTCGCAGGTATGTCCTCTTCTCCCAACTGCTCTTTATACGCAATCTCCAACAGGTCGTTACCATACCTGAGTATCATTTAATTAGAAAAAAGTCGATGTCCAAGCTTATTCGCGCGATTCTTTTTCATTGCGCTAATTTCTTTCCTGGTAAAGCGATCCCCATTCCTATATACATACGCATCAATTACTACATACATGCACCAGAGCTGCACCATCTAATTTTTTACAAATGACGCGTCATTGAACACATTTACATTTTTTTGAGTCCAGTTTTTACAAATTTCTGCTAATTAAATTCGTCGCGGCAAACGTTAGCACTTTGATTAGCAAAATTCGCTTTGTTCGGAGTGCTTGCGTTCGTTTTTTTGTTGTTTCAAAAAAATTCGCGATTCGCAAATTCGCCAATGAAATCCCCTTCGTTCTTTAACAATAAGATCAATACGGTGGACTATATATAGGAGCATAAAGGTTGAATCCCTCTTATTCATATCTCGCTTTTTAATTTGTTTTCGGAAAATAAGAATCCGCACTGTGAAAATCTTGTGCTCGACGAAGTAAGGCCAAAAACGAAAAAAGTTGTGAAAAGAGGATTGAGCATAGTTGAGGAAAGCCGAAGATGGTGGAAAGGTCATATAGTATATCCTCGAGCAGGTTTGACTTTTTATTGCAATGTCGCTGGTAATCCCCCCCCCCTCTCCCTATTCTTGAATAAGACAGCGTAGGACGCAATAATTCCGCGTCTCATCTGTACGTGACGAGATCTCTCTTACCGGATCCCTTTTGCACTCTCTCACGAGGAGCAATTTCGTTGAGTCGTGAATACACTTTGGCCGTTCCGCCGTGTGTCACCGCACTGGTAATCACCTGCATAAAACACCCCCGGATGATCCGACAGCGAAATGAAAATTATATCTGCTTACATCTTATACAAGAGCAGTAAGCTGTGTAGATATGAAAAAAAAAGTATAACAAAAAAAAATACGTAATACGTGTTCAAATGCATCTCGACGATGAGTATAGTAAATTTTAAAAAATATCAGGCATCTAGTATCGAGGACTTGTTAAATTAAAATAAATTCCACTTCCATCGAATAAAATGATTTCTTTTTAGCTAATTTATTGTTTTATTAATTTTCATACATTTTTTGCTCTATTGAGTAACAAGAGAGATGAGCAATATTGCAGATAAGGTAAACCGTCCCAATAATAGCCGGACGTGTGCCAGTATATAGCCGGACACCCCATGTTAAACTATACCCTCATACTACTGTATAGATATAGTTTAACATTAGGTGTCCGGCTACTGCTGATATACATCCGGCTATTGGGACGTTTACCTTAATGTCAAATAAAAACGATTTTTATAAAACTCGAACTGCATTTGTTGTAGGTACTTTTAAATCATTCAGCATTTTTAATTACTTTGTTCACGCATTAAATATTATATAGAAAATTGGTAAACCTTTGTGAAATAATTTAAGGCTTTCATTCACTATTGAAATTGAAGCGAGCTAAGAGGGATATATATGACCATGCTCGACTAAATCCTCCTTTTAAATTTCTTCTACCATCAGTCGCGCTGGACCACATTTAGTGACTATGAAGTTTTGTATCGCCGTTACTTCGACTATACTAATATTATATATATATATATATACAGAATGGTGATCTCCCTCTGTTTTCTTTCTCGCTCGATGTATTTATCAGATGGCAAAGTCGTGTGCACTGTAAGAGCGCGGGCAAGTTCGTATCTTCCGATTCAGTATCCCGTCCAAGAGTCCCAGACTATTTACGATATCAGCTTTGCGGGTGAGCTTCGCGAAACTCGATAATAAAAGAGTTTTAGAGAGAGAGAGAGAGAGAAAGAGAGAGAGACCATTATTCAGTCGGCAGGACAGTTGCTCGGGAGTCTTTGTGAAAAAAAGTAGGAAAGAAAGTAAAGAAAATGAAATGAAAGAAAAGTAAGGAACGTGTGATATAACAGGCGAGAAGAATCCCACGGCTTACGCGAATACTGAGCTGATCATTCTTACCATGTACTTATCTATATAATGTACGTGTAATCATAGAATACATTCTACCGCTGGTACAATAACTTATCGCGCTATCACATTTCCACCTCGCTTTACATGTTTTTCCGTCTAGTTTTCTTCATCGACATTCGGTGACATTTAAATGCCGAAATATTCAAAATTTCATTACACGGAAAAAAATTTTCTGTGAATTCTAGTCATGTTTCCATCATGTTTTACAGTTTTGTTAATAGAGAATGCCTCTCGGGAAGAAAACTTCGGAAATTCTTTAGAATTTGAAGTAAAAAGCATTAAGTGATGGAATGAATTTTTACAGTGTAAAAGTGTAAATAGAGTTTACCACTGTGACAAATTGTACAAATTGTGAAATCAATTATAATATATAAAATTGCGCATCTTTTTGGGCTTAATGTTTGAGATATTGCAAAGTGAACTGTAAAAAATCAAAGTTTAGAAGATTTTGAAAAGCGCGGGTCGAATTAGCATAATAAATGTAGTTTATTATCTATAAATTAGCAATTAAATCGATGAACGAATTTAAAACTGCTGTTCCATTATTTTTGAAAATACTGTGAATTTTGCAAAAAAAAAATCGTCATGGACCGGGATTTGAACCCGCGATCCTCCGCAGTAAACGAATTCAACACTTTCGATCCTTAAATAATCATTAAAAAAGAAAAATTAAAGATTTGGAGATTTTTTTTTTTTACGAGTGTTTCCGGCTTGGTGGTCCGGACGTTTTTCCGTCGAAATTAATTTTGAGCCTACCTGAGATTTTACCTGAAACCTACCTAACGACCTACCTAACGACCGGCACTCTATACCACTACGCTATTGATTTTATGAACGCTTATTGATCCTTATGAATTCCTTGTTTGCGTCGTATTTTCCATACACATTTTAAAACTGTAATTTTTCCATCATTTTCACAGTTAAATTCGACGAAAGCGTGCTACAATTTTTCTTTATTTCAATTTCTGTTTTTCATAGAGAATTTAGTATTTTTTGTTATGTGTTACATTCGTAATACTCTCTCTATACAGTTCATTTTAATGCGTCAGTTTAAAAATTTTTCTTGTACAAATCTATTGGTTTTTCATTTTATTCATAGCAAAATTCATTGCGAGCATTTTCAATTTTTACAGTGTCACTTTTTTGAAGTGGAAATAGTTGTTTTTACAGTTTAAACCAACAAATATGGTTAGACAGATAGTATAGAAGTATATTCCGCACATTAATTTTTTATCAAAACACTGTAAAGAGATTAATTTACTGTGTTAAACTGCATTTTTTCTCTTCATCGTTGTATTTTTTAAATTTCAGTTATTATTTTTTTAAATGTCTTTTTTTCCGTGTACGAAACGATAATCTTTGTTCGCCGACGATGCAAATTTATATTCTCATTAATGGACTATAAACTGCGTTCTTAACAGTGCTGATGCACCGCTGAATTCAAGAATTACCGAGAAATCGAAGAATTTACGGGGAAAATTACACAGCGGTCTTATTTTTTTACCCCCTCAGCCCTCTCAGCGTTGGTGTGGAAATCACCTCCGCAAGGGCCTCTGTTGTTCCACCTCCGAGTAAAGTTTATCTGACGGGTAACCGATGTAAATCTGTAGGGTTATCCGTCAGTTACATTCTACCCGGAGGTGGAACAATAACCGGCCTTAATGGTCTCATGATTAATTATGGCTACTAAAAGCAACAAAAACTGAGTTTGAGACTTCCCTGCATCCGCAAATTTTAATATACCATTAAAATTGAATTTTAATCGCCTCCAGTTCTCTTCCGTTTTACATAAAAATTTTATTTCATGCCACAGATTTCAGCGTACTCGATATTGTATTTTCTCACTCTACATGAAATTATATTTAAATGACGAGAAAGAAAAACTGATAATTAATAGAAAACCAAGAAGCGAAAATTCCGCTAGCTATATTAGAAAAGTATTATCGCACTACATTTTCAGTCAAGCCACAGCTTATGCGCCTGTAAATTGTGTACCAAAATTTATTTATTTTCTTTCCTACTTCACTCGTCTCTCTCTCTCTCTCTCTCTCTCTCTCTCTCTCTCTCTGTATGAATTTCTTTCTTCCACCTCACGCCTCCGTATAACGAATCGGTATAGAAATTTAATTACACGCCTTATTGACGTCACGGTATCGGAAAAAGGTGGGAAATATACAGTTTTAAATGAAAGTACAGTAGTATATGTATACAGATCAAATTTGCGACTTTTTTTTTCATTTCTAACGAATTTTTTATTTTTCTTTTTTTTTTCCCTTCAATTTGCCATCCGAACGAATGACGAGGCTGACAAAAGCCATTCAAGCTCATTTTTCATTCAATATATTTTCATTCGATATTTGATTATAAATTATATAAAAAATTAATACGAATTTTCCGTAGCAAAGTTAACTCAGTTTGCGTATAATAATTTCCCGTTAATTAATTTAATTTAATAATTTGTTTTTTTTTTTTTTGTTCAACGTATTTATTGATCGTACGATAATCAAGCGAGTTAGAATCTTAAAACTTTTAGGAGGAATTATAAAGGATCTGAAAGTTGAGGAAATTTTTTCCGATTGTTTTTGGCTCGTACGAACAATCAATTTTCATTTATCCCCCGGTAGAATTTAACCGCGGTTACTCGAGCCAACTCTGCATGCGAAACTCTGCCGGTAGTTGAATGCTCGACCCAAGAGCAAAGAGAGTCTTTCTCCTCGTAGTGTGGTTAAGACATGAAAAAAAAAAAAAATAATAATTACTCAGCGTCGTGATGCTGCCGCGTCTATTGATATATCACTACTACGCGAGGGTTGCAAAGAGAACGACGAAGCAGAAGAGTTGGCGCTGCGCCAACCAAATTTAATGTCCATCCCGATCGCTGGAAGATCAAAATCCAGGGAGTGAGACATAATTGGTGTTTCAGCATTATTTAAACTTATGCTCGACTTGATGGACTTTGTAATTTATCTACGGAAACGTCTAAGTTATGACGTGTGTGAAGCTATGTATATCATCCCAGAGGTTTAAGCAGCACCTCATAATGCTCTACAGTTCCTGATACTTTATATCAATAATTCTGGCGAATTGAGCTTTGAAAACTGCATATTAAAAATAGTGATGCACCTTTTGACGCTTCATATCCACCAGAACAATTGACACAAACAATCAAGAACTGCAGAACTATATTATACTGGATGCTATAAGAACTGTACATACTTTATGAGAAACTGAAACATGAAATGCTACAGCTTCACACACACACACACACAGACACGTTAGTTTGTGTACAGAAAAAAAGAATCGGTTGGCAATTTTATCGGCAGAATTATGAGTATGAAAAAGTCGTTCCTAGAAGTTTCATCACAGGGCGTAAAATGACGCCAGGCCCCTAAAGTGTGCTTTCTATTTTTATGCTATTTGCTTAAAAAAAAAAAATTGTTCAAGTCTACATATTAACGAGCATATATTTTTCGGTAATTTTGGATTCGGTGATAAATTGGTATTATGAATCAGAGCTGGAAAGTACTCCAAGTACCGGGTACTTGCGATGTACTGAAAGTACAGCACTTGAAGTACAAAGTACTTAAAAAGTGTTTCAAGTACTGTACTTAAATTTTCAAGTACTCGACCTGTACTTTAAGTATTTGTACTTAAAATTTTAAGTACTTTCCTGTAATTCAAGTACTTTTTCAAGATACAAAGTATGAAGTACTTTTCAAGTACCAAGTATATGAAGTACTTTTTAATACGTCCTGCCAATGGTTGCATATGTATAACGCCTTTGAATATATAAACTGAGGAACGTTCTGCGACATCTTTTGGTTAAGATTGTAAGGAATGATCGTTCAAAGCTTCAAGCTACAGTAGTCACGGTGTCATTGTCAATGCATCGCTCCGTTTTTAACAATCCGTCTATTATATTCTTTATTTTTCCTTTTTCAAGCCTGAAGCTAAATAAATTTTAATTACAGTCGTCAATACTATTTTCTTTAAATTATTTCTGAGTCTTCGTTTTAATATTTCTGTTCGAATCTGCCTAACCTGAGTGAATTGCACAATATGAAAATATTTTTTGACACAAAAAGTACTCGAATCAAAATCATATTATTTTAAAAAGTACGTATCAAATATATATATCAAATATAAGTACTGAAACTCATGAGATGTATACCTGAAAACTTCAAAAGTATTTTATACCTGATACTTGACGTATTTCAAGTACTTGGTACTTCAAGTACTTACAGTACTTTGTACTTTGTACTTGAAGTAACTTTCAGGTACTTTGCCCAGCTCTGTTATGAATTCATTAAATGATAATTGAAAGAAGAAAAACAAAAAACGTTTATGAACTTTCTTCGCAGATTTGCTGGTTGGTCTAATATCCGTGCTCACTGATATAGTTTGGCGAACAACGGTCGCCTGGCACGCCGGTAACGTTGCCTGCAAGCTCATAAGATTCTTCCAGGTCGTCGTTACGTACAGCTCGACGTACGTTCTCGTTGCGCTCTCCATCGATAGATACGACGCCATTACTCGGCCCATGAGCTTTTCCGGAAGCTGTAAGTTTTTCTCTAGACGCGTGTCTAATAATTTTTTAGCAGAAAAAAAAAAAAATTATCAACGATCGTCCCGAAACATGATGGCCAAAAATGGACGAAACGCGGTGTCACCATGGTCAATAAAGAATTATTTGATTTTGACACAAAAAATTTGTGATTATCTCCGTAAAAACGTAACCTGCTTCGCTTGACTCAGAGTAGTAAGTAATTAAGAAGAAACGGATTAAAAAATTCTTCTTCATTTTTTTTTTTCTTGTGAATTAGAATTTTTCTCGTGGATTTTTGGAGTTATCATGGAACGAGAGTCTTTTTGAAAACTCTTCAAGTTTTCGGTCCAAGCGAGATAATCATCTCGATTTTTTTTTCGACCTCTCGGGGTTTTTCCGGCAAAAGAGGATTCGTAAAAGTCGTGCCGGAAATAACGTCTCTGCGCGTTGTAATAAATTCCCAAGCCCTTTACCCTCTCCCAAGTTCTTTTCCATATTCCATTATACACGCACACACACACACACACACACGTATATTGTTTTCTGTATCCTCGAGGAATCGGGATAAAAGGATCACGTCTCGACGCGGGAATGTTGAAAAAAACTGCCGAGTTATATAATATCAATGGAGAATGAATAACCTCAAAGCGATATTGTATATATACGCCTGTACACTTTATATACACAGCGTTATTGAATCCTCGGGACGCGGAGCTAAATCGCGTTTGAATTTTCCGGGGCGGGGAGGGGGAATGCAATTTTACACAAGTTCGAAGAAAAAATTTCATAAATCTGACATTGCAATTATGATCGAAATAATTGGGCTAATTTTGTTTATTCGCACTCTGTTGTACATTGAACACTTTTTTAAACATTCTCCGAATTCCTCCGCTGCTCCGCCGTCCAGATCCAGCGGAATTTTTTTTCATAAACGGTGAAAAATATTGAAACGTTTCATTGAGGGGACAATGCGCGAAACAAACGAAAAATTTGATTTATCGTTGAAGGGTGGAGAGCGAGAGCTTTGGTAGCAGTTGCTTGGGGACTATCGGTATTCTTCAGCATTCCAATTATTTTCCTCTACGAGGAGAAATTGATACAGGTAGGACGACTTCAACACACCCGAATATCAACTTGGTTAATCTTTTTTTGTTTCCAGATTTTATGTATATGCATTAGACTGTTTCAAAATAAATCGATAATTTTTTTTTTTTGCTTTACACAATCTTAAACTATACTTGGACATCAAAAAATAATCCTCGCGAAAGGAAGGGCCGGTCCTTCAAGATTTAGAGGTCTCTCATCGGACTTTTGTCATTTTTATTTCGTTAATACGTGAATAATTAATTTGCATGGATGGAACAAACGTTTTTCTAGTCCTAAAATGATGAATATATTCCAAACTTATGTATAAATACTGAATATACCAGAAAAAACGATCTTGATGATCGCAGCAACAATTATCGGTCGATATATACGTCGATAAATGCAAAAAAAACAAAAAAAAAATACAAAAATCAATATTAATAATCTCCTACTTTCCTTTTAAGGTACTTCCTACTTTTTACTTTCTCCTACAATTAATTAGGAGATTATTAACTACTGATAAATAACGTTTTTAAGAAAATTTTTATAAAAATCGTAATTAATTGTTTTTTCATTTGCTAACGTGTTTTTATTTTGTTCAATTAATCATAAAGTCCTGTTTGCTAATAATAATAATTTTTACTCGATTGACAAAGTAGACTAAGAGTTGAATAATCATTAATGTTATTGAGAAAAACGATGTGGGGTTAGAAAAACAGGCGTGCAAAGGTACCCGCGCGCCGATACGACGTGCCGCGCTAGATAAATTGATTTATCTCTACCGGTAAACATAATTTCTCCATTAATAAAAAATACGTTTTTTATGGAAAATTTGACGTAGAATACGATGGTTGTATTAAGAAATCGTTAAAATTTGGGGGCCATGGTTAAAAAATTGATTTAAACATTTCAATCGTTTATAACAATATGAAATTTTTTATAAATTTTTTTGGAAATATTTTTTTCTCAAAATTCACTCTTTTATCTTCAAAATGAAAAAAAAAAAGTTTTCTCTAGCTTAAAAATAACCGGAGTTATGAATTTTTGAAAATGAGTCTCCGCAAGGCACAAATCACGAAAATCTCAAACTTTCAACCCCCTCTATTAAAAAAAAAAAAAAAAAAAAAAATTCCTCGAACGCGTATCTTTTTTTTTCGACATAGAACCCGTAAAAAAAGTTTCAGCCAAATAAAAAATGTGTCAGTCAGAATGGCGTTCGGTTTGTAAAAGAATTAGTCATTGATGAAATAAAAAAAGACAAAAGTCCGATGAGATACCTCTAAATCTTGAAGGACCGGCCCCTCCTTTCGCGAGGATTATTTTTTTATGTCCAAGTATAGTTTAAGATTGTGTAAAGCAAAAAAAAAAAATTATCGACTTATTTTGAAACAGTCTAATATGCATGATATTTTATTTCTGCGCCAGGATAAAGTGCAATGTTGGATAGATCTCGGTACGCCGTTTCTATGGCGAATCTACATGAGTCTCGTGAGTATCACCCTGTTCATAGCACCAACGATAATCATCGGTGGTTGTTACATGGTCATAGTGGCGACCATATGGTCGCAGGGCGGTGCTCTGCGTCAAGGACCGACGAGAGACATGAGAAGAGCTTCCTCGAGAGGTCTCATACCGAGAGCCAAAATCAAAACGGTCAAAATGACGTTCGTCATAGTTTTCGGTAAGTCGCGTTGCAAGTTTTATAAAACGAAGCGAAAAACAAAGACCCCCCCCCGCATTCGTTTTTCGGGAAAATAAAGATTGTGAAAAAAAAAAAAAAACCCCCCAGAAAGAGCGTCTAGACGGTGTGTTACGATCGAGCGCGAACAACGCAATTATAGAATAAGAAAATCGAATGATGGCGATTGACGAAAAGTCCGAGTAGAATCTGCGGAATCGATTTCGGTCTGATACGCATTCGTAAAAAAATATAGTCAACCGAGGATCGTGTGTCTGAGAGAAAATTGTACGTGATTTCGTGTAGAAAAGGTCCATGGGTGTACTTGTCACACGCACATGATACTGCCAGTTATACGAATTCCCATAAGACCTTTTCGGCATTTGTCCCCCGAGGGCGCGTAATCTCGAAGTACACCCCCGCGCGACCACGCAAGAGAGCAGAGTACTCGCAGACGTTTCACGCGTGGGTTTCGACCGTTGGTCGCGAGAAAACGCCATTTCTTTTCCAACCAATGCTCCCTTTTTTTTTTTTTTTTGGTTTCCTTTTTTTCCCCGCGCTCACTTTTGGCTTCGCCTCATATATGATATGCGGTAGAAGCTGTAGCAGTAGCATTGTAAAAGTAACAAGGAATGAAAAATATAGATATATAATATGCAATAAAGAGTGTAACGATAGAAAAATTCATGAAATTGAAAAGAATCCGAACAATGCATCGCTTTTGTAAATAATAAAAGAGCGCGTTCCATTGTTACATACTTCGTCCTTGGCAAATCAACCATTTTTCAATGACGATCGTGAATCCAGAAAATTTCTCTTCAATGGGCAATTTTAATGATGTTGGTGCGCACTTGAAAATTTATGGTCGTACTGCAACGGCAGTTGGCACGCATGACGGATGAATTCAATAATTGTTCGTAAAGGGTCGTAGCGGCTTTCTCGATTCTTCGCTGAACGATAAAAAGAAGAATAAATTTAATATCGTCGATTATTATCGATTAGTCGTGCCATTTATTCGGTTGACATGTTTTTCGCGAGACACATGTCGGAAAAAAAAATCCAATTCTATTTTTTTTGAACGTCTCGTAACGATATCGAACCTCTCTCTGCTCTAGGGAGAATAATGAGGGAAAATAAAGAAAGAAGAGGACGAAGGGACGTGGGGGGGGGGGGGGGGGGGGAGAAAATTACGAGGGAAAACAACAAAAGGGAGCACTCTCGCGCTAGGTAATAATTTCTCAACGACTATACTCTCGCGGTAGAGGAAGGGACAATTTCCGAGCGGAAAAAAAAAAGAAAAAAGAAAAAATATGGAACAACGATGAGAGATCTCGTTCTTCCACATCAGCGTTTCGCGGCTATGCATGAAGAAAAATCTTTCAAAGATGTATCGCGATCGTTGAAAGTGCCAGTTCTGGGACACTTAAAGGCCATTGCGCATGCGCAAGCGCGCGAAATTCATACCAGCGCATGTGCAAACGTCATTTCGAAGCTTCTGAAATATTCGATTACGTCATTCCTCAAATCTGCGTGGCGCAAGTCTTCGATATAGTCATGATATCATCGAATGTTCCAGAAGCTTTGAAATGATGCTTGCGCATGCGCAAGTTTGAATTTCGCGCGCTTGCGCATGCGCAAGCCTGCCTTGAAGTGCCTGGGCCTTGAAGTGGCCCAAAACCGGCGGAATTTTTTTTTTTTTTAAATATAACATATATGTACCGCCGATCATTGCCGCATCATAAAAAGCATCTTTTAAAAAAATTTCATCTCCGGGATAATAATATTTTAATGTCGTAAAAATTCGCGATCTCGCCCTATGAAGAGTTTTGGCTGACGCTTTATCACGAGGCTCTTTACACGCATACCATATCGTGATAGAGATATTTTTTTCTTTTTTTTTAATAATCATCTTCTCTTCTGAACCGTCTTACGATTTTTCATTTTCTCTCGGAGTCTCGAGAGCAGCCGCGTCGTTCGTTGATGAAACTCTCGCACGGATTGTTTCTTCAAAACCGAGAATAATAAAAGGGACTCGCTCGCGGTCGAGATCGGGAAAACATTGTTCGAGAATATACTCGACGAGGTAAATGCTCGCATTTTACGAAATTTCCTCGCGAAAGGAATTCACGAAAGGTCATTGCGCGGCGATCTATTGCGCGGGAACAACACTTTGCACTTTTTCATAACTTTCTTTTTTTCGGTTTCAATGTCTTTTTTTTATTTTTTAATTTTTTTAACTTTAGACAAAGCTAATATTTTTTGTTCTCTCGTTTTAACGATATTTCGACATATGTTAATTTATAAAAAAAAAAAATACCGATCTCGAACACGCAAATGATATTTATATAGCAAATAAAATTCGATCGATCAATCGGAAAATTGGGAGTTTCGATCGTCGAATATATGCAAAATCCTTGGGGCTTCTTTTTTTCCGCGCACATCGGAACGGGAATCTAAAAGGTGTAGAATATGCCGAAAGAATTTTTCAAACAGCATATGCACAGCCCCACCCGACTATACTTACCGCATACGACAAACGGAAGGATGCATTTCTACGCGAGACCAGGCATCCGGAGCTCTCACGATAACCGTATATGGCTTCGATTCATTTTTCTTTCTTCCCCGTATCAACACTGCGATGTATGAACCTAAAACTTTCTTACCGCGAGAAAGAAGAAGAAAAAGAAAACGTCGACGATATGTCAATGCGATCGGTGTATGTCCGTGAAGTTGGCAGATCAATTTTCAGCAGATCAAAAAAAATGGAGTTCTATTATTCGCATGCAGCCGAGTCCTATATAGTTCCTGATACTTTTTAGTAATAGTTGTGGCGATTTTACAAAAAAAAAAAATTCGAATAAGAAAATGATCTGCTAAAACTTCCCGCAGCAGATTCATTTCGTCAAAAACCGATTAATTAAATTTATTTTGACGAGCCTTTTAGTTCCTCATGGTCATATTCCCCCATGCCAATGTTCCCTATGGTTCGCAAAAATAGTTATATCATTAGAACTCGACAAAACATTTTTTTTTTTCATGAATTTATTTCAAATTTCATAAATAATATATTACCATCAGCTACGATCGCGATCTACTAATGCATCAGCGTGAGTTATGGGCTCGTTTCGAGTATTAGGTAATAGTTCTCGAATTGCTGCATCAATTTCAGAAGGAGTCCTGGCACCTAGTCATTTTTCAATGTTTATTAACAATTTTTATCAAGCTTTCTGCTGTAAGATCGTGATCTCTTGGTGCATCGGCATGAGTTGTGGGCTACAGCTTACTCTTATGAACCAGCAGATCACGTTCGTCCGGTTGATATGTTGATAATTTTTTTTAACAAATACACAAAAACTACTAGTCTTCATAACTCCTCCAAAATACACGTAGAAGAACTATAACTATCACACGGAAAAAAATTTTCTGTGAATTCTAGTTATGTTTCCATCATGTTTTACAGTTTTGTTAATAGAGAATGCCTCTCGGGAGGAAAACTTCGGAAATTCTTTAGAATTTGAAATAAAAAGGGACCAAGTGATAGAATGAATTTTTACAGTTTAAAAGTGTAAATAGAGTTTACCACTGTGACAAACTGTACAAATTGTGAAATCAATTATAATATAAAATAGCGCATCTTTTTGGGTTTAATGTTTGAGAAATTGCAAAGTGAACTGTAAAAAATAAAAGTTTAGAAGATTTTGAAAAGCGCGGGTCGAATTAGCATAATAAATGTAGTTTATTATCTATCAATTAGCAATTAAATAGATGAACGAATTTAAAACTGCTGTTCCATTATCTTTGAAAATACTATGAATTTTGCAAAAAAAAAAAATCGTCATTGACCGGGATTTGAACCCGCGGTCCTCCGCAGTAAACGAATTCAACACTTTCGATCCTTAAATAATCATTAAAAAAGAAAAATTAAAGATTTGGAGATTTTTTTTTTTTACAAGTGTTTCCGGCTTGGTGGTCCGGACGTTTTTCCGTCGAAATTAATTTTGAGCCTACCTGGGATTTTACCTGAAACCTACCTAACGACCTACCTAACGACCGGCACTCTATACCACTACGCTATTGATTTTATGAACGCTTATTGATCCTTATGAATTCCTTGTTTGCGTCGTATTTTCCATACACATTTTAAAACTGTAATTTTTCCATCATTTTCACAGTTAAATTCGACGAAAGCGTGCTACAATTTTTCTTTATTTCAATTTCTGTTTTTCATAGAGAATTTAGTATTTTTTGTTATGTGTTACATTCGTAAAAATACTCTCTCTATACAGTTCATTTTAATGCGTCAGTTTAAAAATTTTTCTTGTACAAATCTATTGGTTTTTCATTTTATCTATAGCAAAATTCACTGCGAGCATTTTCAATTTTTACAGTGTCACTTTTTTGAAGTGGAAATAGTTGTTTTTACAGTTTAAACCAACAAATATGGTTATACAGATAGTACAGAAGTATTATTCCGCACATTACTTTTTGATCAAAACACTCTAAAGAGATTAATTTACTGTGTTAAACTGCATTTTTTCTCTTTATCGTTCTATTTTTTAAATTTCAGTTATTATTTTTTGAAATGTCTTTTTTTCCGTGCATCTAAGGCTCCAAACGACCCCAGAACTTATTCTGATGTACCAACAGATCTCGATCGTATAGCTGAAATGTTGATAATAATTTTTAATAAATATGCAGAAATGACTAGCGGTCGAAACTCTTCTTGTGATTGATGCAGGAGTATTAGAACTATAACCCAAAGACTTGAAACGAGCCCCAGAACTCACGTTGGTGCATCAGCAGATCACGATCGTAGCGCTGAAATGTTGACAAAAAATTGTTAATAAACATTAAAAAATTACTCGGTGCCAGGACTCTTCTCTGAAATTGATGCAGCAAATCGAGAACTATTATACCTTACACTCGCAACGAGCCCAGACCTCACGCTGATGTATCGGCAGATCACGATCGTATATCTGATGAATTCTTAATAAATACGCAAAAATTACCATGGGCCTCTTCTGTAATTGATTTAGGAGTATTAGAACAAAATTCTAAGATTCGAAACGAGCCAACAACTCGCTCCAGCAGATCACGATTATAAAACTAAAATGTTCTCGAAAATTATTAATAACTATTTGAAAATTACTAGAAACTTCTGCAATCTCTTCTGAAATCGATGCGGGAGTACTAGAATTAGACTCTAAACGAGCCCAGAACTCACGTCGATGCATTATTAGATCGCGATCGTAGATGGTAATTTGTTTTTTTATGAAATTTGAAATAAATTCATGAAAAAAATGTTTTGTCGAGTTCCAATGATATAGTTATTGTTGTGAACCATAGAGAACTATACAAGGCTCGTCAAAATACATTGAATTCATCGGTTTTTGACGAAATGATCTGCTACGGGAAGTTAGCAGATCATTTTTTTTATTCGAATTCGATTTTTTTTTGGGTAAAATCGCCAGAACTATTGCTAAAAAGTATGAGGAACTATAGAACTCGGCTGCGTGCGAAATAGAACTCCATTTTTTTTTAACTGCTGAAAATTGATTTGCTAACTTTTACGGACACCAATGCAGTGTCGGCGGAGAGAAATCGAGTCGACCGTTAAAGTTATCGAGGGATGAGAATAAATAATAATCCATAGAGCTTGGTTTTATGACGAAAAAAACCAATCACAAAAATTAGTCATTTCATCGTTCGAGAACGATGTGATTCCTGTGTAACATTTTGCGTAATAAATTTTCAACGACGATCTTAAATCTCTGCGTAAACATAATTTGGTCGACTCGAGCTCGGGAGACTTTGAGGGATTATATGCTGGATTTCGTATTAGTCTCGCCGTACACGTTTAACAAACAAAATGAGTATATACCACCAGTCGAGTTGGTAAAAGTATTAAAGAATAATGAGTACTCGGAGCTCGATAAAGTATGCACTCAAATTGATACATGAATCCTTCGAAATTCGAGTACTTGAAGTATGAATGTTTTTGTTTTTTTTTTTTTAATTATAAAATCATGAGAAATGTCCCTAAAAATTAAGGGAAAATTTCATGAATCATGAAAGATCACTTTATATGGATAAAAAAAAAATTCTGGATCCGGAGTTTCATGGAAAGCTGACGAGTTGTATGGAATTTTGAGAAATTTCAACACCGATTGATTATCCGGCAGCTTATATAATACGCGAAGAATAAACGATTTTCACCGCGAAAATTCGAAAGTACACACAAGAGTACACTTTTATGCCCACAGCTCTCTCTCTCTCTCTCTCTTGCATTATTTACAAATAAAATTATTCCGCTCAAACGAGCGATAAGCAGTGCGTAATGATTTTTGTTTCCTCCGTTGATTCAATCGCACTTGTCTTTATTACAGTTTTCGTTCTATGCTGGAGTCCGTACATCGTATTCTCGCTTCTTCAGGTCTACGGTCACGTACCAAAGACCCAGACGAACATAGCAGTCGCGACATTCATTCAGAGCCTCGCCCCATTAAATTCAGCCGCGAATCCAATAATCTATTGCCTCTTCAGTACTCAATTCTGCAAAAACGTACGGTGAGTGTCACTCCGATTTTTTTTCTATTTTTGTTCAATTACGCTAAAATATAACGAGCGAATAATTAGCCCCGTTGCGTCGATAAAGAATTTTTTCGACAAATGATGATGAAATATTTTGAGCTACCGATTTCTAAGTGACGGCTGAATGTATAATTTAAAAAATTGAAAAAAAAATACAATAATGATCGGGCACGCGTGCGGTTATCAGTTCAGCCGCGAAAACGCCAACGCGACTCTCTCGCGCCATATACACTACCGTTCATAAGTATGGAAACACTCGCCCCAGATCCAAGCCACACAAGAAGTTGTATCGCTCTTTGAAAAATGATGATATCTCAATTTCCCAAGCGGCGTTCTGAAAAGGACATATTTAGCTTCATTTACCTTTTTTGGAAAAATTTTTGCGATTTTTTTTGAGCCCGGTACGCACTTTGAAAGATGGTCATTTTTTGGCTTTTTTTGGAGGGTGGAAATTTTCCCGCATATTTTGTAAAAAAAAATTTTCAACTTTTTTTGCGTGAAAAACTTGAAGCGGGGAGTACAAACTTCAATCTCATTTTTTGGAAAAATTTTTACGATTTTTTTTTTGCAAAGATATTCAACTTTTTGCAAAAAACGACCATATTCATAAGGGGTAGTCTCACTCTGAAACTACTGGGTTTTCGTAAAATTACTAAGAGGGTAAAAAGTTGCATACAATCATTTTGGATGTATCACATTTTTTTCAGAATTAAAAAAACAAATTCGAAAAAAAAATTTTTTTTCAAAAATTAAAAACATTTTTTTTTGAAAATTTTTTCTTAAATCAACGACATATTTTTTTTATCGTGAAAAATCGGGTCTCTTAGCTCATCGACACGGCTTTTTCATCGAAAAAGCCACCTTTCGCTGCGATTACAGCCCTGCTCCAAACTGGCCCAAGGTGGCTTTTTCGATGAAAAAGCCGTGTCGATGAGGTAAGAGACCCGATTTTTCACGATAAAATAAATATTTCGTTGATTTAAGAAAAAATTTTCAAAAAAAAATGTTTTTAATTTTTGAAAAAAAAATTTTTTTTCGAATTTGTTTTTTTAATTCTGAAAAAAATGTGATACATCCAAAATGATTGTATGCAACTTTTTACCCTCTTAGTAATTTTACGAAAACCCAGTAGTTTCAGAGTGAGACTACCCCTTATAAATATGGTCGTTTTTTGCAAAAAGTTGAATATCTTTGCGAAAAAAAATCGTAAAAATTTTTTCCAAAAAATGAGATTGAAGGTTGTACTCCCCGCTTCAAGTTTTTCACGGAAAAAAAGTTGAAAATTCTTTTTTACAAAATATGCGGGAAAATTTCCACCCTCCAAAAAAAGCCAAAAAATGACCATCTTTCAAAGTGCGTACCGGGCTCAAAAAAAAATCGCAAAAATTTTTCCAAAAAAGGTAAATGAAGCTAAATATGTCCTCTTTAGAACGCCGCTTGGGAAATTGAGATATCATCATTTTTCAAAGAGCGATACAACTTCTTGTGTGGCTCGGATCTGGGGCGAGTGTTTCCATACTTATGAACGGTAGTGTATATCGTCTCTTTGAATTCGGAATATTTTTTCTTTTCGTCGTGAAAATTTCGTCGACAAAAGTGCCCGCGCGTGAACGCGAGCGCGCAACCTTCGTGGTTTGGGTTGAACAAAAAAAAAAACAAGCAGCAATAATAAATTCTTTTTTTTTATTCGTTTTTATAAAGTCGCCCGCGGATCATCGTCACGCGATGATCATTTCTCTACGACTCGCGTATCGCAGTTATTTTTTTCCGTTCGCCTTGCATCTCGCAATTATGCTCCGTCATCGTGCGCGCGAATTCTTAGCACGCAATAGCAGAACCTTTTTTTTTTTTTTTTTTTATTCACTCTCGGCAAAGCGACAAGATGCGAGAAAGAAAAATCGACGGATATGCCAATCTTAGCGCGCATATATTTGCCCTCGATAATCCCCGAATTTCTCGACGAAATTTTTTCACCGGAAACCAGAAGGTTCATTCGCGTCTTTACTGCCGATACGTCATCCGCTCGATTCTTCGATACATCGTGATGCGTCAAAAAATTAATTTACCGTTTCCGCGATACGTTTCGTATAAGGCAAATGTACCAGTGCGGTCGCACTCGTCCCAATCGTCGCACACCACCACAAATAATTATACATCTATCAAGCATTTTGCATGATTAATATATGGAAATTCTAATAATTGCAAGGTGATAGGCGATCGACAATACTTCACTAACTTATGAGACAAAAATCGACTAGCGTCTTACGCGGAATATAAATTATTTTTATCTGTTTATTCCGGGCCGCGTGCATTGTATGCAGGCCGTATCAACGGATTCATTATCGAATCTGGCTGAGGAATAATGAAAGATTTTTAACGCTCATCGTTAAGATTGTACACGCGTATTCGAGATAAATTATAGCTCATTTTGTTCAGGAAAAAGTAGGGTTTTCCATGCAGCAGTTAAACTTCCCGTAAAACTCAATTGAACTATTTAATCTTCGTGTTCTATTATTGGGACAAGCAAATCATAAGCTCTCCCCCTGTCAAGACACACCGTTCGAAGACCGGTACACTGTAAAAAATATCCTGATATTTAAGATACAAAAAATGATGAAATTTACAAACCCTGGTAATTAAATTGAATTTAATATATAAAAACTTGAAATTTTATATGTAGCTGTCAGAATCGGATAAAAAATTACTGAATCTTCAATAGCTATCGCTATATATTAATATTTTTGTATTAAATATGTAAGACAATCTTGAAAAATTCAAAACAAATTGTGAGTTCTTTGAGTTTTAAGTGACAAGTGTTTGAAATTTCATTACCGTAATTTTAAACTGCAGCACGATCTATGCGAAGCTTACAAGAATGTGTTATGAAATTTAAAGCATTTTGCTTTGCAGTTTTTCAATTATCTTAAAATTCAAATAAAAATGTACTGAATTTCAAACCCGTTTGAAAATTCCAATAACAATGTACCAAGCTGCAAACAAATTCAAGAGGGGTGTTTGAAGTAGGGGAAGTTCGGGTAGCCCCGGACGGCGGGTATCCCCGGACACTTGAAGTATGCAACAATAGAGTCAAAAATGTAAACAAAGTGACGCATATTAACGTGCCCCGTAGTGCATAGAACAAATTTAAGTCTGTATTTTGGCATGAGCGCTGACCGGGTAAAATTTATTTGTGAAATTTATCATCGGCAAGATTTTTCGTGCGCGCTCATCAGACTTCGAAGAAGGTTTTCATATAAAAGACACGGGTAATACGACTGAACTCATTACTTGTATCAGAGGCCATTACATATGCTTTACGTTTATAACAGTTTTCCATTTGATTGTGTTTATAATTTGATAATTATCAATAATAATATGAGATAGGGATTATCGGGTAGCCCCGGACGCAAGTCTGTCGCGTACCTTCGGACATTTTGAAACAAAAAACGAAGAAAAATTTTCAAAAAAAAATGGAAGAAATGAACAAAAAATGAACAGAAATGAACAAAAAATGAACAGAAATGAACAAAAAATGAACAGAAATGAACTAAAACTATCGAACGCGCTCCCATGAAGATCGTCATGAGGCTACGGGGATGTGTGGGGAAACCTCCGACGAAGATTGGATTGAATGTCGAAAATCCAGCGATTGGGCTCACGAAGCCTCTGTCAACATTGAATCGTCGAATATCCATTGGTATTATGATGTTTGTAAAGCTAAAGAACGATTAAATCGTCGTTAAAATGTGTGTCCGGGGCTACCCGCCGTTTTTCCCATTGCCCAAAATTGGATGGTAACGTTTTTCTGTTATTATATAATTCACACAATTGAAAAAAGTATCTATTGTTTTGTTAAAGTCATCAAAGAGATTCTGAAGATCGTAAATGGTATGATATTAAACGTTTAGAACCTGTTATTTATATGTTTTTGATATACTTTATTCAAGTGTCCGGGGCTACCCGAACTTCCCCTAATTGATGGAACGCACGAGGCTTTACGTCCTAAATTTGTATAGCAATCGCTGAACGGTCCCTTAGGTGTGCGACCGCTCTGGTACACATTTACCTTACAAAATAAATATATCGCGTTCGTTTCTCGTTCGGCAAATTTTTTGTTTATTTTTGAAAAAAAAAAAAAAAAAAACAATCCAAAACGTTCGATAGATCGCTAAAACGTCTCTTGGATTTTGTCTAAACTGATCGGTAGGAACATGCAGGCAATTTCCTGGGTTTCGGGATGGTGCAATTCGAATTCACGTAATTGCTTTGGCACCGGTGGCGTTGCTAACAGCACCAGCACGACGAGGACGACATTGACGACGTCGATGACGACCGGTCACTCGTCGAGAAAGCGAGTTATGGTATCTCACGTTTAAAAATATTATAAAAATTTCGTAATTCACGAAAATCGCTTTTGGTAAAAAAAATTAAATAAAAAAGACAACTCATCCCGCCGCGTCTGAATTATCGGGAAAATAAATATGTCTTCGTGGCTCGCATTTTATTTATATAATGAAAGGGAAGAAGGAAAAATGGCCAACTTTTTCGAGCATTCCAGCACGTTATTACATATATATCGAAAAGTTTTTGCGATACTCTCTCGAAAGTTTCTCGTTTTTTTGCTCTCTCTCTCTCTCTCTCTCTCTCTCACTGGAGTGTATCTCGTGAAAAATAAAGCCGAGCTGCCGCCCACCGCGGTGTCTCTATATATTCGTTTAAATGAAAAAAAAAAAAAAAAAAAGAAAAAAGAAAAAGACCCCCAACACCTCCTGCGGGATCTCTATACTGTGAACTCGGAGGAAAGAGAGGGACCATGAGACGTTTGACAATGATTTTCACTTCCGGTTGGGAGAAAAATAAAACAGAAAACGAATATACGAACTCGTTTTGTTTTTTCTTTTACACATATTTCTCTCCTCGTTTTTCTTCGCATTATTCAAGGGTAAAAGTATGGAATGTACGAAGGAAAAAAAAACAAATTTGTACATAATTTTCGTAGGAATTCGTATTCAATGTTTCCGTCATATAAATATATATATATATATATATATATACTTATATATATATACATAAAGGAATGTGCAGCTTTTGGTGCAGCCAAGTGTGAAAACGAAGAAGGAAAAAGAAGCAATTGTACGAGCTATTAACTGCTGCTGCTGTTGGATGAAATTTAATAAATGGTCCGAAAATTCGTTCCCATTCCTCTGCAAATTCATCCTTACCCCCTCCCCCCCCTCCTCTTTTTTTCATCACGCGATACGCACACTGTCTATCATTTTTTCTCGAAAAACCGCGATGGGAATTCCCGTGCCGTGTATACCGGAGCGAGACGAAATAATCAAAAGAAAAAAAAAAAAATTAACGATGGATCGAGATGAATCAAAGCGAAAATTAATGGCATCGAAGGTACAGTAATCCAATTCGTACTTTGAATAATTATTCGCTCAGCACAGGAACGCGTTAAGGTATGGACCCTGCGATAAGATCTATAAACAAGATGGGGGCGATGACGAGCTATACAATTGTAAGCTGGAGCGCTTTTACTCTTCTCAAATTATAATACACTTAAGAACAAAAGATCAGCGAACGAAACTTTGCTGAATTTTTTGAAGATTCTCTGATGAAAACTCAAATTTATTTACCGTATCATTTATAATTAAAAATAAAAAAGAACGTAATTTTTTGGGCCCGCGAGCGGACCATCTCTTGTTCCGATCTCGCAAGAACCCCACCTTAAGGTAGTACCTCCGCGACCGGTGGCGGGGAATAAGCGGGAGCAAGGCGAAGCGTGTGGTGAGCGCGGGCACGCATGAAACAAAAGAGAGAGTCGGACCGCTCTCCAGGCTCGCGCGTACCTCTTTCACTTACCATTTACCTACCATTTACCATTTACCATTTACCACTTACACTTACCACTTACACTTACACTTACCACTTACCATTTACTTTACATTTAACACTTACACTTACCACTTACCATTTACTTTACATTTAACACTTACACTTACCACTTACCATTTACTTTTTGAGATATTGCAATATCTCAAAAAGTAAATGGTAAATCTTCCTGAATTTTTTTTTCACATTACTCGTGATATCCGTCTCTAGCTTCTCCTCATTTTCATCAACTTCTTAATTCTAGTTTTGACGGTAGAGTTAATAACTAACTCTTGTGCATACTGCATACATGGCGCATATTATGTTACGTGTAAATCAAGCCAACTTTGAGTTTAAATATCTCGGGTTCGGAATGGTCAAGCTTATTTAAATTGCACAGATGTTCGGATAACATATTAAATAACCTGTATGCCAAATTTCGACCATTTCCTATAATTTAACTATATCCTGTGGAGGTACTACCTTAATACCAAACCAAAAGGATGAGAGGAAAAGGGGAAAAACGAAAAATAATTATACGTGTAAATATTATATCGTAAGAAAATAATACCGGGTGTCCCATTTTAATCTTACACCTGATTTATTTCAAAACATATATATACAACTCTGATCGAATATTGAGTTGAATAAAACTTTGAGGGTTCGAAGGGGCACGTTCGAAAAAAATGTTTGTTTCGTTCCAAAATAAAAAAAGGCGGAGTTAAGCTGGCCAACATGTTTTTTTAAAATAGAAACGTGACTTTTTTTGTGCACCAAAAAATTTGCCAAATCAAAACTCACAACTTTTGTGGAAAACGTTTTTCCATTCGAGTTCATAATTTTTAGGTGGGAACAATTTTTGGTGAACGTGTGCGTTTGACACTCACAAGGATTAGGTTTCTGCGGCTCGTCACTTCCGCAGTATTTTAAGACTACAAACCCTCCATGTGAGTGTACTCTGAACACTTCCTAAAGGTGTTCGAATATTCCCCCATTCATGTTCAAACATGTCCGAACTCTCCTCTTAAACTCATCAACTGTTCGCGCACGCTCACCAAAAATTGTTCTCACCTAAAAATTATGAACTCGAATGGAAAAACGTTTCCCACAAAAGTTGTTTGTTTTGATTTGACAAATTTTTTGGTGAACAGAAAAAGTCACGTTTCCATTTAAAAAAAACATGTTGGCCAGCTTAACTCCGCCTTTTTTTATTTTGGACCGAAACAAATATTTTTTTCGAACGTCCCCCTTTGAACCCTCAAATTTTTATTCAACTCAATATTCGATCAGAGTTGTATTTTCTGAAATAAATCAGGTGTAAGATTAAAATGGGACACCCGGTATAATGTATGATGCTCGAGAGAGACACGAATGATATTTATATTTATAAATAATGCTTTTAGGATGAAACGGACTATTTTGATACGTTTTTTTTTGTTTTTCAATATTATCGTACTCAAGAAGTTTCAGGATAAATCCGGACTATATGCATTCCGTTTTTTTCGAGATTTTTTTTACGACTCGTTTAAGGAGGGTCGAGTGCTGCGTGCGCGCGGCAAAAGGGGAATATATAAGGCACGGACGTGTGGGTGACGTGTGGGACATTTACGTTTGGAATTTTTTTTGCCGTAGCCATGGCTCGATTCATAACAAGAAATCGCGTTTTTCATCCACATTATTATTTATTGCTAATTAACGGTGTTGTTCAAGGTTCTGAATCTTTGCAGGAGGCATCCTGAGGATATTTCCGGAAATATGAAAAAAATATTTTGCTATGCAAACAGGTCATCTGCGCTCATTGAATTTTAAATTCCGTCTAATTTCACGATCTGCTATATACGAAACTGTGCTAAATGGCCCAAATTTCAATTTTTTTATTCTCGAAAACGGTGTAGCAGAACCTACGGACACTTTGGGGTTAAACTTTTTGTGGACATATCTATCTATAAAAAAAAAATCAGTACCTCTCAACAGATATCGATGTCGCACTCGACCCTCCTTGAGGTAAACGGCCCAGATATAGTGAACGCGCGTCCCAGTTGCTGAACGATCCGGTATATATTTAATGATAGTTTACATATATATTTTATCGGATCGTTGATTCGATATAAAATATACCCGCGCATATATAAAGGTTCAGTTTTAAACTTTTCGTCTAAAAAAAAGTTCAGAGCAGTTACTTTCGATACATTATGAATTTAACTTTTAAATCGGCGCTTTGCGTTAATTCCGTCATTAATCGGGATTACGAATTCAGGACGTGTCCGAGTTGTTGATTGGTGTTAACCTAAGCCTAAACAGTTTTTAGTTTTCTCCAATCCCTTTAGAAATTCAGCGCAATGTATTGAATTTTCTTGTCTTTTCATCTATTCATCAAATAAATGTCAATGGAACTGAGTAAATGTGAAATAAAATTATAATAGCTATATTTTTTTCGAATTGATTCCCGCGACTGCGCTCGTTGACTGGGACTTTGTCGTGTCATTATCTGGACCAGCAAGTCGACGTGTCGTCGGTAACTCGGACATCAAACACGCATTTTTAATTTCCTTATATCTATCCCGATTTTTCAACGTTTTTACAAAAAATTCAATATTATTACACTCATATCATGGAAAAAAAGAAATCGTGAAAGTTACAGAGTATATAAACTGCATGAAAAACAGGGTGACATATTTAATTTTACAGTGCGACAGAGTAATTTAGGTCTTTTCCTAGAAAAATTACAACTTTTCCTGTGCATACACTGAGATTTTGACAGTGTACACTGGTTCATCGGTTTATGTACAGAGTTTAGTATTGTAAATACATCAGTGTTCTCGGTAAAAAAATTCACATGTGACCGCTGGTTTTTTTCCTGTACGCAAACTCCAAAGGTTACACTTTATACACTGTATTGAATATACAGAGTAATTTATTTAATTTCGCAGTGTAGCACAGTAATTTCACTCTTTTTTCGACAGTTCGTGACTTTATCTGTGCACACTGAGATTTTGAGAGATTTACTCTGGACTATACACTGCATTGGGAATTGTGCGTTCCAGTAAAAAAAAAAAAAAAAGTAGTAGAGCAGCTCGAGTCCAACGAGGACAGTGTGTAGAAACTGTAAAAATTCATATTAGGCACGCTGTATCTTTAGCAGTGTGCGTTTCAGTAAATATCGCTGTGCAATTGCTCGAATCCAACGTGAACCGTGTAGCCCCTGTATTTTTTACTGTTTCTCTTTTTCCGTGATATCGGCACGAACGAAATTGTTGATATGAAACCAAAAAGTTATTGGATATCGTACTAGGATATGATCGAAAAATGTAAAAAGAACGTGGATTCTCCGTTAAATGTTCATTACAACTGGGACATTCATCTTATATCGAGCGAGGAGTATATTGTCGATGAAAAATGCATTTGACGCTATGTATATGTATGATGCAGTGCAATCCTCTGCTCTGATTGTGAATTGTGATAAAATACGTATCAATGACGCGTCGTGAAAGGATATTTTAAATTAAAATTCAGTGTTCTGATTTAAGCGTTAATCTACAACTATTTCATCCCGGAGATATTTTCTTCGTTCTTTTTTTTTTAGATACTTCATGTATTTGAATCGTGAATGCAGAAAAAAAATTTCCAAAATAAGTTGCGTGAAAAGCAAAGGATTTTTTTTTTTTTCGTCTTTCTCCGCGTCGTCATAGTTCTCTGACGTTAATTTATCCTCAATTTTGTTCCCCGTTTGTTGTCTTCGACATTATGGTACAGTGAAAATTTGAGCTTCTTTTTATCTCGCCTATATCGAGGCGACAATTTGTGCGTAACTATACATAAATAAACGTGCAATATTGTACAGGATATACGAGTCGGTAATGCTAATTCATGTCTGTATTTGTCAGCGTATTATGACGATCGGTCAAGGCCGTAAACGTATAAAAGTACATTGTGTACCAAGGAGGCATATATATAGTGGCACTTTTAAGGCCCACCTCTGCGGTGCACACGATGCTTTATACAAAACTACCATGTTTTCCGAGCTTTTAGGGCTTGTAGACTTTCAAGTCTTAAAAGTACTATATACTTTTTACTCCTCGCCCTGAAAGCCCTAAAAGCTCGGAAAACATTGTAGGGTTGTATGAAATATGATGTACACCACGGAGGAAGGGCTTTTAAGGCCGAGCCTCAAAAATACTTAGCCTTAAAAATGCCACTTTATCTCCCTGGTACACAATGTACTATTTACGAACAAAAAAAGACTCTTTTAAATCCTAGGACTTTACTCCTACTGTACTTCTCGTCTACGCGCCCTAAAAGCGAGGAAAACATGCGGCAGTGTTGTATAAAATAATTTGTAAATATCCATGAATAAAATTTCACAATCGTCGTACGTAATATCCAAATAATTGTGTTTTTCTTTGAAACGGAATTCCATCATTAGCTCTTCGAAACAGCGCAACGTGTGGCATTTCATTCTGGAACGAAAATTAACTCCCTGCCAAATAATATTTCTTCGAATCAAAAGACTTTCGCTGATTTTTTTTTCTCAGAGTCAATTTCGGTTACGTATGAATTTCATCGTAAAAAAAAAAGAAAAAAAAAAAGGAAGAAACAAACGAGCTATGAGCAGTATAAAAGGATGGTAGGAAGTAAAAACAGCGAATTCGAGCAACCTCAAAATTAAATGTGCGCATCACGAGAGCCAGGACTTTCGTGAGCTTTTCATTCGAAAGTGCTTGAAAGTTTGCTACCTCGCGCGAAAACTTTGTTCATTTCGCTTTATAAACCCGCGAATAACTGGCAGGGCCGAGTACTAATTTTCCTTGCTCGATCGCGACGAACCTCGCCGATAAGTGATAAACGAAAAATTTTCATCTGCCTCATTGGCCTTCTGCTCTTTTCTCTCTCTCTCTCTCTCTCTTCATCGCGAATGATATTGATATGACCAGCGAAGGACTTGGTTAAGCGTGAATTTAATCTTCATAGATCGATATAAAATATATATACTACATGCACGCGCGTATATATAGATCGTTACGAGCATGGAATCGTTCGACCGGAAGCAAAATCCAACTCTCGCAACATCGAGATCGAGAAATTCTACGAGCCCCGAGCGATCCGATGAATTAACCTCCGGTGAGAGATTTCATTCTTGCGAGAGTTCAAAAATAATTAAATAATTAATTCGTACGGTAACCGTACGAATAATGCAAAAATTATTCGTACGGATATAAGTCCCGGTATGATTGAACACCATATCCGGACGAATAATGCACGCAATTATTCGTACGGATAAGTAGTTAAATGACTAAATCGTGCGGTAAAACGCGAATTATTTGACGATGAGTTGTCCCGTTTCTCTTTCGTTGACAGTTCATCGGTTCGGAAATTTTAATAGGTACATACAGTGCATGGTTATACGTTGATGGCGGATTTTTCATCGAATGATTCGCGCTTTACCGCACGAACTGACCGCATAATGGTCCGTGGAAGAGAACATGACAACTCGAATAATTCGCGCTTTACCGAGACTTATATCCGTACGAATAATTTTGCATTATTCGTACGGTTACCGTACGAGCAGCCACAGCCAACTAAAACCTTGCCAGCTCTCATCGTACCTCAAAAATGAGCTCTCGAAAGTTTAATAAACGAGAGGTCCCATTTAAAAAAAAAAAAATGAAAAAGAAATAATTATAAAAACTTTAGATCAAGGCGGAGCGATGTTTCCGGAAACGGAAATGCAGCTGCAAATGATACTGAGAAAGGCGTCGGAAACATCGCGAAATGACGCTCAGCCACAAGTCATGATGGATCAATCGAAGCTCATTGTTCTACAGGATCGTTTTACCGTTATACAAAAACGCAATGTCGTTCTCATAACCGAGAACGAGTCTCTTCGCTCTTTGTGAGTTTTCCATAAGCTCGATCGCGCGGATAATGAAGAAATTTTTTTTTTTTGTCCCAAACACAATTATAATTCAACGCAACGATGATTTTGACGTTATAAGATTGAAAGAGTCATCGGACAAGATTCGAGAGCTAGAAGGGAAGAGAAATTTAAGCTCGGTGAGGAAGCTCCGAGTGTTTGAAAAAATAAAAATAAAAAAAAAAATTTCGTTAATTTTGTGAATTTACCCGCGAGTGTGAAAAAATGCATTTTATCGGATATAATTTAGGAAAGCGGCGACGCCGAGAGGCAAAAAAAGAATGTCGCTGATCGTTGTGTCGCGACAACGGATTTCCTCGTGACGATGGAACGCGGAATTCAAGCGTGCGAGGAAAATTTTGAGGATCGAAATAGCGTCGAAGCAACGACGATCATGACCAGGTGAATTGAAAATCGAAATGATTTTTTTTTTTCTCTTTGAGGAATCCTTTCGATTTATATTGGGTTTTCCAATCTCTTTTTATCAAATTCGATAAATCAATTTTGTCTCATGCGCGTGTGTGCCTTTTTGAATAATAAAATAAGGAACGATACGTTTATGGATTATCGTTAAAAGAAGAAAAGAAAAAAAAAGAATACGTTCGATTTTTTTTATTTTTGCCGAGTCCTCTATCAATAACGAGCAGAGCATATTTGCACCGTGAGATTCTCGAAAGTGCTGATTCATCGATTTTTTAAAATTAACAAAGCGAATGAATTTTTTTCATCGAATTTGCGGGATAATCGCATCAGATCCGAACTGGACAAATTGGAGATGGAGATGCGGAGGCTCAAGGATGCGATTGCCACTCGTGAATCCGATTGGGAGAGAGCTATCGAGAGGGAAAATTGTTATCGGGAGCAATTGAAACGTTTAGCGAGTGCATCGATGACGAGTCGTCAGATCTCCGAGTCACGTCACGCTGAACTCGAGAGATTGGCACAAACGCTCGCGGTAATTCTCACTCATCGATCAAAACCCATTTTGCTAATATACTTGTAATCTCGTTTTAAGCACATGCATGGCTAAGCTTTTTTTTTTTTTCTTCGAAAATATCCACTTTTAATTTCACCAAATTAATTTTCCATCGATCAAATTGATAATGGCAATCCGATAGTATATTGAGAAGAATTCAAGAAAAAGACGTGACAATATCGTCAAATCCGATGTTAACTTTAATCAATAAAATTCCCTCTATCTCTCTCTCTCTCTCTCTCTCTCGTGCTAATGTAGAATTGGATAAAACTTTGCGACGAATCGATCGTGCGGGCCTCGAAAAAATCGAGGCCCGCATTTTTTTTCTCCTTTTTTGTTTTGTTTTGTTTCTCCCACGCATAAATCTGTGTTGTATGATCATTGAGCCACGCATATACAGGAGACCGAGAGGGAGCTGAGATCAGCGCATAAGGAGATATCCGGTTTGAAGAAAATAACCGTAAAACAGGATAAGAGACAAAGGTAAAAATATAATTTGCTATATATTATGTTTTGGTGATTGAAAAAAATAATAATAATTGGTCTGTCTTCTTATTTCATGAAATTCTTAATATCAATCAATATAGTGGAGTTTTATTTTCATAACTTTGTCAAGTTTATTTTTACAAAATACTATAATGTACAACAGCATACATATTTTACATATTCTCCCACGCAGCATATTTATCATTTCTCCCTTTATTGCCCATTCATCAATTCCTTCCATCCATTCCTCTGCATTCTTTCTTGCATTCTCTGTCACTGACTCTCTCTTTTTTACATATTAATAAATGCTCCATCGTCTCATCTTGTTCTTTACATATCCTGCACTTGCAATCCTTCTCTCCTTTCTTTTCCGCCTTTGACCAATGTTGCCACATATTAACCTTGCCCGCATTTCTTTTTTCCCTTCCATTCAGCCCCTCTTCAGACCAGTATTTCTCAATAATGAATTTGCACTTGGAATTAAATGACGATTTTCTTATTTTTTCCTCTTCCTTACAATTTCCTTTTTTTTTTTAACTTTTCTAGCCTCTCTTTTATTTTTTTGTCTATTCTTACCACATCTCTTCGTTCCCTTATCATCGTTATTATGTCTTCTATTTCCATAACTTTTAGCACTTTAACTAAATTCTTTCCCCATTTTGTCGGTTCACCATTTGCGATCGCCCTTATCTCTTCCAACAAGCAAATTTTCGGCCATCTTGTCTCCTCCGTTCTTATCAACTCTCCAATGTACCTTAACGCTCTTATTAAATATTCCATATAGTATAGGCACTCCCGATTCTCTTCTCCATGCTGTATAAATTTGTGTTGTTTTATTCACACCTGGCGCCATTTTGCAATACCTTCTCTGTCTTTCGAATGTGCTTATATCACCCATTCCCCATATTTCCAAGTCATATACATTTCTCCCGCTTTCATAATATCGTGTTCAACAAATAGAGTCTCTCCTGCATTACCCTTCAAATCCCCCATACCATATTCCGTTGGCTGTTTGCGTTTTTTCTGTCATTTTTTTACCATGGACCCAGCTCGAATTTTTACATGTGAACCAGTATCCCCAGATATCCTTCTCTTCTTTAATTTACCATTTTTCTCCCTTTTTAGTTCTTCCTCCCATTTCTAAAAGTCACTATCTTTGTTTTCTTGGCATTTATTTCCATCTTATTTTCCTGTGCCCATCTTTCTAGGTACTTTAAAATACTCTTTGAACCTTCCCCTGTCTCCGCAATTTCCGCAACATCGTCTGCATATTTTATCGAAAAAATCTTTTCCTTTCTCATCACAGCTCCTCCCACATTTTTTCTTTCCCACTTATCCTCTAAATCATCTATATTATATATATATAAATCGAATAATACCGCACTTGGCGCACATCTTTGCCTTACGCACCTCGTCTTGTTTTGAAACTTTTACTGATTTTCCCTTGCGTGCTTGCATCTCTGCTCTTGTTCCCTTGTAAATTGAATTCTTAATATTTTTATGGATGTCACTAAAAGCAAAATGAGCCTTGGATTATATTTATCCAATGGGAAAAAGGTAGCAACGGTGTACGACATAAAGACTTACGAAAATTCTTACCATTTTCCATTAAAATAATATACATATTTACGTGTATGTTTTTTCGGGCAGAGAACTCGAGGCGCACTGCACCGATCATGAAATTAACAAAGCACAAACGGAAATAAGTGAAAAAGAGCTAAGATGGATCGAGGATATCGTTAAACAATTGTCAAATGCCAAGAACAAGCATAAATCGAAGCACGCAAAGGATAAAGCGATTTATACTTCCGGAACGAATCCGAGCAGCAATCGCTCGAGTCCGAGATCTCCAGCTCCCGATAAAAGTATCATCGACGACGAACCCCTTACCGTCACCCAAATATTGTCTAAATCGCTGTGAGTTTTTTTTTTTTTTTTCTTAATAAAAACGTTAAAATTTCGTTCGTCATAATAGAGTCTGATCATTTTAGATGGAAACATGAGCCGCAATAGCGACTTGTAATATATATTTTTATTAATACATTATAGTATAATAATTGAATTGGAAAATTGATCAAAGTAGTCTGTATGATCCGCTTCAAAGAGCCATGCAGGAAGAAGGCAAAAATATTAGATGAACCAACGAGATTGCACTCACAATCATTATTATAATTTTAAAATATCAGAAAAAAAATATTTAAACCCGTTTCGAGATTTTTACGAATGTATATATATTGTATATGCTTTTGAAAAATCGTGTTGCGCGCGCAAAGTGACCCACTTACACTTCGAATGTTCGAATGCATAGTATATGGTATTCGAGGGGCTGTTAATACTTGGAACTGAAGATACTTTGAATCATCTCAGAGTCCAAGCTGTTTCCGGTTCTCATACGGAATCTCATTCTACTTTTGTTATGAAATCGGTGTAAATCACTGTTAGGATTCCAAGCATCCTTTTAGGAATCATTCCAGCGACACGAAATTATAGCAAAATCAGAAGGAAAAGTCACACCTCTGCTATTAGAAATCAAGAACATATTCTTATCTCAATATTTCAAACTATGTTCTTTTACCAATCTAGCATCCATTGCAACCGAGACAGGCCTTTTGTGTTACATGCTGCAGTATTGCGCGAAATAAAAAATCTAAAGCTTATTTAAAAAGCCTCTGCCCTAGCGGTAAAAGCAACCGGTTGTCTCGTGTAAAACAACCCTACAAGCAACCGGGCAGACAACGGTTGCTTTGTGCAAAAAAGCAACCGCAAAAGATGCAGTTGCTTGCGGTTGCTAGTTGCTGGTAGTTGCTCGTGCAGTTGTTAGTGGTTGTCTTAATCGATTGGGTCACACGTTTTTCTCTCGCAAATATTTTTGCATAAACGTAAGCAATTTGAGGGTTTTCGATGTCGCTGATTACGAATTCAAAGTAAAAAATACAAAATTCAAGATGGCGGATCCAATATGGCGGAACCAATTTTTAAAATTTAACGGATTAGCGTGAAACGTGTTCCAAGGGGTTTTTGGGGTCGCTGAATTCGAAGTGAAAAATGCTAAATTCAAAATGGCGGATCCAATATGGCGGAACCAATTTTTAAAAATTAACGAATTATCGTGAAATATGTTCTAGGGGGTTTTTGGGGTCGCTGATTACCAATTCGAAGTGAAAAATACCAAATCCGAAATGGCGTAACCAATTTTCAAAAATTAACGAATTATCGTGAAACATGTTCTTTAAGGGTTTTTGGGGTCACCGATATGACCCTGAAGATATCTGCATACCTGCACATTGGAAGTTTGGCAATTTGTAGCTTTTAAACTATGACTTTTTGAGAGATATCTGTACAGCATCTTTATTGTTATTTTTTCGATTCTCTAAAAACGGATTTTTTAATATTTTTTTTAAGCCGCATATAAAGCGCGTTTGGGTTCAGTTTCATTCTTTGGCACGCGCCCCCGCCTCACCTGTTCATCCGAGAGATGACCGTACGGGAACTTTTTTGTCCCTTTTTTGATCATCTAAAATCAGATTTTTTTACTTTTTTAATCCGCATATAAAGCGCGTTTGGGTGCAGTTTTATTCTTTGACACGCGCCCGCGCCTTACCCGTTCATCCAAGAGATTGTTGTACAGGAACTTTTTTGTCCCTTTTTTGATTCTCTAAAATCGGATTTTTTTACTTTTTTTTTAAACTGCAATGCCCGTTTGGGATTCTATTTTATCACACCCGAACATATGAGAACCTTACATTATATTCATTTATTACTTTGTTACAGCTGTAAAATTTAGGTTCAAAAACATGTTATAAAATTAACTATCTTGGTCGTCAAGGATGTATCGGACGTACCTTCCCAACCAAAAGTGACTTTCGTCGACAATATTGCCTACTTCATGATAAGAAAAAAATCGGAAAAAATTCAACTACAATAAAGACGATTTACAACTACAATAAAGACTTTTTAATAATAATAATGCTCAAAAGTTATCAATAATTTGTTTCAACAAAACATTGCTTAAAAAATTTTTAGGGAATGTTTCTTTTTGTCATGTGAAATGAATTCATTGATTTTTCTGACTACACGTGAATTTCTTTTAAATTTTCTTATCATTTTGAAATTTCAGGTTTCGGAAATTTGTAAAGGTTGTATTTACGAAACTATTCGTTCAATGCCCTGGAAACTTCTAAATTGTAAAATATACAACGTTTTTACTAAAACATATCCAAAATTCATGATTCTTCCTTCATTTTTCAAAATTAAAAAATTTTCGAAAACCGAAATTTCAAAATGATAAGAAAATTTTTAAAAAACTCATGTGTAGTCAGAAAAATCAACGAATTCATTTCACGTGTCAAAAAGGAAACTTTCCCTAAAAATTTGGTAAACAATGTTTTGTTTAAACAATTTATTGATAACTTTTTGGCTCTATTATTGTTCAAAATTAATCTTCTATCGTCTTTATTGTGGTTGAATTTTTTCCGATTTTTATCTTATCACAAAGTATGCAATATTGTCGCGACGAAAGTCAATTTTGGTTGGGAAGGTACGTCCAATACATCCTTAATGGGTTAAATCCAAACTCCTGGATATTGTATTTTTTCTAAAATTACGGTTTTTCTTATGAAGTATTTAGCAACTTTCTATCTTAACAGAGGAGGACTACGTAATACTACACGTATGATACAATAAATAACGTCTCCGATTACCTTAATCGATCCCGGCATATTCAGCGGACTTTGGAAAAGAACAACAACCGCATGATCGGTCGATCGCGATTGTATGAACTTAAAGCAACCATCAACAACTGCATTAGCAACCACCAGCAACTAGCAACCGCAAGCAACCGCATCTTTTGCGGTTGCTTTTTTGCACAAAGCAACCGGTTGTCTGCGCGGTTGCTTGGGTGGTTGTTTTTCCCGCTAGGGTGTATAAATACAATGAAGGTAAATAGGATAATAAAGGTTACCGCCTATATCAAATAAGCTGTATATATAGATATTGAATGGACCATTCGAGTAATAATAATACATAACAGGAGTTTGGTGCTTTCGTGTACAACTTTCTCAACCAGCTATAATCCAACTGAACTGTATATAGATATAGGGTAAGTCTGGGATAGTTGCCGCACATTTTCAAAAAGTTCAATAATAAAGTTTGGTTGGTAAGTATTTATTTGTGTATATTTTTTTTTTTTTCAATAAAGTAAACGCCACAAAATCAGAAATGTGCTTGAAAAATAATAAATATGAATAATATGAAATATGAAAAATAATAAATAATAAATATGAAGGTAGGCAAATCGCCAACCATCCCGAGGTTACGGGTTATTTGTGCGAGATTCGTACTTTACTGTTTTCTCATCTCTCGCTCGTACAAATGTACAGCATTTTACCCTTTGAATATCAACGCCATCGCCCAGCGCCGTGCAAAACCATCCAAACATTGACATTGATGTTTGACGGATTTTCGGGATTCTTTCCGTTCGGGACTTTGTCCATTCTGTCTGTATCCCCTCGATGGTAATGTACCGGCGCGCGGCGGTGAAATACCCGCGCTCGATAAACAGGGAGAGAAAAAAAATTTCTCTCTCTCGCGTTTTTCTCAAGAGATAACATGTTACGTTATCGAACCGGTCCCCGCGAGAGAGAAGTGGAGAACGCGAAGAAAGAATACAAATTATTTTTGAATTTGTGTTATTATCGAAGCACACGTCCTCTCAATTAAAAAGGGCAAAACAATAAAATAAATGCATTTTGAAAAACGATAAAACCTATAATACGAATATTTATATATATACATATATAATTGTTAAATAAACATTCTTCATCTTACTGTCCGAGGCTCTCAAGAATAATCTGTATGGGACTAATAAAAATAATTTTTAAAAAGTCCGTTATCCATACACATATATAATAAGCTCATATTTATGCCTCCTGACCTCTCGCGACAGCATCAGATCGTCCCGGGTGAAACTCATCTCGACATTCACCAATGTATTTTTATTTTTTATCTTTCATATAATAAATACTCCTCCATACAGATGTGTGTGTGGGTGTGAGAGAGAGAAAATACAGATATAATAACGTACATTTATCTCCCTCCTCTTCAAAATTCTCCTCTCTGCTCGTTGTTTTGCTCCTCTTACAACGAATCGTGCAACGTTTTCAAACTGACGAGAACCAATAATGCATCAACGTCGATACGGGGTATTGGGAAAAAAAAACAGAGAGAAAAAGAACATAAAGCATAAAAGCGTTACAACAGGGGGTCATTCTCGACGTGGACACACGAGTCCCGTTAATTCGCGTCAAGAGCTTTTGCGCGCTTCAATAAATTTATACATATATATGTAGTTTTGGCAATAATAAAAAAAAAAAGATATAATTAATCTTTTGGGGAAAAACAAAGGGCGAGAAAATTTTAAATTTCCCGCGTAAGCCTGCGCACTCGACAAAATCAATGCAACGTAGCGTAGATTGTGTCAGTGCGGCTCGTTTCGGCAAGGACGAGTCGGCGATACTCCCTGCTTCGTTTCGTAAATTTTCACGTTTAACAACGTCATTACGTATTGTCGGTGATCCGAGTCATGTGAATAAAAGCAACGAGATGCCGGCTCGCGAGGAAATAGATCTCTGCACCGACAAGGTTTTGTCAAAGGGCAGAATCCTTCAGGAACTGACAAAAGCTGTCAAACTGGTGAGTTATATACATATATATATATATACATTATTTTACTGATAATCCGCTACCCGCGCGGTTGTCAAGGCCGTTTCGGAGCACACACACGACATCGCGCTCTTTGCTTCGCATATAATATACATTATATGCATCTGTGTGGTACACACATCCCATTTACCAAATATAGCAGGTAGATAAACCGCAGATACATGTATACTCACGGCGGTTAGAGTCGCAAATTTTCAGATAGTAATAATAACAAGAGAGCAATATAGGTATAAAAAGAAAGAACAAAAAGAAAACTTGCGCACCCTAAAACGTCTGCTCGCTTTTATCCTCGACGATATGCTTATGAAATAAGTTCAACCTTTCTCACGATCGATTATCCTGTTCAACGATACATAGTTCCCCCCCCCCCCCCCCCCTAATTTCTTCGTCCTCATAGTCATCTTTAACGTTTATTTCCGTTATCGTCTCTTTTATATTATTTTAAAATACCATTTTGTCAAATGACGGAGTGGAGGGGAGAGTATGACGAAGAAGAGAGAACGCCTTTGAGCCGTTCGCGGACGCACAGCTGGTTGTCGGACTGCTTCGCGATCGCGAGACAGCAGCCAGGCAGTCGTCAACTTCTTTATTCATCATCTTTCATTCGCGCGATTATCTCTCTTAAATTTTGTCACTCCGTTTTAAAAAAAAATTTCATTCGAAGCACCATCGAACAATGCGCGTACACGCGGTTGAATAAACTTTTCTTTTTTTTTTTTAATTTATACGTCTTATATTCTCTGAAACGGGTATAGATAATACATGTGTCATCGGTTAATATTGTCGTTGAAACGATAGTTTTATCAATGACAGGCCATCGTCCCTCCATTGTTCTTACTGGTATTATTATTGCTATTATTGCGCAACGTTAACAAGGTTAACGTGGCTTCGTTGCCTCTCGTCGGGTGGAGAATTATTAGGATGAATTTGCTTCTCAGATTTACGCCCAAAGCTTACGCGGCACTGTTGTTCTTGACGGTGATTCTTGGCTCGTCTACTGGTTGGATCGAGCTCTGCGTCACGGTTTGAGAATCGAGAGACACGGATACTGGGGTACCGCGAGGGAGCTCAGTCATCAGGATACGGTGGTGGTCATACACGCGCTACAGAGCGTTCTGACTTCCATCGGCAAAGGTATCGTTGCGTTTTTTGGACCGAGCAATCGATTGTTCCGAATATTTCAAAAAATTCGTCTCAATATCGACTTATTATTTTGGCTGTGGCTGCTCGTACGGTAACCGTACGAATAATTCAAAATTATTCGTACGGATAATAATTATTGATAATAATTATTAATAATAATAATTATTATTATTACGATAATATAATAATTATACGGATAATAATTATTAATTAACCGTACGAATAATTAAAAATTATTATAATATATAAGTCCCGGTATGATTGAACACCATATCCGGACGAATAATGCACAATTATTCGTAAGGATATAAGTCTCGGTAAAGCGCGAATTATTCGAGTTGTCTGTTTTCTTTCACGGACCATTATGGTCAGTTCGTGCGGTAAAGCGCGAATCATTCGACGAAAAATCCGCCATCAACGTATAATCACTGTATGTACCTATTAAAATTTCCGAACCGATGAATTTTCAACGAAAGAGAAATAGGACGACTCATCGTCAAATAATTCGCGTTTCACCGCACGATTTAGTCATTTAACTACTTATCCGTACGATTAATTGTGCATTATTCGTCCGGATATGGTGTTCAATCATACCGGGACTTATATCCGTACGAATAATTTTTGCATTATTCGTACGGTTACCGTACGAGCGGACACTTTGTATTATTTTTCCATAGTTTTTAACATACTTTTTTTAAGCGAGCATAGAAAACGAGAGCGACTCGCGTCGGATGGTATCGGCGCGTAAAATAAATTACCGTGATTTATTGACCGACGAGCAACACCGATATATTGCAAATAGCGAGTACTTTCAAAAATCTAATCTTTAATTTGGATTCCCATCGTCGGTGGATACACTGATTTTTGGACTTGTTATATTGGAAAATTTTGCTTCAAACGCAAAATCGCAAATTTTAATACAAATTATTCCTATAAATATATAAAGAGAAATAAAAAATGAAAATTTGATTCGAAAAAAAAAAAAACGAAATTTAATTTTCGATAATTCCATTCGTGCCGATTCGACCCTCCGTTCGATATTAATTTCTCATTTACGCACGCTTCATATTATAATTCCCGATAGGTCGAGCCTGGCTCTATCATACTCTCAGCGAAGGAAGCTTCGAGAGTTACCTGGCCTGCCTGCTAAGAGATTCATCGACTCTCAAGAAACAGTACTTTCCTCACGCTCTCGTACGCGACGCCGACAAGACTCATCAATTGATAAATCTCCTGGCGGGCCTGGAAAATGTCTCTTTCACGCTGCAATTGGTACGTCCCGAGCAAATATTCGCGATCGCGAAATTTATTGCGATATTTGAAAGAAAAAAAAAAAAAAAAAAAATGAAGAGAAAGAAGAAAAAAAAGTACGGACGTACGAAATCACCGCGTGATAAGAAAGAGCGTATCTGCATTCACTCGGGGGGCATATTTTTTTTTTTTTTTCTATCGGACCGGTTGTTATTTAATATCGGTATAGATACGCGTACACAGCCGACTACTATCCGAGTTTTTTTTTTTTTTAATTTATTTTTCATTTTTTCGAACGCATCGGGTGTGCCGAGAGAACGAAGTAAACAGCTTGACGATTGGAGCTATCGAGCGGAGCTAACAATAATTATTTCGATTGGTTTATTTCCGTCCTTTCGGACCTCGACGATAAGTATGGAAAAGTATCGTCTTTCTCTCTTTCTCTCTCTCTCTCTCTCTCTCTCTCTCTCTCTCTCTCTCTCTCTCTCTCTTTCTCTCTTTCGGCGATAATATTCACGGAGAGAAAGAGGAAAGAGAGGAAAAAAAAAAGTAACGAACGAGAAGGACGCGTATGATAAATACATGGAAACGGTATCGTTCATTCATTCGTCTCTCCCCCCTTCGTCCTCGATCGAATGCCAATATCACCCCCTGGTTACAATAATCGCTTTAATAAATTAACTTCTGTCCAGGCTCGACAGTCTCGAGCAATGATAAGTATGTTTTTTTACGAATCTCGTGTCAAAGGGTTATCAACCTTTACGCACTCTTTTCCTTCGCTCTCTCTCTCTCTCTCGCTCTTTCTCTCCTTTTTCTCAAAGAATCAAAGCTTATGCGCAATTTTACGGAAAATCTTGGCGAGAAATTGCGATTTTGTTTGTCTTTTTTTTTCTCTCTCTTCACGCATAAGGAATTGAGTTTGCTGAAAAAAAAATGAATTTTCCTCCAGGATGTCACGTATCTGGACATCTGCAATTACATGCCACAGAGACCTATGAGCGGCTCACCATCCGGTACGGCTCTCTCGTTACATCTGAGATCCTCGAGCGTATCGTCGAGTCTCGCTTCCCCCGGTGACAGCGGAGTCGCTCTGGACAGCGACATGGATGGGGCCAACGAGACGGACGCCAGCAGCTACAAAGAGGTAGAAATTTCATTCAAAAAATTTCTCAAATTGTCGGATTGTCTCAAAAAAAAAAAAAAATAAACAAACAAACAAACAAAAAAACAAAACAGAAACGACGATACATTTCTTTGTTTGATATTGGGATCCAACATGTAGGCGAGGCCTATTCAATATGGCGCAGAAAAGTTCCAGTGATATACACAATCTCTATGTTCAGTATTAGTTATTTGCCAAAATGTTAATAAATATAGAAAATATATGCGATTGGGCCGGTACAAATCCTGCAAAACGCAATTCGCTGTGATTGGTCGGGTTTTTGAGCGAATTGGTCGATTTGTCGAAAAATTCATGGATAGAAAATTGCCTCCGTCTACGCGAACTGACTGACAGAGCTGACAGCAGTTGTCGAGTTTGAAGAGCCGTGGATTTTATCGGGTTATATCCACTCCCTGTTTTTGTCGATTAAACGCGACAATGAGTGTATTTTTTACGTATATCAAGCGATGGTGTACATAAAAAATCTGCCAAGCGTAAATGAAAAACGATAAAAAATATACTCGCGTTGTCAGCCGCGACAGTTTTCTCGATATTCATAATCCCGCGTATGCGCGATTTGTATTTCCTTACTTCTCGCTCCGTGTGTCATTGAATTATTATTTATCGACGATTTTTTTCGCTGAAACGATGCGTTCAATATACCACAAGTGTGTTTCAAATGTAAGAAAAAAAAAATATGCCCTCCGTGTCAAATGCATTTTGCAAAGTTTAATGCCCACACTCTTATTTGTCCCTTTATTTGCTCAATTTTTAAAGCCCCTGTCCATGCTTCAAAACGGTCAATTGTCTCAACGCGGCGAATATCTTGCGGGGTGCATGATTGAAATTTACAAAAATTGTATTGCAATTGATCAAATCCATATGAACACGTATTAAGGCGGCTCATTAGTGACAAAACTAGTCAAAAATCGTGAAAAGAAAGTCATAAAACCTATCATAATATTTTCCAAATACTTTGTCTAAATCAAATTTATGAATTTTGATGACGTTTCCCGTGATATTTTATCCATAATTTGCTATAAATAATATTATAAATAAAGTCTCAACTGACAAAAGTATTTAAGGTAGTTCTATCGTGGTAACTAATCCATAAGATTTAAATTTTTTTTTTTTTTATATCTTCAATTTTAATATATTTATTCATTTCGCGAAACGTCAATGCCCCTTATCGACCTAATTACGGAGAAATTAATACTTGAAAATGCCAGTTCCTCAAGGCAAATTTGCTTCGGCATATAGAAGAACCGATTTCCGGTCACTTTAAAACGATATATCTTATCGAAAATCCAAAAGATTCTTACAAAAAACGAGACTTAGATTCATTAAACACGTAAAAATCTAACGGGCCTAAAAAAAAATATGATTGTCGACCAATTTTTTAAGCTATACTGATTTTAATACGAGCATCCGGGTAGTGATACACAACTTATGGCATAATGTCGTGACGGTGAAAAAATGTGGCAACGCGATATCGTAACGAAAGCGGTATTTGACAAGTCGAACAACATAACCTCTCCGCGTCAACGTCAATAGAGCGGGCGAGAGAGTGAGAGGGCACGAGAATGAAAAGAGAAAGAAAACGCAACGTTGCCACACGTAAATATCATACGAGATCTAGTAATACTTGAGTCGTTGCAATTACTATTTTACTAGTTACATAATTATTTATAATAAACCGTTGATTAATTTTATTCACCTGGGTAAGCTTATTTAATATTTATTAATTTTAACCCATATATCCAATATTTTTAGGAATCATCATTTAGACATTTATAGCTAATTGACTAGTCTGCAGCGATAGAACTACCTTAACGCTGTCAGAGCGATCAAGTCAAAAACGATAGCTGATATTCATATGTTTCCTCGCGCGCAGAATGACAGACATATATTGTATCCGAGATTTGCACACACGATGACTTTCGCGATTAAATTTCTCTGGAAAATTCCTGACAAGACACAATTTTTTAAATACCATTGGAAAGTTCACGTTTTCATCTTTCAATACTCAAAATTTGAATAAGATCTCTCGTCTTTATCAAAAGGTATCGCGTCACTTCCGGTGAAAATGGAATCAACTGTCATAAAGACCCGTGTTAAAATAGGTAATTTTAAATTACCCGTTCGCAATAATTTGCCTGGCAACATAGCCTGAAATTTTGAGAGAGCGTTCGTTGCATCTTGGATAACACTCTCCCGAAGTTTCATTCGTATCATCGGTTTTTTAATTCACCGATGAGTCACCTCAACTGACTGCTCTTATTCCTCCTCTTTCTGTTTTTACTTTCGGCCACCAGATCTCATGTCTCCCTATGTTGGATCCCAGTTGCGTTGTAAAAATTTTGTGAATCCAATTGAACTTTGAGAGTGGATTTTTCTTTAATTTTCATCGGTAAAAAAATTCTTTTTTTTTACCATTCCATGTCGCGTTTTCAGGAGGACTCGTCGATGGACGATGTGCCGAAACATCGTAACAAGTATAAACCGATATTGAACAATTGTATCAAAGACAACAAGAATCTGGATCGTTCGTTTTCATCGAGCGATTCGAGCGAGGATGGCAAAACGCCCGTTCATTCACCCGCAATGATGACGAAATTTCACAAAGCAACGATCACAAAGAGCGACATTGCAAATCAAAATTTAACGAGCAAACTCGACGATAACGAGCTCAATTGCTCGAGTCTCGATACCCTAAAGGATTACAATTTATACGGCAAGAGCCTTGACGAGCCGAGGCTCGACAGGATGAACAACGAGGATTACGAGACGAATGAAAAGGTTTGCAAAAAGCGCAGCAGCTATTACGCCGATGGTAGTTACAGCTTCAAGAAGACCAACGATACGCGAAATTCTTACGTTATAAACAATGACACGAATCTTCTCGAGCTGAGCATGACGATATCCGACTGTGATTGCTGCACGGAAACCCCGTACAGCATACTGAATACGATAAATATGACGGAAAGCAGTATACTGCTGTCGTCTTCCGGCTCCGAGGCCGTTGTTCAGCGTCGTCAGCGAAAGAAAAAACGCAGCGAGACGAAGAAACGCGTCAGCTTTCACGAGGATATCCTGAAAACGATGAAACTCGAGGATGACGAGAATTATACGGATTTCTCGCGAAGCTTCCTTCAGCCGAATTCCGTACAGAGAAAGGACACCCAAAAGGGAAGATACAGCTGGTGCGCTCACGGTGACTCGCCTTACATACAAAAGAGTTCGTCAACGAGAAACGCACACTCCGACTATTATTACTCGTCATCGTCCTCGATGAGTTTCAACGAGGCCGATTGCCTCGCCGATACAACGGAAAAATCATGCTCGCGTGATAATTCCATGGAGAATTCATCGAAATTTTCGTGCAAACCGGATATGTCGGAGCGCGGAGTACCCGAGGGTCAGGAAGATCCTGGCAAGGCTTACATGCCCAAGATGGAGCTCGAGCTCGGTGAGAACGAGGCACGCGAGGCATACATCGCCGAGAAGGAGTACGGTTGCATCGTCGAGGAACCAGCTATGAAGCTCGATATGCCGAATACGAAGAAATACGCGACGAGCTCGAGCGATTGGTCGGACGCTGACAGTATGACGACCTCGACGGATCCCGAGGAACGGCGCAATTCCCGACATCTCGCGTCGCCATTGAAAAAACGAAACGTTACGTCGATTTTATCGAACGACTGCAATCGATTAATGATGGCACCGTTGCGCCAGGCGGCAGCCTCCTCGTCGTTTTCCTCTTCATCGTCGACCAAGGCATCGCTTCTCAGCAGATTTCTCCGTTCCATAACCGAACGTAAATTCGACGTTAAGAAGAACAACAAAGCATCAAAACCGAGTCCTCTCTACATCAAAGGGGCCAAAGCTGATTACGATTCGTTCAAGGATTTCAACGATAATCTTGAGAAAGAGATACAGGAGAACGTGGTCGCCGAGAGACAGGAATTCAGCGGCGAAAAGATAAGCCTAAAGCTTCGCGAAACATTCAAGCGTCATATATATCGCGACAAGAGCGAGGAATTGTACAAAGTATACAAAGTACGAAGCTCCTACATGAATAACGGCGATAGCAGGCCCATGCTCGCTCTGCTGACCGATAAAACTTTGTACCTCACTGGCTCCAAGTCCGATCATTCTTACAGCAATCAATTTGTCATTCCTTACAACGAATTGGACGTGATAATGGTATGTAAATTGGAGCGAGATTAAGGTAGTTCGGTCGAATTGAGGTTCACGTTTAACACCCTGTTTTTTTTTGCATTTAAGGCATCTTCTCACTTTAAGCGCCTCAAAAATAGGCTGTTTTTGCGATTTTTTTTCGAGGATTTTTGCTTAAAATTATGGGATAAAACGGATCCTATGTAATAAACACATCTTTCAAGTACATGAAAAAATTTTTAAAAAATTTTTTTAAACAATTATTATAATACATCAGTAGCATCGAAAAACCCGTGTAAAAATGTTATGGTCGTGGCTTGTTGATGGTATCTCCGAGACGGGTCGTCTGAAACAAAAAAATAAAACTGTTTTAGATTCAGTATGTCAGTGGCTATAGCGCATATCATCAGATTTTTGATATTCGCGAAAATAACAAAATGGCGCACGTTTTTCGAAAAAGTAAAAAAAAACCACGATTTTTTTGCAGTTTTTTGTAAAAAAAAAATTCTTAAAATCAAAATTTCAAAAATCTGATGATATGCGCTATAGCCATAACTATGAAGCATATGTCATTCAAATTTCATGACAATCGGCCGGATAGTTTCCGAAATTTCATCAACAAAGCACCGAAAAACCTTGTTTTGAGATAACTGCGTTTAAAGTTTTGGTTGCAGAAAAATCATGAAAAAACCTTACCTCGGGTTAATCAGCGATGCCTGCTCCATACAATGGACCTTCCGATTGACATTTTTGAAGATATGTACTTTCAAAATTAAAAAAAAAAAAAAATCGATTTTTTTAAATTTCCAAAGTGAGAAGACGCCTTAATCAAAAGAGTTGACCTTGCTCTACGTGTCTGCAAAATTTCAAATTAATTTACCGTGTAGTTTTTGCGTAATTAATAAATAAGTTAACATTGCTCTTATAGGGCATATAAGGCTCGGATGGCGCGCCAACTATCGAAATTTCAGTATACACGAAAAATTAATCGTTTAAGGGCAAAAAAAAAAAACATACCACAATAATGGTCGATATCTATAAGAGATATTTACCAAAGATTTAAGTCGATTTACCGTACGGTTTTTTTTTTTTAATTTCAATAATTAATGCGAGTCCGCGGTCTCTGTCCTTGTCATACACCGGATCTGCTCGCTAGCAGAAGACTAGGGGAAAAAAACATGTGAAAACCGAAGCTAATCCGCGTCTCACTTCGGATTCGATGAACGCCAGCAAAAGTGGTTCTGAACAACTGTCACATTTGAGTTGTTCGGCAAGATATACAATGTCAACTAGACGAGTTCCGAGTTCATTGCATACTGGCCGTTGATTCAACTGTACTTGCCTCGAGACGAGCCTTTTTATCCCCCTGTTCTTCATTATACTGTTTTAAAGCATACAACAAAACTCGCGAATGCAATCCAGTAACTTTATGCGTAAAGTTAGATTAGCTCGCTCCCTAACGTAGAGAATGAGGCAAGTTGAGTCTGTCATTATTCCGGGTATTAATTATTATTAACTTATTATTTACACCCTAAAAGAAGCTTGTAATATTTTTTTATGCAACAATTCAATTTATCATAGCTTTCATATGGTTAAATTGTACGTAAATAAATCTGAATTACGGATGAAATTTGACTTCGGCCAAACTCGACCGAACTACTTTAAGGCCGGATTCTGCTTTGGAAGACCAAAAAAAAAAGCTTATTTTCGAGAATTTTTTTTGGAAGGGAAAAAAACAACTTAGCCCAGTGAACTTTGGGGTATCTTTTCTCATGTATTCGAAGTGTAAGAATAATTTTTTTTTAAGTAAATACGATAATAAACTGCAGAGCGATGAGCCCTTTGCGTGAGCGCTTTGCCACTGCAGTTCCCACCTGGCGGGAAAGATGCAGTTCCATAATTTTGTCAGAAACAAAAAAAACTTAAAAAATTTCCAATTATATATTTTTCTTCTGGGTGAACCGAGGAAAAGTTTAAATAATCATGAAATTATAACTTTTTCCACGTTGAAGAGAAAAAATATGTATATTCGAAAAAAAATCACTTTGACGTGCTGTAAAAGTTATTTAAAAATACTTTTTTTTAACAATTTTGTTAGTTCACTCAGAGGAGAATTCAATACCGAAGAGAACAAACTTTGATTCGAGTCGATGGGTCGTTCAGTTGTTTTGCCAACACGCCCGCCAATTCAGAAGAATCGAAAAAAATGAAAACTCGAGAAAACGCGCTTTAAAGTTTTCAATAGTGCGAAAACCTGGTCGACGCGCCCCTCTGCGTTCGGCTTCGTATCACCGAAAATACTTCGAATTGTCATGTGTAACTTTGTGAATATATTCTTGGATAGTCTATCTATCGATTTAGGGGGGGAAAAAAAACGAATTTTTGGACTTTCCAAAGCAGGATCCGGCCTTAAGGTTGTTTAGAAGAAAATCACGTCTTATGAAAAAAAATTTGAAATTTACGCAGTGTGTAATTGAACATTTGAACTATGTCTCTGTAAAATTTTAAGTCAGTTTGGAGCTTATTTGCGGAGTAAAAAAATTGCAAAGTTGGGTACTTTTGAGGCCCGACTGTAGCCTTTAATGGACAGATCCATGCGCGATCTCAATAAACTCGCGATATATCAAATCATGCCATTGTACTTTTGTTAAAAAACTAACCAAGTACTCGCTGAAATATCCCGCGTGGATCAGTACCAAAATCGTTAACCTTTGGAGAATTTCCTTGAAGATATTGTAACATATATATTAGACTGTTTCAAAATAAATCGATAATTTTGTTTTTTAAACTATACTTGGACATCAAAAAATAATCCTCGCGAAAGGAGGGGCCGGTCCTTCAAGATTTAGAGGTATCTCATCGGACTTTTGTATTTTTTTATTTCGTTAATGACTAATTCTTTTACAAACCGAACACCATTCTGACTGACACATTTTTTATTTGGCTGAAACTTTTTTTACGGGTTCTATGTCGAAAAAAAAAGATACGCGTTCGAGGAATTTTTTTTTTTTTTTTTTAATAGAGGGGGTTGAAAGTTTGAGATTTTCGTGATTTGTGCCTTGGAGACTCATTTTCAAAAATTCATAACTCCGATTATTTTTAAGCTAGAGAAAACTTTTTTTTTTTCATTTTGAAGATAAAAGAGTGAATTTTGAGAAAAAAAATATTTTCAAAAAAATTTATAAAAAATTTCATATTGTTATAAACGATTGAAATGTTTAAATCAATTTTTAACCATGGCCCCCCAAATTTTAACGATTTCTTAATACAACCATCGTATTCTACGTCAAATTTTCTATAAAAAACGTAATTTTTATTAATGGAGAAATTATGTTTACCGGTAGAGATAAATTAATTTATCTAGCGCGGCACGTCGTATCGGCGCGCGGGTACCTTTGAACGCCTGTTATTCTAACCCGACATCGTTTTTCTCAATAACATTAATGATTATTCAACTCTTAGTCTATTTTGTCAATCGAGTAAAAATTATTATTATTAGCAAACAGGACTTTATGATTAATTTAACAAAATAATAACATGTTAGCAAATGAAAAAACAATGAATTACAATTTTTATAAACATTTTCTTAAAAACGTTATTTATCAGTAGTTAATAATCTCCTATTTAATTGTAGGAGAAAGTACAAAGTAGGAAATACTTTAAAAGGAAAGTAGGAGATTATTAATATTGATTTTTGTATTTTTTTTTTTGTTTTTTTTTGCATTTATCGACGTATATGTCGACCGATAATTGTTCCTGCGATCATCAAGATCGTTTTTTTCTGGTATATTCAGTATTTATACATAAGTTTGGAATATATTCGTCATTTTAGGACCAGAAAAACGTTTGTTCCATCCATGCAAATTAATTATTCACGTATTAACGAAATAAAAATGACAAAAGTCCGATGAGACACCTCTAAATCTTGAAGGACCGGCCCCTCCTTTCGCGAGGATTATTTTTTGATATCCAAGTATAGTTTGAGATTGTGTAAAGCAAAAAAAAAAATCATCGATTTATTTTGAAACAGTCTAATATACATCAAAAATCGCATGAAAATTCACTCCGAGCGGGTGAGTGACTAACAAGCGCCCAATGTATAATCATAGGAAAATCTCCCCCGCTCTGATCAACTTCTAAACAACCTTAAACGATCCGTCCAACCGTTCATCGTTTTTATTTTATTTTATTTTATTTTATTTTTCTTTTTCTTTCTTTTTATCAAGATCGGACCAAACGCACAAACGATACTAATCTCGAATGCCGATTACGAGATGCAGTATTTATTCTCAACCGGTAGCTCGCAAACGACCTCCGAGCTTATAGCGCATTTGGAAATGGCCATGAGACGATCACCGTCCAAACCGAGATTACCAGCTGTCAAAGAGTTGGGCTACGACGACATGCACACACTGAAACATTCCATACTTTCCGAGACTGCGGTTCATCCCGTGAGTTGTTTCGTTTCGTTTATCGGATCTGCCACGCCGAGATATGAATAACAATTTTTGTTTGTTTGTTTTTTTTTGTTTTTTTAATTAAAGGATGAAAAAATCGAGCACTACAGTCTGATTTACATGGAGGACGAGCACATTTCGCCTCCCAGTACACCCTGCGGGCCCACGAAAGAGGGCGATTTGATGTTTCGGCCTCACTCGTATCAGCAAGCGCATCCGAATGCACCGACGAATCCATGGGAAGCCGGCTATTTCGTTCTCAAAGGCGGCGTCGTTTACATGTTCACCGACTCGAATCAGAGACTCCCGAAGCGCGCTATACCGCTCAAAGGTGGACTCTGTCAGGGCTGCCGACGAATCCCAAACGCTCACAGACCTCACACCTTCGAGATACTCTTGAAGCCGAACAAGTCGTTTCAGTTCGCGGCACCCGACGAGTACGTAGCGTCCGAGTGGCTTCAGAGCTTCGTGCAGAGCGCATCGGGCCTGTTCGATTCAACGGAAACGATTAGCCCGCTGCCGTGTAGCCTCGTCGCTACAACGGGACACTTGATCACGATGAAGGAAGTTTTTCCCGGCACTCAGAGAGGTCAGACTCTCTCGTGCGCCTCTGTCGAAGATCTCACGGCTTTTCGGGTACCCCTTGCCCAACAATCTTGGTGCATTCTCGTGAGTTTTTTTTTTTTTTCTCCTTTTTCATCATTCTAAATCCGTTATCTCTTTCTCGAAGGCCATTCGCGAAGTAAATATTTAAATTGCATTACAATGTTCGTCAGGAATTCGCGTGCCGGGAGGTTCACGAGAGCAGCGGCGATTGGGTGATATATTTTACCAATTACACAGAACTATGCGCTTTTCGTGAAATCTTGGAGACACTCTGGGCTGATTCGAACTTGGTAAGACAAATCAACCTTTTGATCAATGATATTATATTCGTTTGAAGCAAGCAAATTTAATGTATTTAACGATCTTTTTTTTTTTCTATCACCGCAATTGTGTTATCGATCATTGGGAAAAAAGAGGATCGACCACGGGGGGAAAAAAATGGTTTAGATCTATGAGAGTCCTTTATTATACTTATTTTTCAAATAATTAATTATTTTTTTAATCGCTTATTTCATAAAAGTGATTATTTGCAGTTTTTTTTATTTATACACACTTTCCACTCTGTGATAATATTTTTTTCGTCACTCATGCCCAATTGGCGGCCTTTTTCGGTCTGATTTGCAGCCGTTAGATGGTTTTTTTTATCGCATTAACAGTGAAAAGACGGCTTGGTGCTGCTTAGGCTGAAAAAAAAACAACTTTATTCAGCCTAGGCAACGAAAAATGCGCTGCGCGAATTGAGCTAAGTATAGCTGTAGAATTCCCATAACTTCGTGACGGCTAGAAGTGTCAGAAATTAAAGTATAGAGCCAATAAAGAGAGGAAATTTTTCGTTATTTTCGCCATTTTATCGACTCAATAGTCTCATCCTGTTGAGATAAATAAAATGAAAGAAGAAAAAAAACGTATTCGAACTATTTGAACGCGATGTTTGAACACCAAAAAAAAGTAAAAATTCTCGTATGCCATGGAATAATACTAATTTGCAACATTAAAAAATGGGCTCGTACGGTAACCGTACGAATAATGCAAAATTATTCATACGGATATTATAAGTCCCGGTACGATTGAACACCATATCCGGACGAACAATGCACAATTATTCGTACGGATATAAGTCTCGGTAAAGCGCGAATTATTCGAGTTTTCTGTTCTCTTCCACGGACCATTATGGTCAATTCGTGCGGTAAAGCGCGAATCATTCGACGAAAAATCCGCCATTAACGTATAACCACTGTATGTACCTATTAAAATTGCCGAACTGATGAATCGTCAACGAAAGAGAAGTAGGACAACTCATCGTCAAATAATTCGCGTTTTACCGCACGATTTAGTCATTTAACTACATATCCGTACGAATAATTGTGCATTATTCGTCCGGATATGGTGTTCAATCATACCGGGACTTGTAATATCCGTACGAATAATTTTGCATTATTCGTATACGTTTATCGTGCGAGCAGACACTTTGCAGAAATTAAAGTACGGAGTTAATAAAAAAGAGGAAATTTTTCGTTATTTTCGCCATTTTATCGACTCAATAGTCTCATCCTGCTGAGATAAGTAAAATGAAAGAAAAGAAAAAAAACTTATTCGAACTATTTGAACACCAAAAAAAGTAAAAATTCTTTTTGCTTTCAAATTTGTGAAATTTCTTTTGCTGATTTTCCTTTAATGGGGGGGCTATTCTTGGGCATTCGTGACGAAAAATAGTATATGTCATTCGGCCCCAGCCTTATGACATAATGTACTATTTGTTTTGAAATAATGCAAGTTTCCAAGCCCTGGGATTATCTTTCATTCGGGGAAGATATCGTCAGTTTTTTTTAAATTATATTATCCGTTACAGGGTGAATTTCCAATGGTAACGCTGCCACCCGAGGACAAGCTTCATAGGCGATGTTCCGACGCCAGTAAAGATCTCGAGCATGCATGGAAATACTTATTGCCAGTTTCATCGGAGTAGTGAGTTTTTCGAGCTACGCGTAAACGTTTACGAGCTAAGATCGATTGAATCGAAGTCTCTCAACGAGAGGCGGGATGGGTCCTGAAGCGAGTTCAGAGAGTCCGGAAACTCGGAATATAAAGTCATTTATATGAGTACCTTAAGCACGGCGCTCTTATTCTACGGTGGTTACTATGACCGGTGTAGTTGAAATCACGCATTAAGGTTGTTATGCCGGTTACTCAAGTCAGGGGAAAAGGCGGGTTCGGTGCGCGATGTTGCGCCGCTCACGGGCGAACGGGTCCTTTTTCTCTTTAATTATAAATATTCTAAAAACGTTACTGTCAAAACTTCTGAAATTTTTACAGAATATCCAGATAATGTCTCTCAAAACATTATTCATATTTTTCAGCTTATTGGCACCATTTTCTTGTCAGATATTACGTAAATACTGCAAAAATTGGCAGAATTTATCCATCATGGATGCAGTTAATCTACGAAACAAATTAACTTTTCGATTTTTTTTTTTCTCAAAAAAACGGTACTGTGAATCGTAACCCAAGTTTCACAGGAACGTAGGCAAAAGAATTGTATACATTGTGGAAAAATTTGGTCTGCATGGCATCATTTTGAAGTGTCGTCATTAACAATCTTAAAGTGCGCGTAGACGATATACCTGAATCTCATGGCCGACAGGTTTGGTATAACAAAGACGCGTGTAAACTGCACCGACATACTTTTATCCATTTAGCCAAACTCAAAAAAAATTTCAAGTATCCACGGGGAATAATAATTTTGAAATTTGCATCGTTGGAATGCAACGAAATTAGGTTTTTTTTTTTAATTAAAAAAAATCATTTCCGGTATCGCTGACACTTTTCCGGGATACTTAGGCCCCCAATCGTTTAAACCGGTGAAAAAAAAAAAAAGGTTTAAACGATTTTCGACTTTGAGACAATACCGGAAATGATTTTAAAACCTATTTTTGTTGCATTCCAACGATGCAAATTTCAACGTCATCGGGGAATATAGGAATTTCATCGCGTATAATTTACTTGGCATTTGCATTTCAAAGATCCAAATGTCCGTAGTGAAATTTTGGGATTTCTCTCGTTGGTAAGCCATTGGTGAACTTGCATAGCGTACGAAAAATCGAAATAAAAATTCCAGCTGGAGTTGATTATTCGCGTAAGCGTTAAACCAGCACCGCTTGAAACGTTTCAACTGCATCGGTTTGCGATAATACCGAAATAAACACAGCGCCTCGTAAACGTACTCGAAAAAAATTCCGAGACCGAGATTACGTGCATTTTTTTTTTTTTTTTTTTATTATATTCGCATATCACGAGGTGCTCGTAAAAATTCCGAGTCCAATCCCGGCTTTTCCCTCTCTATCAAGGAGGTTCGAGCGTTGGGCCCTTTTGTTTTCAATCGTAACATACGCGCCATCGTCGCGGCTCGTGACAAAAAATAAATCTCGTTTTCGATTACGCATTTAATATTTATTCCTAATCAACGATGATACGGCACACACGGTTTTGAACTTTTGTCAGAAAGCATCTTGAGAATATTTTTTTTACGATCAACGAGTAATTAATTTGCCACGTAAATATATCAACTGTGCTTTATTGATATCAAATTTACGTCTCGATTCGCGATTTGCCTAAATAAACCGTGCTGAATGACCAAAACTTTGATATTATTATTTTTTTCTGAAAACGATAAAGTCAATCTTACGGAAATTTCACTTTTAATGGACACATGTATCTGGGGGAAAAAAAAAAACTAGTATTCCTCAACATTTATCATACGCTCGATCCTCCTCAAGCATTTGGCACGCCCTACGGAAAAAAAAAATCGATCATACACGACACAATTTTCATTTCCATAAATACTTGATGAGATCGAATATGAATTGTCGTTGAAAAAATAATGAAATGGTCATTGGTTCGATTTTCCCTTTCATGGTACACACGAGTTGCGCAATAATTCATTTACCGGTAAAAAAAAAGTAAAACAAAAAAAAGAAACGATATTTCGAGTTTCCGGGGTCAAGCTATCGAATAGTCATGACGTAGATAAAACAAGAATACATATTTCTATATTACTTTCCGAGTCGCGATGGATGAAATAATATTCGCACATAATGCCATTCCGCGAGCCTCGAATATAATCTAAAATTGTGAGAACGAGCGGTTTGAAAGTGCAATAATGTTACCATTAATTTACGACGATACGGAAAGACTGTTTATATAATGGCAATTGTAAACGATTATAATATCGATCGTTATTGAGCGTCCATGTACTCTCTCGCGCACCCAGATATAATCCGTAATCAAGTCTATTGGACAGCGATTTATTTTACTCACGGTCAAGTTTATTTGTTTCGGATATCAAATATATTTACACGAATCAAAAAAAAAAAAACAAAAAATTCTCGTTTCACGGTTAAACAAATCTCGGTCCGATAGATCTGATTTTAGATAAACATCTTCTCGGTGCATATCCCTTCGGAATCCAGGACAATATAACGATTGTCCGTTGCCTCGTGGAATATTAAATGCGGAGGCTTAATATAATGGCTATCCTTGGAGTAAAATTAAAAAAATTAAAAAAATAAATACTCCATCAATGACTCCCAGGAAAGAATGGGAAACAAAAATGCGTATAATTGGGCTGGATTATCGAGCTCCGAGCGGCTGAGAATAAAATTTGCGACTTTCAATTAATTCTACAAGTGCTTTAGCTTTAAACGCAATATATATATATTTTAGTTCATACGCGAGCAGAGAGATTCAATTTTTATGTACAAATCCATGCATAATGTTGAGAGAACAAAAAGTAATTGTATTATACGAATCGAGGTGCTTCGATCGCTGTTTATTTTAAGATTTACGTCGAGTGTGAATATATATATATATATATATATATATATATATATATATATATATTGGTTCGCGCTGCCGGTGTAGTCTGGATTTGGATAATAGCGAGATTCGGAAAACATTAAGTTGCAGCAACAACGGACTAAGGAGGAAAAAAAAGAAAAAAAGATAATTTCACAAACCCCATTGTTTACATGAACTTGAATTAGCGAATCGGAGAAGAGCAATTAGTTTTCTCGTATTGTCGAATTTAATATAGAATTTTTCTCAATCTCGCTGTTATACAAAAGGACCATTGAAAAAATATCATGAAAATATTATTTGGAAATCGGATTGTCGAGCAATTTTTTATATTTTAATTTGTCATTGGCGCGAGCGAGGGACGAGGCGAGACGATAAATTTCGTATTTGTGAATAGTAAGTATATATATATATATATATATATATATATATATATATATATAAACGTGCACGAGATTTATCGAAGGGCGAATCGATCGGGAAATTGTGATAGGAGCATTATAGACGATAGAATATTTACTTGTACACGATGAGAAGAGGAAAAAAAAACAATGTTAATTTATGGTATTAAAACGTCTGCAATTGTGATTTTTATGAATTATATAATATGTACACGCAAGTGGCAATCGGTTTTTCGTTTTGTTTTTGTTTTTGTTTTTTTTAACAGATTTCACCATGTCGAAAGTGAATCGGTGCGATTAATCGTATATAATTTACAGCCAGCGAAACTCAATTTTTTTTTTTAGTGACTCGATACACTTTCGTCATGAATCTTTCTCTACGGCCACAACCGATTTTCAGCATGTATCACGATACGGAGTATAAAATCAGTGAAATTGTACTACGAGCTAGTCAGGTGAATAATAAAAACAAAAATTTATCTCCAACATTTTAATCTCTTACCCGTTCATGCCCCCTCCGCTGCCAATACTCATCATCCCATAAGACAGGCGCCATCGATACAAATGCTTTATTGGATATGTTATTTGTACAATACGATTCGTCAAATGTCTATAATATTGGATCGGCCTATTTGGGAATATAATGACCGCGACAAGTTCGACTCCTCTTTACTTTCTCGATATCCACCTTCGGATATTCCTGTTTAACGGCATCCATATCGAGATTCGGGAACTTTCTCATGAGAGTCTTGACCCGATTGTGGTCACGGCTGTGAATAAAGGAAGCGACAAGAGCGCGTTAAAATTAGCCAATATCGAAACGATTATCGTACGGAGATTTTTCAATGCGTACTTGATCGCTCTGCGTTTTTGGACCCATAGTTTTTCTCTGTAGAGACGACGGAATTTTTCCACCGCGTATCCGCCGAATCCAAACTTGTGCTTCTGATGCCATTTATTGTTCATGAATTTTGGTATACCGTACTGACGCATTTTGTATCGCATTTTAAGGCCTGCGAACGCAGAGATTCGATTAGAAAATAACGAAAGCCGAAATTTTATTTCTTTGCTTACTTATCTATTTTGTTTCCACTCTACTCTACTCTACTCGATTTTGTTTTCTCATTCTCTAGACTTCAAATCGATAGACACTCTCAGGGCTTTATATCTCACGCTGATTCGTCCAATACTAATGTATGCCAGTATCATTTGGTCTCCCGATTTTGACTCGTATGCCACTATTCTTGATCGAGTACAGCCTAAATTTCTTAGGATGGAAGCGTTCAAAATGGGGAGGCCAATGTCAGGCATTGATCATGACTATTCTGGGATTGCTAAAGCCATTGGGCTGTGTTCGCTAAAGTCTCTTAGAGTATATGAGGCATTCCACATCAACATGACCACTTCAAAACCTTAATATCTTGAATTTTTCTGCAATCGACATATGCTATAGTACTCTTTGAAACAAAAATATTGATATGTATTAAATTTATGGTGGCATTGATAGGGGTGAAATTACAGGAAAATGCGATTTTTGCTTGTTTTTTCTCCCTGATTTAATACATGGAAATAGTGTGTCGGAGCGAAAAATTGCTAAGAATCAATTTTGTTGTGTTTGTTGCACGGATAACGAAAAAAATTTTAGAAGGCACGATCTTACATTTTTCATGGAAAAAAACCTATTTAAACAATAAAAATCGATTTTTGGACGATTATGACAGTTTTAAAAAATTTGAAATACTTTTTTTTTAATTCCTCGAACCTTTTTCAAAAGGAAACGTCTCTTTCCAGATGGAGAAATTCAATCTAAAGGCTCAGCAAAAAAAAAAAAGAAAATTGGAAAAAAAAATTTTATGCAAAATTTGAAATAAAATGTTATATAACGCGAGTATAGTTCTCAATATGTTTGCGAATATTTTGTACATAAATATTGAGAATTATACTCGCGTTATATAACATTTTATTTCAAATTTTGCGTAAAATATTTTTTTCCCAATTTTCTTTTCCTTTTGCTGAGCCTTTAGATTGAATTTCTCCATCTGGAAAGAGACGTATTTCTTTTGAAAAAAATTCGAGGAATTAAAAAAAAAAATATTTCAAATTTTTTTAAACTGTCATAATCGTCCGAAAATCGATTTTTATTTTTTAAATAGGTTTTTTTCCATGAAAAATGTAAAATCTTGCTTTCTAAATTTTTTTTTTTCGTTATCCTTGCAAGAAACCCAACAAAATTGATTCTTAGCCATTTTTCGCTCCGACACACTATTTCCATGTAATAAAATCAGGGAGAAAAAAACAAGCAAGAATCGCATTTTCCTGTAATTTCACGCCTATCAATGCCACCATAAATTTAATACATATAAATATTTTTGTTTTAAAGAGTACTACGGCATATGTCGATTGCAGAAAAATTCAAGATATTAAGGTTTCGAAGTGGTCATGTTAATGTGGAATGCCTCATATATACTGTTATGGTATATTTATACAGAATTCACAACAACATGGTTGACTGTATAGACTCTGATGCCTGCTTCGATTTTAGGGCCCCGTCCAGGCCGCTCAGAGCCTTTGATCAGCTTTTTCGCATCCCGATTGGTCCGGGGGAATTGCACTTTAGATCGGTAACTGTTGGGCTGAGTGATACGGCGAATGCATATCCACAGATTGACTTTTTTTCTATTCCTATTTCCTCCTTTAAAAGGGTCTATCGATCTGCGGTATTCGTTTTTGACTGACGTTGCTACGGTTGCTCCCTTACTTTACTGATATTTTTTATTATAATCTTTGTTTATTACTTTATAAATTAAGAAAAAATGTTATCTTTTTTTCTTTTCTGACATTGCCCTTGTTGCTTTGTTATTTTCCAGGTAATGAATTGCTGTGCGCTATGCGGCATTATTACTAGCTTAATTATTATATTTATTACTCATTAGCTACTTATGGCTCTTTTCTACTATCTTGTCTATACAGTATCTAATTTATGACTCCAAGGGATAATTCCCGTATGAATAAATAAATAAATTGAATAAATAAATCTATCGCTTCGATCGAACGGTAATTTTTCCATCGTGCATTCAATTAAACTTGACACGAAAAATTAATTAATTTTTGTTGCGACGATCGTACAAAATATGAAAAGTAGACAATTATTTTGTTATGAGAGATAAATTTTAGTGCTAATATCCTTTCGAGCCTTTTTTAACGGCTCGTATCGGGCATTATTGGTCGCGTCGACAAACGCAAGTAATCGAGTTGAAAATACAAAACATACCGAGCTGATTGTAAACTTGTTTTTTGGGACGTTCTCCGAGTTCACCCGTTTCCAACATATGATAAGCCCTGTTTCTCTCTCTGACGACCCACTCTAGATTGTCCATGCTATCCGCAACTTTGTCCAATCTCTCGGGACTCGGGAAAACTTGCCAATCCTGTTTGCAAGCCTCTTCCATCGTCAATAACATATTTCGCTCCTTCAGTAGAACGAACCAGAGCTTGTGAAGATCTTGGTTACTTTTGATCCTGAGCTCGTCCTTTCTCCACGAACGACCGCACTTTACTTCGTTCTCTCCCCAATTCTTCTTGTCATCGAAGAATTCCATGAGGTCCCAGCGTTTCGGTGTTGCGTGAAAAGAGGCTATCGGATATACCGTGATCCTGCATGAAATTATTCATGAAACGATTACTGGTGTTTTTTTTTTTTTTTTTTTTTAACAATTCACGTTGATAAAATCTTTTTCCACAAATCATGCGTCAATGTAAATAAAAAATGAGAAATTTTGAAAGAGAAAAATATTTCACGTTCCAATGCAAAATCACACACGGTTAACCTCATTGAATTCTTCAATAAGACATTATTCGAGTAGATACAGGCAGGATGAAACAAATTTCTCATAACCTTTGAATATTGCATAGCGGCGATGGTTTTGCAAGACCGTTTGACGATAACAAAATATTAGTCAATAGCTTCGTCACGTTATTTATTGTCTTTGAAATGCACATCGCCTTGGCGAGAGCCGCCATTTTTCTCACTAATCTCTCTATTATTCCGGCTATCCGGCTACCGCGGCAACGAAAAGCGCTCTCTTTTGGATTGGGAGATTACTGCAGTGGAAAATTTATTTCAAAATTATATTATTTTACCAGAGAGATTTTACGTGAGAAATAAGTGTTGTATTTTGGATTTTTTTGATTAAAAAAAAAAAAATTCAATGTTATATTATACCATATATAAACGATAGTGGACCGATGGAAGAGTATATGGACGCGCGCTAATAATAATGATTCATGTATATGCTCTTTTTTGAGCCTGTCTCTCAAATGTAAATTCATACAAATATTAAGTTATTGATCATTTATTCATTTTATTATTATATATAGCGCGCGAGGCTGTATTGGGGGGAATGGGAGAGCGAGAGTTCAAAAAAGTGGACACTCGTTTACTCATTAGTAATTATTTTTTATGTTCTCTCCATCATTTATTCCACTAGTTTCTGGCGGAAAAATTTTGTAAATAATTTTTTATTCGAAACTTTTTGAATCGAAAATCTGTACTCATTTTTTTCTTGTCAACGAGAGAGCTTTTATTTTCTTTCACCAAAATATGTTCAATAGAAAACCCCTCGTGGCGCCATCTAGTTATCGATGAAATAATCTTCAGTATTTAAATCCCATATCACTTTCCCGCGCTGTCACACGCGATATTCGCGTGTTTTTGTTTTTGTTTTGCGTTTTGTCAAAATGACAGCTCATCGACGGCACACGGACGATTATAAATGTTATTCCGATTCTTCCTCATCCGATATACGGCACGTAAAGTCATCACGCGCAAAAGTTCCTCTTCGATGTCCCGAATCTTCGAGACTCGCTCCTCTGGACAGATTTGCCGCAAAATACGCAATAAAGAAACGAGCGTCTCCCGATTACACGATCGACAAATTGAACCAATTAATCGGCGATCCCGTAACGAGCAACGGCAATCCCCGGATCGGTCGTTTGCTCGAAGATTTTCTACGTGACGTTGGAGACGGTGGATACGTATCCTTCGCGAATTAAAACGAGAGAGAAAAATATGTATTTATATACATACATATATATTTCTTTTCATGATATATTTGGTACACAAAAGATTTTCCGAGCAAAGACACACAGAGAATCGAACACGTGACGGTGATTGGACGAGTGCTAGAATTTTTAGCCCAAAGTGCAAGAAAAATCGAGAAATATGAAATTTATTTGGAAAGAATGTTGGAATTGTGCAAAGTGCCGCCGTTATTACGAAAAACATCGGATCGCCTGAGATGCGACGATGTGCTCGAACAATACTTTTCCACATTGGCTTCGCTCCTGCTGGCGTTGCAGAGCGATCGAGAAATCCTCGTTCTCCTGAAGGCTCTCCGTTCTTTGCTAGTCGTATCCGAATCCGCCGACGCTCGTTCATCCTGCTCCGTGAAGCTTTGTCACGAGGCCATGAAGAAATCGAAACTCGCCTTGAGCGTGACAAAATTGTCGGAAAATTCGTCTTCGGTGATATATCGCGGCGCTTTGGAGCTGGCGCTTCTTCTCGCTGAAATATCCAACGATTGCTGTGAGTTTACGACGAATCTTTATTAAAAAAAAAAACTTGCGCGCGTCTAATAGCCCGAGAAATTGCCCGGCTACGCGTATAATAAAGGCTACGCAATGTTGCAAGCCGGATTCCTGGATCGTCTCTTGGTGAGAATGAACGGCGAGTCGGAAAGTGCGCTTCACTTGCGCGATGCGCCTCGAAACGATGAGAACGCGCGACCGAGCAAAGAGAACGTTATTCTCACAACGAGCATCGTGTGGTCTCTGATTCGATCGATCCTTCATCCTTCGACGAAACTTCCTCCCGACTTTATTGACAAATTATCCGGACCTTCGATCCAAGCCATGACGTACTCCTTATCCGTGATATATAATTTTTCGTTTTTTTTTTCGTTTGTTTTTTTCTTCCTTCGCTATCTCTCGTATAAATTTACAGGAGCCTGCGAAATGTATTTCGATATCAGGTTCGCCATAGCGAGGGAAAAACGATCGATGGTCTGATATTGCGCAACGATCTCGCGGTCCTCATACTCGCCGCCTCGGTGGCTCTTCCCTCCTTGGATCTGGTGAGATGCGGCCTGGCTGAGGATCTCATCGTACTGTCGATCCTGCTGCCCGACGAAACGGCCAGCATCGACGGAACATGGATCGAGAATATTTCATTCGACACCGCAGACGAGAATTTAATTTTCAAAAAAATCATGCTCGCCGTACTGTATCATCTTTCGAGTCGCGACGCAGCTATTTCCGTAAGATTGCCGTAGACTCGAAATTAATTTGTATTTTTGTTTTTTTTTTTGTTTTTTTGTTTTTTTTTTTTTCATTCTCATTTGAATCCTCGAAATTTATCAATGCCGGGCGACTCGATAATTATTCAGATGATGGTGAAACGAGGCGTGATACCCGCAATTCTCGAAATGACAAATCCGGGAATCGATCGTGAAACTCGCTGGAGTTCAACGCAATTTTGGTATCTCTGGCAATTTGCCATGAGAACTCTCGCTCGTTTGGCGATCAAGATGCCTGAAGAATTCGCGCGAAATGAGGGATCAGCCAGGTCAGCGATTCGTAGCCTCTCTCGAACTTTATCAAATATCCGATGATAAATGGTAGCAAAATTTAAAATAAAACAATCGGAAAAAATATCTCCATCAGACTCTTGATGCTCGTCGAATGGAGCCTCGGCGTTGAATTCGATGCTCATATCGCGATGGAATTTACAAAAACAATCTGCAGCCTTGTAACTTCGAAATGTTCATCGATTATAATGAATTTTCGCGAAGAAGGAATAGTCCTTACGCTCCACAGTAGGTGCTATACGGTGATTTTTTATAAAAAAAAATAAAAAATCGAGCATCATATATTCCTCGCGGTTACGCAAAACTCATTTTTTTCAGAACTGGTCGAGCGAATTTTAACGTTCGATTGCCTCACCATGCAACATCAGAGAATACTGACGCTTCTTATGATTACCATTGAGGAAGCGATCAAAGCGGAGAGAAGTTTTGCTCGTAGATGCGACTACGAGAGCCTCGATACAGCGATGAAATTGTTGAATCGATGCTTTTACCAGAGAAAGGAGGATTTTCCATTGGATCAACGGTTTATTTTTTATTCTTTTCTTACGTAATTATGTCATAACGGGGCAAGCGCAAAAAAATAATTATATATGATGATTTTCGAGACTCCGCGAAGCGGTGAATTAGAACTCGTCGTCGCGATTATAATTTTATTTATTTATTTATTTATTTATTTATTTATTTATTTATTTATTTATTACCACACCGGTGGTGTGAAACTAATGGATTGAAATTTAATACTGGAAAGTGTTAGGTGATATCATTTACGCGTTCTACAGAGTCGGATGCAAATTATAGCCTTGATACTTTGCCCCTTGAAAATGTTAGTCAAATTAGAGATCTGGGGGTTTTGTTCGACTCTCGTCTTTCTTTTCTTTCTCGCATAAATTTTGTTAAGTACAAAAAGCCCTCCGGAAACTCTATTTTGTTTCCTCATTCTCTAAAGACTTCAAATCGGTAGACACTCTCACTTTATCTTTCTTTATATCATTATTATATATATATATATATATATATATATATATATATATTAGCTTTATATCTCACGCTGATTCGTCCAATACTAATGTATGCCAGTATCATTTGGTCTCCCTATTTTGACTCGTATGCCACTATTTTTGATCGAGTACGGCATAAATTTCTTAGGATGGCAGAGTTCAAGATGGGGAGACCAATGTCAAGGCATTGATCACGACTATTCTGGGATTGCTAAAGCCATTGGGCTGTGTTCGCTAAAGTCTCTTAAAGTATATACGGATATGATACATTTATACAAAATTCATAACATTGTTGACTGTATAGACTCTGTTGCCCGCTTCGATTTTAGGGCCCCGTCCAGGCCGCTCAGAGCCATTGATCAGCTTTTTCGCATCGCGATTGGTCCGGGTGAATTGCACTTTAGATCGGTAACTGTTGGGCTGAGGGACACGGCGAATGCATCTTTTTTTCTATTCCTATTTCCTTCTTTAAAAGGGTCTGTTGATCTGCGGTATCTGTTTTTGACTGACGTTGCTATGGGTGCTTCCTTACTTTACTAATATTTTTTATTATAATCTTTGTTTATTTCTTTATTAATTACGAAAAAAATGTTATCTTTTTTTTCCTTTCTGACATTACCTTTGTTGCTTTGTTATTTTTCTGGTAATGAATTGCTGTGCGCTATGCGGCATTATTACTAGCTTTATTATTATCTTTATTAGTATATTTATTACTCATTAGCTACTTATGGCTCTTTTTTACTATCTTGTGTATACAGTATCTAATGTATGATTCCAAGGGATAATTCCCGTATGAATAAATAAATAAATAAATAAATAAAAATTTATTTAATAATAATTAAAATTAAATATATTAAATTTAATATTTAATTAATAATTATTTTTATTTATATATATATATTTATTTATTTTTTATATATTTATATATATATTATATGTATATATTATATATATAATAATAATTAAAAATAAATAAATAAATAAATAAAAATTTATTTATTCATACGGGAATTATCCCTTGGAATCATACATTAGATACTGTATACACAAGATAGTAGAAAAGAGCCATAAGTAGCTAATGAGTAATAAATATAATAATTAAGCGTGTAATAATGCCGCATAGCGCACAGCAATTCATTACCAGGAAAATAACAAAGCAACAAAGACAATGCCTATGAAAATTGAAGAAGAAATTTTTTTTTATGCAATGAATATCGCAGGCTGCTGATAGCCATTGGCTCTTATATCTGGGAATGCGTTGTTCATTGTGACGGGATGAGCGAAAAATTTGTCGACAACGGAGGAATATACACGATTCTCGATGTAATCGAGAGCGCTTCTTTTCCCGTACGATGCGTGTATCTTGGAATTCTTACGGACATTTGGAGCAATCGTTACGGAGCACCGTATTTCTGCACTTGGCGCGGGAGAACCGCCGAAAATAAAACCAAGGGTTTCGTGTCACTTCTGGCAAAATGTTGGCGCGAGGAGGAGATAAGAACCGGGGTAAAGCGTACCGCGGATGGCTGCATCGATGACGTTGAACTTCCGATTATGGGAACGGAACAGTGGATAAATGCTTTTCACGCGAGAGCCACTCACGACTTTAGTCCGACTTTGGCTTCTTTGCTTGGCTCCGTCAGACCAAAGATTTACAGTTTAAGAAAAATCATGATAGACGACGCTGATCTTTATCAAAAGTCAAGAGAGCACTATAAAATTTTATTGCACGATCTGCCGGTCGAGGATCATGTGAGCGATTAATCTCTCATTTACCCTGTTACATTGATCATATTTACCATTTTATTTATTACGATCAATAATTAACATCCAACATGTATGCGAAATTTAAAATTGAGAAAAAATAATTATCTTTCTATTATGTGTATGCATACTCTGGTGACAATAATTCCTACGTCAAATTACGAAAAAGTGCCGATTTTAGAGAATTGTAGAAAATCGTAAAAAAAATTGTAGAAAATCGTATATCGAAGTAATTAATTTTAAAAAATTGTCGAAATTTGTAGTTTTCTGCACCAATAACGACGAATTTCTAAGTTAAATTGTTTCAAAACTTAAAAAACTTATAAAATAATAATCGTGGAATTTTCTTTCGTAAAAGTTTTTAAAAATCGTTCATCGATCATTCATATTATATTTATTATCCCAATTTGACCCGAATTTTTCATTTGGCATTTGTTTTGTACGACTATATCTACGAAATACTATGAACTTTTACGAACGCGTAAAAAAACCGATTATAATTTTCGTAGAATGTCGTAGAAATTATTGCGACCCAAGGGAAAATGCAAAACTAAGAAAAGCTACCGTAGTCGACGAAAAACTATGATATTTTACGAAAAAAAAATTAAGAAATGAGCTACATCATTGTTCCAGTCGGCCTAATAAATCGTATAAATTTTCGTACAAATTATTCGTAAAAATTCGTAGAAATTATTTTCACCAGGGTATATACATACGACTTTGAGTATAGGAGGAAACAAAATAAAACCTACTATAAAACACCTGTAACTCGTAAATTCGAATCGAGAGGATCTTTTCTTTGCAGTCAATTGTCTCCGTTATCAAATTTCCGTGCTATCGATTATTCGAGCATTTATATACATGTATAAATCTTTTTTTTTCCCCGCCTAGATCACCATGTACATAGTGGATCATTTCTACAGATTCGCTCAGGGTCAATTATGGTCGGAAATATCTCGTTACTTGGAGCAGATCGGCGTTAATATATTGGGAATGGACGGTGAAACGATGCTGCTGATGAATCAGCGACATCGAGAATGGGGCATGTACGTGCGCGGTCTTCAGGAGAAGCTTCTCAGGGCCGAGAAAAAGAGGGAGACCGAACGTGAGCGAGATGAGATTGCGAGGATAAGAAATTCGAGATTAGGCGCGGCCTTGAGTGCTCTCGGAGAGATTGATTACATACGGCGAACGACCGAGCGCGATTACGCGATCACGAAAAAACAATCTCAGCGTGATCGGATAAACGCTGCTTTGAGCTTTCCCGAACTTTCCGACAGCGAGAATTGTCACAGAACCTTTTATGACAAATGGAACTTTACGGTAGGGGGTTTTTTTTTTTCCATCGGAGATATTCGTGACAATTCGATGCGTATGAACTTTTCTTGCAAATTTATCAACGATTAAAGCTAAACATATATATTTATCGACTTTTTTGGTTCGTTTTGACAGACGATTTTGGAGCAAAATCATACGATACCCAGCGCCGCGGTATCCGCCGATACGAGATCATCGCTCGAGATTACGGATGCGCTTTCGATTTCATCGGCGAGCTCATCGGCTGCTTTCGAAAAAGTTCAAGCGCCCCCGATAAGATTGAAAAAATCCGCGTCTTCGTTGTCGGACAAATGTTCACCGCCGACGCGTATCGCGCTACGAAGAAATTAATGAAATTAATTTGAAATTAATTTGAATGAAGAAATTAAAGAAATAAATGAAAATTAGGATAGTTCAAACAAGTATTTAATTTTTTTTACATATCCCGTTGCACCCTCGGATCAATAAGTTTATTTGCATTCTAAAATCTAACGAAATTGCCATTTTGGAAAATTTCTAATCATTCATATATGCATATCATTATAAGATTTTTCAACAACTGCAGAGACACACAAAATATCGACGAAAGTTCCCGCCATATTTTATATTTTTCGAATTCCTATTGGTTAATGCAGAAAATCGGTTTCATTTCTACCTAGCCGACCGATGGTAATCGGGGTGTCGGTAGTACGGGTGGTAAACAAGAGAGCGCGAGAGGGGCGTTCGTTGGACGAGATATATGATCTAGATAATATAATAATGTGCTCGAAAGTATCTAGACGACAAGGAGAAGATGAGGACGCAACAGCCAAGAGCCTTGCGAGAGTCGAACGAGACGTAAGCAGTAAGGTTCGACATGCCGTTCTCGTCGCAACAGTAGAGTGTATAACGCAGTACCGGTTTGAGGCCTCGGCCGAACAGAACAACTAACTGGCGCCTCTCGTTTCCGTTTCATTACCCCCGCCGTTCCCTCGACAGTCTTCGACCGCGCGCGCGCGTCTTGCCAACACCAACTCTATATACATATATACATATATACACATGTATATATCTATATATTTATAGAGAGAATTAAAAAAAAAAACTCTTCATACTCTGTTACCGTAGCGCACAAAATCACGCGCGTATTCGCAAAGTCCGAGTTTACACAAATAATATTATAAAAATTAAGTATCACGGGCTTTAAATTACGGTGATAAAGAAATCTGTCGGGGAGCTATATATCGTCGTAGCATCTCTGGCGGTCGCAGAGCGCAGTTTCGAGACAGGGTGAGGAGAGAGAGAGAGAGAGAGAGAGACGGAAGAAAAAGTGGTGTTTGCATTTCTCGCTGGCCGCTCAGCCGAGAAGGGACAGAATATATTTTTTTAAATTCTTTCCCCGCACGGATCATTTCGTGGGGCGCGCGCACAGTTACACAGCAGCAGTGAAAAGAGAACACGGTGAACGAAAAGGATAATAGTTAAAAAAAAAAAAAAAAAAGAGAACGGTGCGACGACGACGTGCGAGAATTAAACGCGTGAAAGACGGTGTGGTTATTGCAAACTTCCCCGTTCTTTCGAAATATGGCGTTTGATGGGTGCGCGTTGTATGCTATGCTGGAGAAAAGATTTAACGTGTTTCATCTGTTGATCGTCGTCCAGTTGGCCTTCCTTTTACTCGGATCCTCGCCGATTGTCGCGGCGGAATCTGGTGAGTCTTTTTTTCCTCCTCCCGTCTTGCTTCATCTCCTATACAAGCATGTATGTTTAATTCTCGATTGAAAGATATATCGTGCTGTAACGAGATATATATATATATATATATCAGATACCGAATAATTATTCACAGCGTTTCGGCTCTAAAGAAACTTGTATAGTGTCACAAAAACATGAATCCTCGTGTCTGTGTCGAATGAAGTGAAGGTCACGGCACAATAGAGAGAGAGAGAGAGAGAGAGAGAAATATATTTACGCTTCGAAAAAGATACGTGTGTTTTTTTACCACACCCCCGGGTTTGCGCGACCTCTCCAGTCGTTTAAAAATATCTAGTTTAATTTCTCAAGTTTGAAAAATCATCGCGTATAACGAATCTCTGATACACGTAAATATTATTCGTTTCGCGTGGTAGTTTTAATCGTAAAAGTGCGGTTTTTATAATCAATTCGTCATGGTAAAACTGAATCTTCCAAGAGTCTCTTCTAAAAACCCGAATAAAAAAACCGTGAATATTCTAAAATATAAATACTGTAATATGAAACTCGGACGAATGGCATTCGCGTGGAATTTAAACTATTACGAGTTTCATTTTATAATAAAATGCTCAGATCGAATAAAAAAGAAAAAAAAAAAATTTTACAAAAAATTTCCCCTGTCAAAAATTTGTAAATTTAATATTTAAAACGAACCATATGATTTATATTTAATACAAAATATGCAGTATAGTACCAAATGCATGGATCATTCGCTGAAAGAACCAATGAAGTAAAACGTACTTTATTCGTTCGAAATTTCCAATTTAACGTTTTTCGCTGCCACATATCACGCTCAATTGCGTTGTTCACCGACCACCCGGCCATGAAATTGGAAAGTCGTAGAATTCCCTCTTGTTCAAATGTATTATGGGTCATGGTGATAATTATCATCGATTAAGGAGGTTCTTAACGTCAATTTGGTGGGGCAAGGGGAACTTGACGGCGCGGCGCGGGTGACGTGCGGGGCAGGTTGCGTTCGGCATTTGTTTCACCCAAGTCATTACTCACGCTCAATTCTTTTTACAATTATATTTCACAATCGGAACGGTGAAAAACATTCTTTATGGGCAAATTATATCTACGAAGGTCTAATCTGTCGTTTAAGCGGTTCTTCGGGGAAATTTTACCGTTTTTTTCACTCCTAAAATAATCTCCGATCGTAACTTCGGAAACTTCTCCCATAAGAGCCCATGTATAAGCGGCATATTTAATGTTTTTTTTTCTCCTCAACTAAGCGGTCAAAAAATCTGAAATAATTACGGTGTATTCCTAGTACCGGCACAAACCTCCCCTCAAATTTTAGAATCATTCTTATCGTTTTTCTCTGGGTTAAGAACCTCCTTAATTCATGAAAGTTTGTAAAAACAATTTTAAAAATTCATCACTCGGTATAGGATCCAGTGTTGTGTATACCTAATAGTCGATTCATAAAAGTTGGAAAGAACCGTTTTTTTTCCAAGTAATACGTGGACGAAGCGCAGTGACACGTTTTCGACTCTGCGCTCTTATATCGTCCCAAGAATTATAACACATAAACTGTCAATTCGAAGGCTATTCTCGAGAGAGCTAAAAAAAAAGAATAATTAACGAATGAAAGGAACGCGCCGGAATAAGACATTGCTGATGGCTCGTTAGTCGATTGCCACATGACGCACACAAATTTTCAGGAGGTTTGCCTTATTTTTCATTCATTTCATATCATAACGCGCATGATAATTATAACAGTGATAACAGAGTGTTATTTGTTGACGCACATGTGTTTTTTTTTTTCCATAAATTTTCGTTAATTCCGTTCGAGCGTAAAAATTGTTTACGAAAAAGGAAGAGAAGAAAAAAAAATTCGTGCGAATCGTCATTAAATGTTTTACATGATTTGCGCGATGTAAAAGACTACGTATATATATATATGGCTCTCTGGCATTTGCAAAGAATTCGTCTTTCCAAAACATGTGTCGCGACCACCGCCAAGCTTATTTCTATCTATATATAGAGGGTAAAAAAAAAAAAAAGATCTCGGAGATCCTTTTCTATGGGTCGGTTGTTCTTCGAGAGTTTATTTTAAAATCGCGCTTGCTATATTTTTCCACAAGATGCATAAATTTATCGTGTGAGAGGTTCTTTGGAAAATAAATGACGCGAGAGATTCTCCGACGCAACGGCAACGAAACGCTGAGACGATACGATATACATAAGTATATAGCAACTGCGAAAGGAAATGAAAAAAAAAAAAAAAAAAGAAAAAAAAATCGAAAAAAAACTCCATGGTCTATTGATCGTTTCCAACCAAACCCCTCTTCGTCGACGAACTCGACCGAGACAGCATTAACAGCACGCAAAGCAATGACTCATCCCTTCGCACCCACGCACCACTTGCAATGGCGTTAATTTCAATAAATATACACATACATACATATATATATATATATATATATTCACATTATGTCCACAAAACAAAGATACATAATCGGCGAGTATTTTGGGACATGGAAAAAAAAAAAATTCGAAAAATCATCTGCTGTAAAATCATTCCGACGAAATTTAGTAATTATTTTAAATAGTTCTATTTTTGTAGTTTATTGTTTATAATTTCTTTCTATACTATGTTGGAAATAAAAATTAATAATACGATACCGAGACCCCGTCACTCGACCTCTATGAAGTTTTACGTGGAAAAAAAAAATACGATTTTTTAATTATTCGGATTTCATTGTTTGTCTATACATCATTGTGATACATATATATTTTTTTTAATCCAGCCTGAACTTGAATAACAAAATTCTTATCGAAAATCTGTCGAGATCATTTTTGAAGACTTTTGGTACAATATTTACGCGAGTTAATCCTCGAAACATACAAAGATAGTTAAAATGCTCGGTAGGCACGGAGGAAAGCGGTCGTATTCGCTCGAGAATAGGACACAAGTTTCTTCGGCAACGAATCTCACATTCGCTCACGTAATCCTAGCCCTGACACTCTTATATAGCGTCTTATTTAATACCGAAGCTTTTCTCCTATATAGAGAGACATATTGGTCGTTCAAAGCACACGTGCTTGTATTTTTTATACTCCTCCAGTTGGCAATAATGCGATTCAAATCATCCAGATTAGGATTTATCCAGAGCTCGTGGAACGTTTGGTAAGGAGGGGAAAAAAAAAAAAAGCGACGAAGATGGGGGCGTCGTATTGAGCAAACTCGTATCCGAAACCACGAAATCGAGCCTCGGCGTCCATTTTATGTTTTATCTTCAGCAGAAATGTCGATCAGCATGAATAATGGTTGGAGATTTTTTTTTTTGTAATATAAGAAGTTTCATTGGCTAATAAACGTAAATTTACTTTCCCTTGACTTGTTTTGTTTAATGTTGTTGAAATTTGCATCGTTGGAATGCAACGAAAATAGGTTTTTTTGAATAAAATAAAAATAATTTCCAGTACTGTTGACGCTTTACTGTCATATTTAGGCCCCAGGTCGTGAAAAAAAAACCGAAAAAAGGTTTAAACGATTTTCGACTTCAAAACAATACTGGAAATGGATTTTTCTTTTTTCTTTTTAAACTTATTTTCGTTGCATTCCAACGATGCAAATTTCAATATCATTTTGTTTAGTATTTTTTTTTTTTTCCTACAACATTGGTGCGTTGACGAATAAGAGAGCAGCAAAGCCAGTAGAAATCAATGTCTAATAGTCGCTGAAGAGCCTCGCTATGAGGATCGAGAAATACAGAGACAGAGAGAGAGAGAGAGAGAGAGAGAGATTATATAGCAGAGACGCGTGGTGTGTATGTGCAGCCTTGTCGCAGCTTATTGCCAAGTGATACCACCAGCGTTAAAAAGAGCGCATTATCCTTTTGCACAGTCATTGCGGTATTAAGACCGTATATTACAATTACCATATAGGAGACTATCATAAAAGTATTATGACTATGAATAATAAACACATGTTGGTTCGTAGCTCGTATTACGCGCTCGCGTACCATTCGCACAGTCCAACTTGACGATGTTTAACTTTGTTACCCCCCCCCCCCCCCCCTCCACTCTAGCTTGATCGGTGTAGGCATGCCGGGTAATGCGCGTGAGCGCCTCTCCACGGCCCAACGACCAACCGCCATCGTTTAAATTTAATTGGTAATCGTGTCAACGGGTTAAGGATAAATTTAGCGTAAAAATAATTTTAGCTAATGTACAAAGACCCATCGAATATAAAACCCGCAAGCACCGGATAAAGTTGCATGCTCGATTAATACATGAAATTAATTAAGAAAATATGATTTAAAAAAAACAAAAAAATTTTATATGCACCGGACTCGCGGATTGTCGTTGAGAAAGACTAAGAGACACTGCTGATTCATCGAGAACAATAAATTCTTTTAATATTTGATGAAAAAAACATAATCTCGACTCGCATTTATTATTCGCATACTTTAACGCATTATAATACTATTAATCGTTTAGTGTCCAAGTATATATTCAATATTATTAATTTGCATGTTTCTTATATCGTGATGCATTAAAATTCTCATAAAAGTTGCAAGGTTTTGGACCGTCTACATGCGTATATGTGCGATCAGACGATAACATGAACGCTCATATAATGTAATAATACTTTCTCGTTTCACTATAGGATTGCAAATTTGGTTGGGTCCTATGCAGCTTTTTTTATTGTCACTCGCATCGTACACTATCGTAGCTCGCATTGTAAATCTACACTTTTCATATATACATGCACGCGCCAGGTGAATTAATTAATCTTCATACGAGCGATAAGCGTGTGGATATTGCACGATAAAATAATATTGCGAAAATGTAAAACGACACTGACATATATATACAGGGTGTCCCAAAATTAGGGGCACAAAATGATGTGTACTGGTGTGTACTCGGTTGCCTAAATTCAGGCGCTCGGCGAAATTTTTTAAACGGCCGTATCTCGCGAACGCGACTTCGCAGACCACATGTTATTGGGGTCAATTTACTCAGCTCGGCCCCCTTTATTACCCCTATCATTTTGTGCCCCTAATTTTGGGACACCCTGTATATATATATATATTTCATACCGTATAATATAGAAAGAGATCCCTGAAACTATAAAAATCCAATAGTCCAGTCATTCTAGTCATTTTTTCTGCAATCTTCTACAGAATTGATTTTGCTTTTGGTAAAAATTCAAGTTTTCGGGACTCGGGGGGGGGTCGAGCTTCAGCCGCCATATTGGAAAACACGTTTTATCAAATGTCTCGTGAACCGTGCATCGTACGACAAAAATAGCGGAGACCTTTTTTGTAGTTAATGAAATTCTCTACAACTTTTATTCGAAAGTTTTTTCTATATAGCGCATGGTTTTTTGATTTATAGCTCGGAAAACTTTTCCAAACATGATTATTACTAAATATATAGTTAACGGTTGATATAACAGTAAAAATGGCGAGAAAAATGGTGATGTTTGGAAATGTTTGCCACGCTATAAACCAATAACCATGCACTGTACAGGAAAAAGTTGCAAATACAAGTTGTAGAAAATTTCATTATCTACAAAAAATATGTACACTATTTTTGTCGTACGATGCACGGTTCACGCGTTATTTGATAAAACGTGTTTTCCAATATGGCAGCCGAACCTCGATCCCCGTGCGTCGAGCCAGCATGAATTTACACTCAGCGAATGACCCCTGAACCTTTTCCAAAAGCAAAATCAATTCTGTAGAAGATTGCATTATAAGCCTACTTTTTTGGCTATAGAATGACTGGACTGTGAGTCGCGGACGTCCGTTTTTCGAGAGACTCTCTCCAACCGTGGCTCTAGCGTCCTCTCATTATTGAGCCTCCGGGACCACGTCGATCGAGACTTTTTTTATTCCCAAAAGTTATTCGTTCGATGAATTTTTATTCACAAGAAATGACGCGAGCAAAGGTTCAGCGGTAGCTATAACTGCCATTATAAACGTGCTCACGCATACACGCGCCCACACGTGCCCCTCTTTTATATACAATAATTAGGTACACGTCTTGTGCGCGCGAGTGGTCCTCCTCGTGATTGCTTGATTGGTCAATGCGTCGTGGCCAACGTCTCTAATAAACTCGCTACAAAATCTTTTATTATGTACACGCATACGGAGGCACACACGCTACGCTCGCGTTTCTAAAAATTACATAATCCGTTCTAACGTCAGACTGATCAATTTTTTTTTTTTTTATGCATTTGAGGCATTCATCTATATAGATGCTATAGAAATTTTAATCTATTTTTTCATGGACAAATACGAACGCTTCGAAGAAATACCTATGGGTAATGCAAAGCTTTTGCGGTTTTTTGGAATGTCTCGTTAGCTGCAGAGTCGAATTTTCTATAATCGGCGTGTTCGCGTATATTTTTAAAATAAAATTAACAGCAATTTTGGTACTATACCGATTCGGAGCATTTTCATGCATGAACAATCATAGATATTAATTCAAGCACATTATTTTTTTCTTTACTTTAATTCAATTAACTCTTGCTTTGAGAATAAATCTTTTTGCATTTTTACAATAAATCGCATATACGGGGAGCTTTCAAATCAGTCACACATTTTTCAAAACTTATCGGAGTATCTCGCACATATATAACGAATTAACTATGTAGAGTTGGAGATAAATGAAAATCATTGCTTAGAGTTCGTGATAACTAGCTCCTATAAAATAGATTTAAGCAAATACGATTTATTGGAAACATTTAAGAGTTTCGACACGTTGATAATTTATTTCATTTAAATTTATTTTTTTCAAATTACAAAATATATAGATGCAAAAAAAAAACTTAACCGGCCGCATTTCATTGTTCATTTTACACTTAGATGTCAATTATTTATAGCGATTGAATATTAGTACGATTTTTTTCAAAAAATTATTATTATAGCCATTTTAACAAGAAAAGTACCATAAAGGAGTTGTCTCTATATATATAGACGATAAATCGTACATCATCGTTGCGCCACTGTGCGTAGATATGTAATTGGCGAGGCTCTATCAAATCATTGTACTGTGTCTATAATTATTATTTCCCTCAGTTATTCTCCCCTATATATACATACTCATAATCCATTATCTCCGGAAAAAATAGCTCAAAGTGGCATTTCCCTTGCGCCACTAAAAACCAAAAATTCTCTAATCAACGCTACTCTTTTTTTTTTTATAATCCCTGAATATTTTTAAATCTAGCTCTCGTCTGCTTGGCAAAAATATCGGCGCTTAAATTCTATTGGGACTTTCGAAAATGAAAATGAAAATTAAAATAGATTTTGTCCTATATTATTTATCGATTTATCGCCAATAATACATACATAAATATGCTTTCCCGTGTAAAAAAAGTCAAAATTTTCTGGAAAAAAAATGGTGTAGTCGAGTCGAAGGAAAGGTAAGGGGATTTGATTAAAGTTTCGTTAAAAGTTGGCTCGTTTGAAGAGGGGGAAAAGAAAAAAATGTAAGACAATACGAAAAGTGAATTGTCACGTGTACAGCTCTCTCTCCCACTCCTCGTATAAATTTTTTTCGAGTTTCCAAAGCGGCTCGTATACGAGACTCGTGCACGGAAAAGCATATTTATATATATATATATATACGCGATTGCGCGAAATTATGAGTTCGTTGCACTCTTGGTTTGCCCAGCGAAGCGTCTCGTGAGTCGTACGCGCTGTTAGATGCGCGACGACGAGCTCTCCTGTATGCACCCGTCTTCATACACGCATTTATATACCTATATATAATTCTATCGAATCTCTGGCAACATCGGTGGCACGCTTATACTATACTGGTACGCATAGAGTACACGATAACTCGCGTGCTCCGAAGCCATGTGGTCTTGTATACGTATAAAAGCGTATTTTCCCGAACGTGCATTTTACGGGTGGTACATCGACGATAAACGCATTTTTGTAACCCGGTAGGTCAATGCACGTGTTACATACTTTTTTACACGGAAAAAAAAAAATTATAATTCACCTCGCAATCCGCACTGGCGCTCTTGTCGTCTTTCCTAATATACAGGGTGTCCGATTTAAAAAAATATCCTCAAATATATTGAAAACTAAGCATTAAATTGAAAAATATTCCGGACAAAAGTTGTAGTATACGAAGGGGGACATCGGATGAGCATCACAGTTTTTGGGTCCGGGGCCTCTGCTGGGCCCATTGGGGCTCAACTTTTGTTTTTGGAATCGAACCTCCTATTTTTTATTGCATTTTCTTATTTCTCATTGAAGAGTTACTTAGTAAGTTTTACTCCTAGTAATTTTTTGGTTTTCGTCTTGGAAAAGGCTCAAAACGTTATTCAAAGTTTTTTTTTCGTGAAAAGAGTGTGACAATACGTCAATCTTTGCGAAGAATTTAAAAATAAAAACGATAGTTCTACTATGAACGGAATTGTTGAACATACTCTGTATGTATGTATAAGGTCTCTTTCGCCATCACCGCACCCGCGTATACTCGCCGGAAGTTTCTTATACGCTCTTGTAACCGAAAATCGATGCCCGCGATATAACTTGAAACAGGAAATGCTTTTTATTTTGATCATATGTTGTTTCGTTTGCTACCCCATCATCAAGGCTATATTTCGCACTGATAGCATTTTTTTCCGCAGTCAAAAACAATCACCCACTGCTGCTGCTAAATATAGGCAACTAAATTTCTTTATTTTAATGGAACCAAGATTTTATCCATCCATTATTATAACAACTTTCTCGTGACATCAAATTTTACATCTTTATACCGCTATTGTACGGCTGAAGTAGTTTATTATTCTCCTCTCAATATTCAGATCATTGAATTAGATTTTTCTCTTCTACGAAATAAATATTATTTTTTTAAAGAAGGACATTATATATATATATATATATATATATAGGTCGGTACCTGCGATACGCGTCGACCATGTCGAATTCATAGCAGAGAGTGCCGATCGTTCCGGACTCTTGCGCTCTGTACAGCAAAAGCCACTGCTTCCGGCGATTGTTCTTTTTCTTCATTGTAAATTCGAAAGTTACAGAGATATTTAGAGGTTAAAATTCTTGAGAATGATCAAATTTCAATCAATTTTCATATTAAAGTGAAGGCCAATCCGACAGTTGAAAACTTTATCGCTTTCTTAGCACACAAGTATTCAATGAAGTTAGTACGAAAAATCCGAATCGATACAATCTCTCGGTTAACAATGCTGACTGTGTATACACAGTTGCATTGAATTATCGGGTCATTTTGAAAGAAAAAAAAAAAAACGACGTGCATTCTGCAGAATCGCAATATCAGAGAGAATATTGATTATGTGTGAGCTGCAAAAAAAAAAAGAGTATTTACCGAATTTTTTTTTACTCGGTTGCTACGAAGTAAAATTGCTCATTTCCTTGAGCGGAAAGTTTTTTTTTTCTAGCGATAAGGGGAAATGTATATTGGGGAACAATATCTAAAAACCATTCCAATTTTGAATTAAAAAAAAAGAATTCATGACTTAATTTTCATTGTCGATAAGACTGGTTATATATATAAATATATTAATGGCGGAAAATTTTGTAAAAAACTGTTAAAGTTGTGCAAATAAAACTCTGTTATATATATATATAAATATATTATAAATATATAAATATATTATATATATAAGTATATATATATTTTTTTTACGCCACTTTTCGACCACTATAGTCACTTTTTCAAGTTTACAAAGTCTCCAAGGTATCAATGAGCCCAAAATGAATTGCTACAAGTATTTTGATTGTTGATTCGAATATAAATAATCAACAATCAATACTTGTAGCAATTCATTTTGGACTCATTGATACCTTGGAAAGTTTGTAAACTTGAAAAAGTGATTATAGTGGTTGAAAGGTGGCGTAAAAAAATTGGAACAAGGTAAGTCGAAAAACGACCTATCATCGTTTACGGGATGAGTCATGCTTTCAAATAATCCAAGAAACACAGACATGGCCAATTTTTTGGTTGCCTGACATCATTTTGAACGAAAAACATTTTTTTTACGTGTTAATCAGATGGGAAACCTAAATCCTCGTTGAGAGACCTCTAAACTTCAAGCTACAACGCCCTCCTTGAACGAGGGCCTCTTTAATGTCAAAATCTAAAGTTTTGAGTGGTAGGAGCGAAGAAAAAAAGTCCATTTTCGACACACCCTAATATATATGCATGCATATGCATATTACACCGATATTGTTCAAGTATATATATTTATATAGAATGTACGCGAATTCGTCGGAGCTCGAGTGGTAACGGAGAGTATAATACTCGCGACACGTTAGACGAGACCGGAAGAGTTATATATATGCTGTCAATGTCCGACGATAACATGTGGCTCTCGCATATAGGGGAGAATACAGGCATATCGTACCATGGCTATCCAAACTACAGCTCCAATATTCAAGTTGAAATACGATTTTTTTTTTTACAAAATTAAACAAAGCGTTTGTTGAACGAGTAGAAATAATAATGTTAGTTCGGTCGGAATTAGCCTCAAGTTAATACCTGTCGATCCATTGTTTTTCAACGGAAAACAACGAACTTGGACAAATTGGCAATTTTCACCACCGATATTTTGTCACTCGGGTCAATAAATTTCCAACAAGAGTGCAAATAAATTTTTAATTCTTATTGAAAAATAAAAACTAAAAAAAATGGGGTTTTTTTAAAGTAAAACCTCATTTTATCGAGGTTAAATCAAAGTCGCGTTATATCTTGTTTATTATATTTTTTTAGCGTAAATTTTTCGTTACACTTTTATAATGACGACTATGCGGTTAGTCAAAAGTTGACAGACCGCAGACGACAGGGAGTGTAAAAGCACAGTTGTACTTTAATACTTTCACGCTGTTGAGCAGCGAGAGCTCTCTCTCTCTCTCTCTCTCTCTCTCGCAGCCTGGCGAGTATGACGAGGAAACTGCGTTGCAAACTTACCGGGTACACGCCTTTCAATGTTTACAAATATCGTTTATAATTCATCGCATCCTTTCTTTTTTTTCATCTCGTCATACTTCGAGAAAATATTTTTAAGACGACAGGGCGTATATTCCATGGAAAATAAAAACATATATTATATATATATCGAATCAAGTAAACTCAGACCTTTTGGCGCTTCGTTCGTTCGCTACTTCGTTTACGATAAAATATCTTTCAATTGTATATTTTAATAAGACCAACTCGCGTACGCATGCGAAATAATTCGAAGACGATAGGTATGCGTCGAAGAAAATTATAATGAACGATAACTATACTATATAGAAACGACGCGCAGTCGATAATGGCAAGCTCGACAACGAAGAAGGATCGATCCGATCATCTTGGTGAAAGTATAGCCATTTCGTAGTTTTTCGAGATCCCTTTTATTTTAAATTCAAACTCGATATTTCAAAATTCAAGATCAATAGATACATAGATCAGAAATTTGTTTCGTTTCAACAAAAACAGGTTTGTTTATAAAATTGAAATTAATCGTAGAATAAATGTCAAGATTTAAATCTAATATACTATATATATACACAAGTTATACCGTTCGGTTTCTCCTCGTTGTAGCGTGAATGGTGAGAAATACGAAAGAGTGGAATAACGGAGAATCAGCTGTGATGAGTAGTGCGTGTATATATACGCGAGGAACGGAAGCGCGTTTTATTACGAGACGGTAATATTTATTACACATAAGGTTGTATAGTGGATCGAGACTGGAGAGGCCTCTCACGGCGAGATTCTCTCGCGCCTTCTTTATCATAGAAAAAATATCGGGAGCGTTTGTTGAACCTAAGGTTTAACGCGAGATAGACGATAGAGATGAGGCAATGCTCGGATTATGGGGTTTCCGGTTTGTCCTTCCGCATGTGTGTTGCCTTTAGCGATAGTCTCGGGGCCTCACCCTCTCGCGGTTGCGTTCATATACACACGCATCATTCTTCTCGATTCTCTTTATATATACACGTATACGAGAGTATAAAATGTAACGTTATGTTAATAAAAAAAAAACACCATCAGGTATTTTTTTTTCGTAAGACTTGATTTTCGATGAGTCACTCTGGGAGGACATTCGGGGGTCCTCTGTAGCTCTGGTATATACGATATTTTCGGATATTTTTGTACTTTGCATTCGTCGCGTCTCGCGATATTTCGGATTTTTTTCGGTAATACGTATACGAGGAGAATAATACTTATATTTGAGGCATAACGTTAAGAGCGAGACGAATATCTTTTTATGCATATGTAAACGATGACTCATCGACCTAATTGATGAATATAAAAAAGAAGAAGAGCAGCCTCTCGGTCATCGGTCCTCTCTTCTCGGTGACTATATTATAGTTGAGGGAGATGATTGGTGCGAATGAGATTGCGTTCATCGAAAGAGGGAGCACCGATCGAGGCAACAACCAGACGTCTCTTGGTCGTAGTGCCGGCCTATGCTTGCATTCTGCTTTTACAATCGTTGTTGTATTATTTCGTTTTTTTTTCCCCTTTTTTAGTTCAAGCTTTGAATAAGAAAATTTCGAACGAATAAAAATAATGAAATTTCGTTCGAATTGATAATACTGAGTTTTGGGACTTTTGACACTGCTACGAAGCGCCGCGAATCTCTCTCTCTATTATATATTATGAGGAAGAAAAACCGTGTAACTCTCGCGCGGATGATGATAAAAATATTAAATATTCGTTGTATCAAGTAGGTATATAACAAAACTGAATTATTTTGTTAGTTCCCGGTTCGAGGTGAATTAAGAGAAATTCCGCAGATAAATACAACTGCGATGCGTGCAATTAAACGTATTTATATATATTATATAGATAAGACGCGTAATAGCGTTAATGATATACATAATAATTTCCGGAGATAGTAGTTGATCGCGTAACAAGAGCGATCAGAGAGCTCCGTATATATGCGAATAAACTTGCAAAAACTCTTATCCGTATCGCTTACAGCACTACACCGCGGGCAAGCGAGCACAGTGAGAGAGAGAGAGAGACAGAGGAAGCAGGCGAGACCGCGCAGGAAAGTTATTATTTCTGTATTCGTATTTCTTGGGTATAATATATAGATAGCGTTGCATACATGTGGAAAAAGTAAAAAAGTTGACTCGCGTATATATTTTTTTTTTCGTCCTGGAAATAAAAAAATCATTTGTAATATATTCTCTGAACTTTGTTACTCTTCAATTCGATACCCGGAATATTCAAAAATACGATTCTATCATCGAGGCCAGAGCTTCGTTTGGCCCGTTCGACCTCTTCGAAACATTCTGTTTCTCGCCAAGGTCGAGAGAGACTCTCGATCGACCCTCAACTTTCGCATCTCTTCACGAGCCCGCAAAAGTGCCTCGATCGTTTCGCGAGAGATAAACCACCGACGGACGAATCGAACAAGTATATATGTATGAAAAAAAAAAAGGTTAACAGAATGAAGCGCTTTCTCTCTGTATTTCATTGAATAGTGGCTTTTTCCGAGATACAGTCAACTTGAATCACAAAATTTCGAAATTTTAAATTCTCACAGATATACAAAATAATATAATTCTTTACGTTCAATCGGAGGTACGAAATTTTTCTTAAAAAAAATTATTTTTGTTTTTTTTTTTTTGCTCTCGACCCCTCTTATATTCTTTAATTGCGATCGAGATGAAAAAAAATAAATAAAAATCTCACGTCGTCCGATGACCAAGCGCAATAAAGAGAATCCGAAAAATTTTCTGCTTTTTCTTCTTCTCTCATCATTTTCTCACAAGGATACATTCAGAGTTTGAAACTTTTCAAAATGGGTTGGGTTTTTGGCGGTTTGAAATTGCATCGTGATGCATTGCTGTAGATTTTCTCGATTTCTCGCTCTATTGTTTTTTTTTATAACCATGTATCTACACAGGCATATCATGATATAATAGAATAATATTATGTCTAGCACTCCCACAATCAGACGGAAGTGTCGTAGCAAATACTTTGAGAACCCACGCGACTCGCTTTCACTGTGACTGGGCGTTCATCGGACCTTCCATATAGAAAAATAAAATAAAATACAGAAAACGCAGAGTAGTCATAAATGAGGGTCAAATTGAAAATAAAAAAAAAGTTTTTACAAACTTTTATCTCGTCGAGCAGGATAATCATCAATCTTTAAAGTGCTTAGCATAAAAGAGAACAAGTATCATCAATTTTCTTCACTGAGTCGTGTCAAATTGTAAAAAAAAAAAGTCCAATTTATGTCAATATACGTCAGATAATATTTCACATGTTTGATATAATCTAAAGTTAAATATAATCCAAATAGCAGAGCTAGTTTTTTTTTTCTCATGAAAAGAAAGTCCACTGATTCGAGGGGGATCGAGAGATACGGCAGCTTATTGATGTCAAAAATAATTCAAAGAAAATTTTTATACATTTTATGGTGAATTTCTCGATTTGAAGATTCATTGACTTGATCATTGAGCTGATGACTTGATTCATTGAGCTGAGACTTGATTCATTGAGCTGGCGAAAAAGTTAAAAAAATTCGCACGCAAATTGAGTAAATTTTTCGATTGATATTTTGTAAACAATTTCCAAAAAAACAATCGTATTTTTTATCTTGGAGAGGATCGATTTTTTTTCTAAAGCCCGGTAGCAGTAAAAATTGTGACCAGAGACGACCTTAGGCCGGCGTTTTTTTTTTTTTTTTTTTTCATTATCGGTATATAATATATGTACACAACTCGGCGAGAAAACGTTAATACGTTATCGAGCCCAGCGAATACAAAACAGACAGTATAAGTGATGCGGAAATCGGAAAAAAAGAATGGATCGATAGGACGATTTAATCTTCGAGAGTCTCGAGTGGACGACGATGGCGATGTTGAGTTACAACGCATCGTAATACCTGCATAATATGTCTTGTTGGATTTTTAAGTTTAAAGGGCGATTCGAAAGTGAAAAGAGTAGACTCTACGCCCTTCCAACGTTCCGTTATTATTATTATTTAATTTTGTTTTATTCTGGACATAGATGCATTTTTGGACACGTAATATCCATATATATATATATATGTATATATATATTATATATAAGTGTAGTATACGGTACGATACAAACGCGAGTAATCGATCGCATTATAACGGCTGGCGAATCAAAGCGTTTCATGCCCTGCTGTGTCTCGTCGTGCTCGTTTTGAGACGTCTGTATAAAAGGGCATTTCAAGCTAATAAATTCTGGCCGAGGCGAGAAAAAGTACGTGACATTTTTAAAACTTGTGATTAATTTTCGTGAAAAATTGGTGATTACATTTTTGCTTCTTCATAGAGCAGGAAGCTTCTCGTTTTTCGGGAAAATTTTATTTTATCGAGTTTTTCATGCCAGAGTGCTTGAATTATTCGTAACAGTCGGAAAATCAGATTTAGAAAGATGCTTGAAATATTCAAACAGCTAATATTATCTCGAAAAAGGCTTGAGGAATCGCACTCAAATTTCACACACACACACCTATGACAAATTTTATTGCATTCTAAAACGATCAAATATATTTTTTTTTTTTATCTCTTGGACGATAAATTTGTACATCTGTGACTGTATCGAAACGAACATGTATATGCAAAGATAAACCAAATATATTATCTGAATTTTTCTGCATCGAGAGAAGCACGCGGGCTACCGCGCTTCATGAAAATTCTTAAAAGTTTTAAGAACCCTTGCAGGCGGGCAAAAAAAAAAGCTCCCGTATGGATGCTGCATACTCAAATGAAAATATCGTTGAGATCCGTGAGAAAGTAAGACGCGTGAGACCTATAATATATACACGTGTGTATGATGAAAAATACGATAGAGAAAAATAATGGGAATTTTGTCGATGTTTGAATTTCGTGATAATACATACACGGGTCGTGGAGAGCCCTCTTCTCGTGTCTTCTATACTTACTTTGCTTCTTACATATGCCATGCATACGACCGCTAATCTGGCTCTGTCGAGTCGTAGTAGCCCGGAGGACGTTGCCCCCCAGTGGCCGTTCGATAACTATACGCAAAAGATCTGTTTCGTACCTACAAATATCACATGGCGTTGAGAGACCGTTCAGCTAATATACTATAATATTATATAAAAAAAAAAAAGGAAATACGATTCGTTGCGATTTTTTTTCATCCAATTTCTTTCACATATCGAGACGTTCCACACTCTACTGCAACAACTCAAAAAAAAAAACTATATCTTAATTTTTGTTTTATAAATCAGGGTATATATGGTGAATTCGATCTAATTTCGAGGGTGTCCCGAAACATATATGTATAATATGGGTGCGAGAGTGACATAACTACACAATTTTCGAAACAAGATATTTATAATCGAAGATTACGCCGCATTTGTTGTGAATGAATCAGAAAACACCATTCATCAAACTAGATAAACGATAAGGTTTTTTTCTTGTACGAATATTGTTTAAATTGTGACAATAAAGAAATGAAAACAAAAAGAATTGTCAGTGTATATAAATTTACTAAATCACTATATAATAATTTTCGACCTTGCAAAAGTTACAAAGGAATATCATTAATTATTGCCCCGTGTGTAGGAGAAATTTTGGTTGGTAAATGTTCTGATTTTTTTTTTTTCACTGTGAATTAATCGAAAATATCCAATAATAATTTATTAGATATTTTCGTATCAATAAACGTCAATAGGCTGGTGAGAAGTAGGAAGTTATAGTGTATCTCGCGTTGAGGAACACTCGGAATACTTTCGATTAATCTCTTACATTTAATTATAAACAGAGGTATCCCGATGGATAGATAAATTGGGAGTATAAATGAAATTCTTTTATTTCAAAATCTGGTAGTTTAGGAAAAAATATTTAGTACGTATTTTTTATTTTTTTTATTTGAATCAAAATTGCCGTTAATATAACAAATTGAAAAATATAACATAATGACGTCACACATGTTACGCTATATCTATATATATATATATAAATCCGTGAAATTAAATTGCCTATAACAGGTGTATCTGTCATTTTTAACGAAAAATAAAAAATACGTCCTCATTATTTTTACTTACTCTACATTATGCGCCCCAATGATTGAAAAAAAAATTCATTCATACTCCTAATTGTAGATTGAGAGAGAGAGAGAGAGGAATGAAAAAAGAAGAAAATTGAAGTCGTTCAATCATATGGCTCACGATTGAATATTAAATTTGCCTCAAATATTCGATAAAATTATTTGTTTAATAATTTTTACCTATTTTTTTGTTGTTGTTTTCTCTTTGCAGATTTATCATATTACAATTATGACGTTTTGTCGAGGAATTTGCCGAGGGACGAAGCAACATATGATTTTCGTATCAACGAATTGGCCGATGAGACATATGAGAGAAGACGTCGTTACGCGGGCAGAGAGCCCGAGGATCATATAGTTGAAGAATCGAAAGCCGAACAACCGTTGATTAAAACCGAAACGAGTTCCGCAAATGTTACGTACTCGACCGAAAAATTTACGTCGCTTTCCAACACGACGTTAAAGCCGATTGTACGAAATAACAATGTCACCGAAACAACCGTCGCGACTCCCAAGATCGACATCCCAAACTCAGCGAAGAACACAACTATCATAGTATCCAATCCGATGAATCCAGCGAATGAACAACCGGTTCGAAACTTGCTTAAATACAATTTTCTGCATTTTTTTTTTTCAGATAATATATTACAATACGTCAAAACAAAAAATTACAAAAAAATGTCTCTATTGTATTCTCTTGTCTGATGCTTACAAGATCTTGCAATGGGATGATGTTGCGCATATCATTAGTCTGCCAAAAAAAAAAAATCAATTCCCATTTTTTCCGAGTATTATACACAATGAAGTAAAATTCAAATTGGGTAATAATTAATTTTCATAAGATTGAAATCCGCGCATGGGAGAAGAAAAAAAAAATTGCATTTCATGAACGAAGGACGCGGATAAAGAAAGAGCAAATGAATGATCGTTCCCCTTTTTTTTTCTTCGCAGATTCACATTTGGGCGAATCAGACTCGGTGGGACAATGCTACACAGAGAAGCGTTACGGGTGTCGAGATTACGACGGAATCCACGAGTGTCGATGCCAAAAAGAAAAATCAAACGGATGGGAAAAACGATGAAAAAATGGACAATACAACGAGGAAGAACGCGACGATGCAATCGTCAAATTCTACCGACGGTGACCTCGGTGATATAACGATTACAAAATTTTCCGATGTAACGAACAATACCCTGGCGCAGAACAATATAACAAAGACCGAGGAGGATACGCATCAGTATTACAACAGCACGTTCTTCGCCGATGAGAATATCGCGAAAATGTATTGGGTCGACATGGACAATCATCCCTATCGTCAAGTCAACGATTTGCTCAGCGAGAGTCACAGAAGAGCAGCCGTAAGTTTTTAACTTTTAATAAAACAATGCAATCGCTATGGATCAATGTAATTATTAAAATTATAATCTTTCAAATAAATTTCTTTGCCTCTCTCTCTCTCTCTCTCTTCCTCTTTCTCTCTCTCTCTATCTCTCTCTCTCTCTCTCTCTCTCTCTCTCTCTCTCTTTAATTTCAGACTGTTAAACTCAAATTCGATTTTCCCTTCTACGGTCACAAAGTTCGCAACATCACAATAGCAACCGGAGGTTTCTTGTACACCGGCGAATACGTTCATAGTTGGCTCGCTGCCACGCAGTACATTGCTCCTCTCATGGCGAACTTTGACACTCGTCTGTCCAGCGACAGTTGGGTCAAGTACGCCGACAACGGTAATCGTTTATATTTATTTCTCCGATCGTTCGAAAAATCGATCAAATCTTCCCCCCCCCCCCCCCCCCACCTTTAAAAAAAATCAAGTTTATACATAATATATACATTATATACGTAATATATATATTATATATACTTATACTTATATACTATTATATATACGTATATGTATGTATATATATATATATATATATATATATATACGTAAATATACGTATACTTATATATACATAATATATATATTATATATACTATATGCGTATATACACAAATTGCAGGCACGGCTTTTACGGTCGAGTGGGAAAAAGTGGTGCTTCAGGATAAACCGGAAGCCGGAGGTTTTACGTTTCAGGCGACTCTTTACGACAACGGTAATATCGTCTTCGTGTATTCCAAGATTCCACTAACGGTACCGAAAATCAATGATACATTGCATCCCGTCAAAATTGGCTTGAGCGATGCTTATATCATGGATAGAACCATATTCTGTGAGTATTTTTTCTTCATATATATATATTAGGGTGTATCGAAAAATTAAAAAAACTTTTGGCCACCCTCAAAAATCAAAGATATCATTGAAATAAAGGTCTCCGTGCAATGATTCGATTTTTTGACAATATATAGACAATATATAGGGGGCGCGCGGGACGTTTAAAAACGCCATTTTTAGCGTTAAATTCACTTTATCACTGATAACCGGAAACAGTTCATTCCAAAAATTCTGATTTTTTTATATAAGGTGCCCAGATATGTACCCTTTCAAACCCACATTCACGGAACATTAACGGATGGTTCATATCTTCGAAAAAAATCTCTGAAAATCAATATTTTAACTATTTTTCAATTATACCTATCGTTAAATGTTGATTTTTTTCTTCTAAAACGTTTTTGTATTTGTTCCGTCTTTTTTTTCTTGTGAAACTCGGTATCAGTATTGCTGACAATGCGAAAATTGCTGAATAATAAATCTTTATTTTGGAAATTTTCATATTCACGAAAAAATGGAATATAAAAATTTCCAAAATAAAGATTTATTATTCAGCAATTTTCGCATTGTAAGCCATACTGATACCGAGTTTTACAAGAAAAAAAAGATGGAACAAATACAAAAACGTTTTAGAAGAAAAAAAATCAACATTTAACGATAGGTATAATTGAAAAATAGTTAAAATATTGATTTTTAGAGATTTTTTTCGAAGATATGAACCATCCGTTAATGTTCCGTGAATGTGGGTTTGAAAGGGTACATATCTGGGCACCTTATATAAAAAAATCAGAATTTTTGGAATGAACTGTTTCCGGTTATCAGTGATAAAGTGAATTTAACGCTAAAAATTGCGTTTTTAAACGTCCCGCGCGCCCCCTATATATTGTCAAAAAATCGAATCATTGCACGGAGACCTTTATTTCAATGATATCTTTGATTTTTGAGGGTAGCCAAAAGTTTTTTAATTTTTCGATCCAATATATATATATATATATATATATATATATTGCAATCTCGCAATTGCGAGATATCGGGTCACAGACTGTGGATGAAAATTTAGCAAAACCCAATTCCAATGGTACGCTCTGGCGATTATCCAATTCTATAAAAAGCCCGAGAGCTCATTTTCACAACGTGCGTTTTGCTCCTATTTTGTATCGTTCATCGCCGTACCGAATCTCAACGATATTTTCCCAAGCAGACCCAACTTTCATCGATTTCAAGCGTTTTCAAAAGTTTTCATACCGTCGTCTCCTCGTTTTTTGTTTTTATTCAGTTGTCCGAAGAAAAACAATCTACGAGTATCATCGCGTCAACTTTAATCGTCAAGAGATACGAAATTGGACGGTAATTTATCTGCGGGCGCTGCCAACGTGTCTCGAGATGGAAAATTGCAACGATTGCCTGACAAAAGTTACCGAATTCGATTGCAAATGGTGCCCGGAACTGCGTCAATGCAGCACCGGTACCTTTAGATTCCGCCAGGATTGGCTTGAGAAGGGATGCGAACAGAGGAACATCAAGGATAAAAACAGTTGCCCGGCAACTCGGACAGCGTACAACGATAATTCGGATATTAACGATCATCCGGGACACGTGCGCACCGATACCGATTCGTCGACCAGCGTCGATCACGCTAGCAAGGAAGCCCCCGGCGCTGCGAGTATTCTCGAACACAGTAAGTTACGACGAAAGCAAGCCCTGTCCAAAAAAAAAAGTACGAAATTTTATTCCAATCATCGAAACGATAAAAAAAAAAAAATTATATCGCGCTAAAAATTTCGTGCCCCCCACAAATTGTTCATTAGGATTCTCGAGGTTTCATGAAACTTTCATGAAATTTTACAAACCCATGAGGATTAAGTTTTTATTTTTCTTTCTATGCGTGTATCGAATTTCAAGATTATATCGTTAAATCGAATTATATCGTGTTATATTTCAAATTGCAGCGGCTAGTCACATGAACATGGGCGTATCTGGAATAATCGGTATACTTCTCATCGTTTCCCTGATCGCCGGTTTAGCCGCTTGGGCTGGTTATGCTTATCGCAATCCGCACAGCGCTTCGGGACAGATGTTGATCAGGGTAAGGAATTCATTGTGAAAACTTTCGTCGCACTATTATTAATTACTACGGATACTCAAACCGCTGGGGAGGGGCCACCATTTTTCCGCATCCTTAATTAGCAGGAGCAGACGGGATATCGGCGAAATTTTCAAGGGTATGCCGGAGGAAGGTTAGAGAGAGAGAGAGAGAGAGAGAGAGAAAGAGAGATTGTCAATGATTTCTGGGAAAGAGAAGAATTGGCGAGAGGCTGGGAAATTGGAAGGATATTTCCAATATCACAATATCAGGCCGTACGAATAAGGCATCGAATTATGGAGGGATAAAATTGTTAAACACGGGATACGAGCTGCTGACTTCGATAATAGCCGAAAGAATTAGATATTAGGTTAGGAGGGAATAAAATATTCAAATAGAGCCAAGCAAGGTTTCGAAGTAAGAGAGGGACAAAGGGATCATGTAAGGCGGCCCATTAGTGAGACAAAACTAGTCAAAAATCTTGACGTGAAAAAAAAAGCATAAAACCTATCATAATATTTTCTAAATACTATGTCTAAATAAAATGTATGAATTTCGATGACGTTTCCCGTGATATTTTATCCATAATTTATTATGAATAATATTATAAATAAAGTCTCAACTGACAAAAGTATTTAACGCTGTCGGAGCGATCAAGTCAAAAACGATAGCTGATATTCATATGTTTCCTCGCGTGCAGAATGACAGACATATATTGTATCCGAGATTTGCACACACGATGACTTTCGCGATTAAATTTCACTGGAAAATCCCTGGCAAGACACAATTTTTGAAATACCATTGGAAAGTTCACGATTTCATCTTTCAATACTCAAAATTTCAATAAGATCTCTCGTCTTTATCAAAAGGTATCGTGTCACTTCCGGTGAAAATGGAATCAACTGTCATAAAGACCCATATTAAAATAGGTAATTTTAAATTACTCGTTCGCAATAATTTGCCTGGCAACATACCCTGAAATTTTGAGAGAGCGTTCATTGCATCTTGGATAACACTCTCCCGAAGTTTCATTCGTATCACCGGTTTTTTAATTCACCGATGAGCCACCTTAAGGAGTTTCGGTACAGACCGGCGACGGGGAACAAGCGGAAACGAGGGTGCGGCGGCGCGCGGTGAGCGAGGCATGCATAAAACAAAAGAGAGTCTGACCCGTTCATGCGCTATATCCGTGGATAGTGAGCTTATGTTTTGGCTTGTAACTAATAAACCAGATGAACGAACATATTCAAATTTGTTGACAGTCATATTAAAGATCTAATAAAGATCTGACATAAATTTTATGCGGGTGGTAGTATTTTAATGGAATTGACAGCTCAAACAAATATTGCTCCCATTTACTCTCGTGTATAAGCCAAATTTTCGCAAATTATTTTTACAAAAACGACACGGAGGGTCGACTTGAAATTTGATGAATAATTTAAAAAAATTTGGCTTATACACGAGAGTAAATGGGAGCAATATTTGTTTGAGCTGTCAATTCCATTAAAATACTACCACCCGCATAAAATTTATGTCAGATCTTTATTAGATCTTTAATATGACTGTCAACAAATTTGAATAGTCCACGGGTATAGCGCATGAACGGTCAGACTCTCTTTTCTTTCATGCATGCCCCGCTCTCCGCGCGCCGCCTCCGCAGTCGTTTCCGCTTATTCCCCGTCGCCGGTCTGTACCGAAATACCTTAACCTCGCGTTGCACTCCGAGAAAAAATAAAAATGACCAAGTATGCAGTTTTACAAAAAAAAAATTGCATTTTCATTTATGAATTTGCGCTTTGACGAGCCATTTTATGAAATTATAAAATCGGACTAGACGCTGTGAAATATTTTTTATTGCCCTTTCACGAAATACTTTGTTATTTTTAAAAAAATTTTTTTTATCACGATGGGATGAAAACATTTTTATATAATCCAAAACGTTCTAAGGAAAATTGAGGTGGTTTTTTTTTTTTTTTTTTTTCAACCACCCTGATGTATGTTCGTTGTCAGTTAGTTTTCGTACATCACAATGTTATTTTCACTGTTATATAATTGTCGTTTGCAGTATCGACCGAGTCAATGGAGTTGGCGACGAGGCGAGGCACGATATACAGCGGCAACGATTCACATGTGATCACACTGCGGCGAATATCACAAATTTTGCTCGATGCTAAAACTTTTCGTGAGCCCTGACTTTGAAAGTTTTTTTTTCTATTCCTTTTTTTTTTTTTTTTTTCACTGCTATAAAACCGTACGTTACGTCGATTGGGTTCGAACGAACGTGCCTTATCGGAGGAGAGAAGCAGAGGCGCGAAATGCTAACGCGCTATCTGGCTACGGGTAAAAATCGTGGACGTCCCTGACGTCAATGAAAACACCGCTAAAAAGTGTTATATAAAGTAATTTAAAAAGAAAAAAAAAAAAAAAATCACGAAGAATTCATTCGTTGGGAACAAATCACACGTGCCTTAATTATGTCAATCCACATCGTTGAATGACAATCCGAATTATCAGCCTGACACGAGCGGTGAATAATGATGATGTGATTTTTGCAGGATGCCGTCGTATTGTTTTTTTTCTTTTTTTTTTTTTTTTTTTTTTTGTTATTGTTTAAGAATTTTCAAGTTTTCTATTGATGATTAGACGAATTCGTGTAATTGTTTTAGATGCGCTATTCAACGATGAGAAAAGAGAAAAGAGAGTAGCGGATTGTTGAAGATGGATTATAATGTTGGAAAAGAAGAGGCGATTTTCGGTTCGAGTAGTGGGAAAAAAAAAAAAAAAAAAGTACCAGAGGTACACCTGTGCCGGGCTTCTGTGATTCCTTGACGACATTTGTCGATATCGTTGAGCTATTTGGGAGTTTGCATGGAATTTTTTTATTTCATAATCTGATAGTTTAGGAAAAAAAAAATTAGTACGTATTTTTTTTGTTTTTTTTTTTAAATTTGAATCAAAATTGCCGCTAATATAACATATTGAAAATTACAACAATATGACGTCACACATGTTACGTTATATCGATATATATCGAAATCCATAAAATTAAATTATTGGGATCCAACAAAGGGAGACATGACATCTGGTGGCCGAAAGTAAAAACAGAAAGAGGAGGAATAAGAGCAGTCATTCGATCAATTGCGATACAATTTTTGTAAATTGCAATCATGCACCCCGCAAAATATTCGCCGCGTTGAGACAATCGATCGTTTTGAAGCATGGACAGGGGCTTTAAAAATTAAGCAAATAAAGGGACAAATAAGAGAGAGTGTGCGCATTAAACTTTGCAAAATGCATTTGACACGGAGGGCATATTTTTTTTTTTTTTTTCTTACATTTGAAACACACTTGTAGTATATTGAACGCATCGTTTCAGCGAAAAAAATCATCGATAAATAATAATTCAATGACACACGGAGCGAGAAGTAAGGAAATACACATCGCGCATACGCGGGGTTATAAAAATCGAGAAAACTGTCGCGGCTGACAACGCGAGTATATTTATCGTTTTTCATTTGCACTTGGCAGATTTTTTATGTACACCATCGCGTAATATACGTAAAAAAATACCCTCATTGTCGCGTTTAATCGACAAAAACAGGGAGTGGGTATAATCCGATAAAATCCACGGCTGTTCAAAATCGACAACTGCTGTCAACTCTGTCAGTCAGTTGGCGTAGACGAGGCAATTTTTTGTCCATGAATTTTTCGACAAATCGATCAATTCGCTCAAAAACCGACCAATCACAGCGATTTGCGTTGTCCAGGATTTGTACCGGCCCAATCGCATATATTTTCTATATTTATTAACATTTTGGCAAAAAACTAATACTGAACATATAGGGATTGTGTACATCACTGGAACTTTTCTCCGCCATATTGAATAGGCGCCCCGCCTAAATGTTGGATCCCTATCAGTTTTAACGAAAAATACAAAAATACGTTCTCATTATTTATACTTACTCTACATTGTGCGCCGGAATGATTGAAAAAAAAAAAAAAAAAAAATTTCATTCAAACTCCCAATTGGCTGTTGATAGTTTAACGATACCGAAAATTCTTCGTAACGAATTACAGAATCCTCGTACCGCTATTTTTTGGTTGATGCGATCATTTTTTGTTTTTTTTTTTACTATCCAGACTTGATGTTTCTGCATTCGGAAAATGGCGCGCGCGCCCGCACACAAACACAAACACACACACACGCATATATTTTATGGTGGGATTCTTTTTATACAGTCACATTGAGCGCAACAGACGCGTTTACGGAAAAAAAGAACAAGGCATTGAGAGAAAAAACGGCTACAATACCGAATCGAATTAAAAAAAAAAAAAAAAAACTCTACCATCAATTATGTACATAGTAGTTTCTTAATGCAATATATAATTTTTATGTAACTTTAAGTGGATCTATTTTAAAAAGGTGCCTTTATCCAAACAAAAAAATTTTTCGATCTTTATAAATATAAAATATATAAATAATATAAATGCATACCATATATATTCGTTATGGCGTTATTGTGCGAATCGATATGTGAAATTTATACAATATCCGTTTTACACCCGTGAATCATTTATATCACCGCATGATAATTTTAAGCGCGCAAGATATTTAACGAACGGGCACGATATCAGAGAAAAAAAAATCATTATTGTACCGAAATTCATTGATATTATACGTATCTCTGGCCCTTGGAAAAAAAAAACGTGCAATCATGGCCGAAAATTGATGTTAAACGTTGAAATTATTGTAGATCGACGTCCGAGCTTACCGAAAGTAACGATCGAGAGTTTTTTTTTTTTTGGTAAATTTTGTTTCTTCTAAAACCATCCAATCAATTTTAAACGTTTACGTAAATTCCGACGACTCAAAAGTTACGCATTTCATGAGAAAAATGAATTAAATAGTTCCGATAAGTTTTTCATTATATTACCGTGTATGATTGATATAGTTTGTGATAATAAATACTTTAATTACGATGGTACACGCTGCGTATTCATTGATGTTTGCCCAAATTTTCGAGCATTTAGTTCCATGCTCCCGTTGTTTATTCATTTTTTTTTTTTCGTAATAAGCAAGTTTATAGCATTCCCCACCATCCTACAATTTTTTTTTACAATGCTATAAAAAATAAAACAAAAAATTAATCCGTTTTATAGTCGCGGTGACAGAGTGCCAAATTTTTTTTTCGCATTATACCACGCGAGAATTGTTATAAAGCCTCGTATGTGCGTACATTCATATAAAACGTACGTTACCTATTAGTTCAGGAAGTTCTTTACAAATCATCCCGTGCTTATTATCCAGTTATGACGCCAAAGACGGTAAAAATAAAGCCTACATATATTTTCATTCGATTTTTGGATCCAACGTTTTTCAAATGTACATTGATCATTTTTATTGAGTGAAAGGAAAGTTTTACAAAAATTGTAGAATTAATGTTTGCATTCAATAAATATATTTATATCCCATCCTCAAAAACTTATAACGAAGGTATATAATACATATTCGAAAAAATTTTACAACAGCAGTTTAAATTAGTCGGCTATATATGGCGCGTTATGTTAATATCATATAGTAGATCAATGCATCACAAAAACCAGTTGAATTTGATCAAATAATATATATATATGTTATATTCATAACGAAAGAAAAATTGATTCGTGTATTTTTTCGGCTGGATATGAAGCAAAAAACCTTATTGCATCAAAGGATATAGAATAGCGCGAGAGGAAATGATCATTTTGCCATTTCTTATAGAACGTTCAGATTTTCAAACAATACGAATACTTTTCTTTTTTTTTACCACGGTGCTACAAGTTTCAGTGATTCCTGCTGTCTAGCACTTGTATGATCGGAATATTATCGTCGTTAAATTGATACGAGTATTTCAGCAAAGAAGTATACAGAGAATTTTTTTTTTAATGGGTTTTTTGTGCACGAATCCACCTTAGCGGGGAAACAATGATGGCCGCCGAGCCGCGTATATACCTTATAGTACTTATACGCAAAACGAGCGACGGGAGAACACAAATGTGGTCAAGCAACCTGGCGCGGGCGCAGATGTGTGATGACGGAGCGCACCAGCGGAGCATAGGTAAACTACAAAAACGAGCTATCGATACGGGTGTCCCATTGACGGGTGTTGGTATAATAGTAACGAGATGAGTGAAGCAGTCTCTCTCGCCAGAGCCAGCAGTAGAAACCGCGTAAAAGTGTGCAGTAGTGCGCGAACGCTCGTACGAAGCAGCTGAAGGTGTTTGATTTTTCGTCGATGCCGCGTTCTTTTCTTTCTTTCAATTTACTCGCATCAACGGTCCGTGATAAAACGTGAAAGAAAAAAAAATAAGGAAAAACGTTGAAACACTCGTGGCGAGTAAAAAATTTGAAAATCAAAGTGTTTGTTCGCGTATATTCATCGATTGGATAATTATTGTGAAAAATGTTCACGCACGCATGATCGTCCTTGAGGGTGAGTGACCGTTTTTTTTTTTTTATGGCATTCCTATGTGATTTTTTTTTTCCCTTGTCCTTTTTCGGCCGCGTTTGATCCCCGCGTGTGAGGCTAATATATATACACCTGTGCCGCGGACTATACGTATCGCGCGTCGTCGCGCGGCATTGAAAAGAAAGAGGAGAAAGAAAAAAGAAACAAATGTTATGCGTGCGCGCTTGAAAAAAAAAAAAAAAAAAAAAAAAAACCACCAACAGAGAAGTATTTTTCCCACGGGAAAAGTTGATAATTAATCAGGGCAACGGAGAGCAACGTGCCGTAACGACCCCGCGAGGACGAGAAAGAGAGAGAAAGAAGCAACGACGTTTGCCCGCCGATTGTTCTTTAAGCCCTCGAGGCTATAATATACACACGGGACCTGTTTCCGTTCGCCGGGGCAACTCCCCGACTCGCGCACAGTGAAAACTCGTGGAGTGGTCTAGTTGTTCGTCGTCCCATCTAGGATTCCACACACCACGCGGAGACGCACACGCGCTTTTTTTGCTTTGTTTTGGCGTTGAGTTTTTAATTGATGAATGCGTGTGTATGCGCGCGGTTGAGTGTATATGTGGGTTCGAAAAATTCGCTCAAGCTTTCCGCGTATTTCGTGCATTTGATTTTAAGAGACTTAAAAAATTATTTTAAAAAATGTCCGTGAGCACTCTGAAAGTCTCGTAAATATTTAGAAGATAGATATCACGGGCCGAAACTATTTTAAAAAACAGCAGCAGGCTACGGGGACAAGAATTGCTCGAATATATCGAATTTGGTGTGAGAATCTCTCAAAGGGGGATATATCGAAGATTAAAATCCAAACAAATTTTTGAAAGTTTTGAGCGAATTCAGACAAATAATAAAGCTTCCTCTATATAACGTTGCTTCCTCTACGAGTAATTGAATATTTAAAAATCATAAAACTTGCTCATCGGAGATGATTTTTTTCGCGTTATATTTTATAGCGCTGTAATTCGCCGAGAGAGCGCGCGGTCTCCATTTCAGACGTGCGTAATCAAGATTGATAGTAGATGAAAAAAAGGCCTCCGATAACTCGGAATAATGTATATTATATATGTATTAGGATAGGATTCATAAGAACTTGCTTTGAAACGGTGTGAAATAAACAAACAGGGACTCGGACTCGGTTATAGTTCCGGTCAAATATTATTTATGAAAATGAAGATGGTGCATTCGTTGAGCTTTACGATATAATAATACATATTTTTAAATATCTTTAGCGATATGGTTTCATCATCGGGACGCTAAATCATAAAAAAAATACTATTGAAATGAAGCAAACGATCTTATTAATAAAAAATACAATCATATATTATTACGCGTTGAAAATTTTTTACGGGTTATTCGTAGACGGTTTTGGAAAATTTTCAGACATTAGGATCATCATATCTGAATGAAATTACTCAAAAACGCCTTCAATATACATATTTTTTTCTTGATAATTATTTTTTTTTGTCTCTGAGCTTTGCAAGTATATATGATCGATCGAAAGTTCATCGGCCTATGTGTTTGCGTATAGAGATCGACTCGGTATTAGCCATCGATTATTAAATTGCTCGCGTCTCATATCCTCTTTAGCGGAAACAAACGTAAAAGCCGATACACGTTATTCTCTGATACATTAGACTTTCTGTATATTTATTATATTTATTTGTGTCTCGACGCGTTTCTATGGACGCGTGTGCTTTGGTCAGAAAAAAAAATTTAGCTAGGCTATATGTATATGCTTACCTACCCTGTATGTATGTGTATGTATGTGAAAAGAATGAATAACAAGGGTGCGCGAGCGTCCCTTTGCGAAACGAAGAGAGCGAGTCGAGTCTCTCTAGGAAATCGATATTCGGAGGGTTAGCGCCCCCGACGGACGCCACGTCGAATCTGCTTCGCGATACATGAGTCACTTCACCCTCTCGATGTGTTGTTTTATATATGCGAACATGTATAAAAGTACACAGCACACACACACACGAGATGAAAGACTCGCTCTTCCGTGGCTGCCGTGGCTTCTTTTACCCTCTTTTACCCCTCCATGCACCATCATCGCTGCTGAGAGAGACCCTTAACAAAAACTCGAAACCCCCGCCCCGAAAACTTTCGCATGGTTCGCGCTCGACTCACGCAAATTCACGCGTATGAAAATTTCGTTCCACTTTGTGGAATTAAAAAATAAAAATTGAAAAAAAAAAATCTATAAGAATCTCACGTGGTAAAATAGTATCGAGTATCGTAGGAGCGCTCGATCGAGTATACAAAATACAATAAATATATAAAATATTAACATGAGCGAGCAGTGGCCCAGTTGGTCCGACTCTGGACTGCCACGCAGGCGGCCAGGGTTCGATCCAGCGGCCGGCACAAATGGATTTTTCCAGATGCTTTTTCTGCGAGCTCGGTGGTTCGAAACCCACCTTAAATTGTAGGTTCTCACAAATACACTGGGCCAATAGCAATGAGGTTGCAAAAATCGAGGGAGAATAATAGTTCCGTAAATGAACAGAAAAACTAAAAATAGTGGGCTCAGTGTAAGAGTGATAGAGTGTATGAAAGTGTTGTAAAAAGCCGAAAAGGCTATGCAAGTAAAACTTACTACTACTAAATATTAACATTGAGAATCGAAAAGAGTTTCAACGACCTCATCGCGTCCAGCATATCGATATATATATATATATATGCTCTCGCTCTCGTATTATAAAACTCACTTCGTTCATCAATTCCACGCGCGCTGTTAATTATGATATCAAGATATTTTCGAATTTCCATAGTAAAAAGGAACGCTCACCGACGGCGAAAAAAATAAAATAAAATAAGACGCTCACATTAATTTACGATACTCGAGTCCTGTCGTCCAAGTGTCTATCTATATGTGTGCGTATTCATATATTTATATGCATATATATGCTCGCCTAAAACCCGTTTGCACCAATATATGTATATATATATATATATATATAATAGTCTCTCATCGCGCGCGCGTGGTGTGGGAACGGGTTCTATAAAATTGAGCGTTCTTCCGTGAAAGCTTTATCCGTAGCGAGGCATCTCTAGCAGCACACAGGCAAAAGAATACAGTCACATATCCGGCTACTGCCTCGCGTTTATTTGCCACTAAAGGGTGTGTGCGTATCTTTACGTCGTTTTTCTCACTTTTTTTACTCTCCTAACTTTTATATTCTCGCCCCCAATATGTATAATATGACAATGGAATCTCTCGTGGCAAAAGGCATATGAGCACACGTGCAGCGTGTGTTGTGCGATTATCGTCTTTGCCATGGAAATATTTGCCATTTCCTCCTAAGAATAATTTTCTCTCCTGCTCGTACACTTTTCGAGCACGCGGCGGGTTTTTTCTATGAAATCGTTGCAAAATCGAGGATTTGGGTTATCAATAGGAGAAAAAATATGTGCATCAATCCGTATGTACACAGAGTATTCGAAATAGTTTCTAAAAATATCCCCTCTTTGCTTGTTAACTTTCGAGCTTTTTTCAAATTGTCATTTTTCGAAATTCATGTCGGGACGACGAAAATAAAAATCCTGCGATCAATCCGTATCATATACGTTCATAAAAAACCCCGTATTTAGAATTTCAATATTTGGCGACATACTTTTTGTGCATTAACTCGCGCGCCACTGTGATCCTCAAAAGAACTTTACCCTAAATTTTTGGATTCGGATCATTTAGCTTTTTCTCTGGTTCGATATATTCGTTGATGATTGCTCCGGGATATCGCTAAAATTGTATAAATCCTCATATGGGGTCACAGCAGAGCACGTACTTTGGAGGCCTTTTTTGGCATCTTCTTTTAAGAGTTTGACTGAATATATTCGCGAAGATCGCGGCGATTATTATCAACTCATACCCCGGTCGTCTTCGCGTCTCGAGCCCTATACACGGCCCTGACTCTCGAGCGACCTTGGTCTTTCTCTCTCTCGGATACGCATATACACGCACGCATACGCTGCGGATAAGAAAATTGCCGGTAAACCGCAGATATATAATACAATTCCCTTTTTTCCCCGGAGGTGCTAAAATACGCGTGCGTGCTATCGCCATCTACCGTGCTGTGTGTTGCTCAAACTAACGAAGAAAAAAATATATATAAAAAGAATTAGAAGACAAACTCTGGTATGATAATCGTTGATGGGTTTTATTATATGCCAAAATCGTTCCTACCCGAGCAGTCCGCAGACGCCTTCTAAGATAATTGCCAGAGCCGGATTCCTTACAAGTTTGCTTGGACCTCATCCTTCGTAATTAATAGTTTGAGAATTCTCCGCGAGGCCCTTCTCTCTCGGTCCGTGCGCTGAAGCGCACGTCCGAAAATAATGCCCCTCTTCTTATATTCTTCCCCGTCTGGACGACGAAGACAACGATGACGACGACCCTCAGACACGAAAAATCTTCCCCTTTTCGCATATGAACGACTCAACCAAACGAATAATCGCACGAAAAGTAAAATAGGGGGGGGGGGGAGTCATGTTCCGAATCATTCGTTCGTATAAAATTTGTATAGAAAACGCGCTTCTGCCAAAAAAAAATCACAGAAGGGATACACGAGCATCCACTCGAAGCAAAAATGAGAGATTATAAATTGAAAAAAGTCGGATTATAGGAATGTAATATTTAATAATATTTTGTGATTCGAGTCGATTGGAATATTCGTGAAATCGCGCGGAGTAAAGATAATGTTCGAGATCTCTCTCGTTCGCGTGGCGCGTCCCTTATTGTATATACTCCAAGGTATACTATAATATATACGTTATATATATATATATACGCATGCCTCGCGTAGTAGGACATTACGTTCAGGTAGTAGAGTATCTCTCGCGAAGAGGAGCGCGAATCCACCACGAGTCGTCTCAAGACTCCCCTCCGGCAAAATAATTCGTGCGCCCCGCGCGCGCGCGGAAAAGAGAGGCAAAAGCCAAGAAGAAGGAGATCGTTGTAGCCCCCGTGTGTTGGACGATTCGCAATTTTCTATACGGTCAACTAGTCTCACGATTCTCTTCGCTATGAGACCGGTGTTGTTGGAATACAAAAAGACAAAGAGTAACAGAACAGTCCGAGGATACTTATTGGACTCCCGTTCGAGTCTCAACCGCGTCCAATACTTATCTCTCTCCTTTGTATCTGTACACGCACCATCTTCCTGCCTTCCGTGGACACATTTTTTTTTTCATCACCGCAAGATATACCTTACGTGGTATTAAAAACACGAATTATGAAAATTCCTCGAACATTATGCGACGCGATGATTTTTTAATTCCGTTATTTTATTAATTATCCGTCTTTATTGTACCTCTACTATTGCAGTCCTCTTCAGTTAAAATTTTTCCTTCCTATAGATTCCGCATTTATATTTCAAAATTATATATACGGCCAAACGGGTAGAGGCCAACGATACAAAATTAAATAAAAAACTGCCCAGTCAAAAATCCGGACGTCCTAGATTTAGAATGGACGTAATATGGACTAGGATAATATGGAATATTACGTCCTAGGACGTCCAGATTTTTGACTGGGTGAGGTTTATATAAATTTAGGTAATGCAATTGGAAATTGTATTTTATTGAAATAAAAAAATCTTTGATCCGAGAATTTGTTTGTTTTGTCACTTAAGAAGATGGCGCTGATCTTGAAACGCGAGATGCCGTTGGGATTTTTCATAATACAAGCCGGACCGGACAAATCGATGAAATGATGAGAGCGTCATCGACTTGATGTGGCGATTAGGGTGACATGGCGAGGTCGATATGGACGATATTCGTTCTCCTGACGGGTCTCATCGCCCTAACGGAGAGTTATTTGGCTGTCGTCTCGTCCGATCTGCCACCCGGCAGGCTGGTTTTCGACGCTGGAGTCCCGCAATTGGGCGGACGTCGGAGATACGAAGTTTCGAGCGATCGTACGGCGCGTTTCGCTCGCAAGCTTCTCAGGGTAAATCCGCACAACGGTCGTGTCACACTTGCCAGAAGTTTGAGCTGCGACGGGCTTCAGTATCCGAGACTCTTCACGTTTTACATCGATTCGACGAGTACTCGTCTCGGCAGACCTATAATCGATTATTACAGTTTGCCGCTTCGAGTTCTGATAACCGGTTGCGGCGGTGAGAATCAGGATCTCGCTGCTACGAAAGGATGGATGGCCGAGACCCTGGCCTCGTACGCAATGCCGAGCAACGACAAGTTCACCGAGATATGTCTACGTAGCTCGCAATTCGTGGCTTCGCTGAGGGACTTTTTGCCGCTAACGGCGATGAAGGAGTGCGAGACACGCTGGGGCGGCGTCGCGGATTCTCGTTTTCTCGTCGAGGGAGCAGCCGGTGATCTTGTTTCGTCCGCCGAACAGTGCATCGTCGATCCGTTGTGGAAAATTTCCGTCTCCATGAGCCTGCGCTGTGGCTCGAGTCATTTGGCCGATGCGGAACATCGTTTGAAGATAATATTTCATCATCAGCAGCTGGACGACACGGATCTTGGGCGCAGAGTAAGACGCGAATTGCGAAACAAATCGCCGTTTTTCGAGCACGGTCTTTACATAGCCGCGGTCGAGGAGGAAAAAGAGCCCGGCGAACCGGTGACCGTTGTCAGAGCGAAGGATCCCGAGGGAGGTGCGCTACGTTACACGATGATGTCGCTTCTCGACGCAAGATCCGGCGTCCTGTTTCTTCTGGATTCGCAAACCGGCAGAGTCACGACCAGAGCAAGACTCGATCGCGAGAACGTTGAGGTACATTATTTCAAGATTTTAGCGGTCGACGATGCTTTCCCACCCAGAACAGGCACAACGACCCTGCAGGTAAACGTTCTCGATGCGAATGATCACGCGCCTACCTTCGAGCTGCTCGATTACGAGGCACCGATCCGCGAGGGCGTTCCGATAGGTTCAACCGTGATAGCGGTCAAAGCAACCGACAAGGATTTCGGTCGTAACGCTGATGTCGAATACACGATAGTTTCGACCACGGGCGGTGGTATGACAACGATCGGCGAGGATTCCGCGACTTTTCGCATAGATCCAAGATCCGGTGTCGTAACGACGAGAATGTCACTCGACCGAGAGAAAACCGAGGTTTATACCGTCATAATAAGTGCATCGGATCTCGCTAATGCACCGGCAATTCGGCAAACAGCATCGACGACACTTGTCGTCCGTGTACTCGACGATAATGACAATTATCCACAATTCTCCGAGCGTACTTACTCGGCAACGGTGCCCGAGGATCTGGATTATACCGCGAATCCCGTGATCGCTAATATACGGGCTACCGACGCTGATAGCGGAACGAACGCTGCCATAAGATACACGATAATTGGTGGAAACACGCAAAATACATTTTCCATTGATTCACCGAGCGGCGATGTGACGCTTGTCAAACCGCTGGATTACGAGACGACGGAACTTTATCGAATAGTCGTCAGGGCCCAGGACGGTGGTTCACCGACGAGATCGAACACGACGCAGCTTATAGTTCGCGTTAAAGACGTAAACGACAATGCTCCGCGTTTCTTCACGAGTCTCCTGCAAGAGGCCGTCCCCGAATCCGTGCCTGTCGGCTCGTCGATACTACGCGTGCAGGCTTACGACGGTGACAAGGGGCTCAACGCGCTGATCAAATATTCGATCGGAGCGAGAGATTTGTCGGGTGCTTCGACGGAAAATTTTCCAATAACCGTAAATCCGGAGACCGGCTGGATTCATACCACGAGGCAATTGGATCGTGAACAGTGCACGAGATATCAGTTTACCGTTGTCGCTACGGATTCCGGTGATCCACCGAAATCCGGAAGTGCAACCGTAGCTTTGACCATTACCGACGTAAACGACAATGATCCGCGATTCGAGCCGAAGAATTACGAGGCCGTTGTTTCCGAGGACGATCCACCCGGTACACCGGTAGCTTCCGTAACTGCCACCGATCCCGACGAGGATGCCAAGATTCATTATGACATCACGGCCGGCAATACGAGAGGTAGATTCTCCATAACTTCGCAAAATGGGGGTGGTCTTATAACGGTGGCGCAGCCATTGGATTACAAGCAAGAGAAGAGATTCGTACTGACCGTGACTGCCGCTGATTCGGGTGGTCGTACGGATACCGCTCACGTATACGTAAATGTGTCAGATGCGAATAATTTTGCTCCCGTTTTCGAGAATGCCCCTTACTCCGTGCCTGTTTTCGAGGATGCACCGATCGGCACGACCGTTCTCGTCGTCAGCGCGACCGATTCGGACGTTGGACAAAACGCCCGGATAACCTATAGCCTGGGCAGCGAAGGTAACGAGCAGGATATCGCTGAATTTACGATAAACTCGCAAACCGGTGCCGTGACGACTACGCGAACTTTGGACAGGGAAAAATTGTCGGGTTACGTGCTGACGGTTACGGCGAGAGACGGCGGTGTTCCATCTCTGTCGGATACCACGGAGGTAGAAATTTCCGTGACCGATGTCAATGACAATGCCCCGATTTTCGATGCTAGCCAGTATCAGGGATCCGTGCCGGAGGACGTTGTCGTGGGAACTTCGGTGACGAGAGTATCGGCGAGCGACGCCGATCAGGGTCTCAACGGTCGCGTGAGATACACGTTCGAGGATGACGGTGATGGGGCATTTGCGATCGACGCTACAACCGGTACGGTCAGAACCGCCAAGCAATTGGATCGCGAATCCGTCTCGAGATACAATCTCCGAGCCCTCGCCATTGATCGTGGAATTCCGTCACTTTCGTCGACCGTACCGATAATCATCAGGATCGAGGATGTCAATGACTCACCACCGGCATTCGAGAGCGACAAGATCGTATTATTTATACCGGAAAATTCACCGATCGGCTCGACGGTCGGTGAGATTTATGCTCACGATCCCGACGAGGGTCCGAACGCCATTGTACAATATTCCATTATCGGTGGCGAGGATGCAAACAGTTTTTCCCTGAACGCGAGACCCGGCACCGACAGAGCCGAGCTAACGACCCGCGAGGAATTGGACTACGAGTCGCCGAGGAAGAAGTTTGAAATTTTCGTAAGGGCCTCCTCGCCACCCTTGAGATCCGACGTTTTGGTTCAGATAATGGTCACCGATGTCAATGACAATGCTCCGGTTCTCAAGGATTTTCACATAATATTCAATAATTTCAAGGATTTCTTTCCGACCTCGTCGATCGGCAAAATTCCGGCTTTCGATGCCGACGTTACGGATAAATTGATCTACAGCATTCTCGCGGGTAACAGCGCTAATTTGATAACTCTTGACAAAACAACGGGCGAGATAAGCCTGTCGCCGCAATTGAACACAAACGTTCCGCGCGTCGCTACGATGGAAGTTTCCGTGACCGACGGTGTTAACGAGGCAAAAGCCACCATGACAATGTCCATAAGACTGATAACCGATAAAATGCTCTACAATTCGATAACGGTCAGACTCGACGATATGACCGTCGAGGCATTTCTCAGTCCGCTTCTGGGATACTTTCTCGATGGCCTCGCGGCAATAATACCGTGTCCGCGTGAAAATATATTCATCTTCAGTATTCAGGAGGACACGGATGTCAATGGAAAAATTTTGAACGTCAGTTTTTCAGCGAAAAAAGTTGAGCCGGGAAACAGCGACGAGTTTTACAGTCCGCAATTTCTTCAGGAACGCGTCTATCTCAATCGCGGTATATTGGCGAGATTGGCCATTGTGACCGTACTGCCGTTCGATGACAATCTTTGCGTGAGAGAGCCCTGTTTGAATTTCGAAGAATGCATTACCGTTCTAAAATTTGGCAATGCCTCGGGTTTTGCCAGCAGCGATACGGTCTTGTTCAGGCCAATTTATCCGGTAACGACATTCTCGTGCGAGTGTCCGAGAGGCTTTACCGGTAGTCGCGAGGCATATCTCTGCGACGTGGAGGTAAATCTTTGTTACTCGAATCCCTGCAAGAATGAAGGAATTTGCAAGCGTCGCGAGAGCGGTTACACCTGTATTTGCCAGCCGGATTTCACGGGACCCGACTGCGAGATATCGCTCGACGGCGATGCTTGTCGTATGGACATTTGTACCGGAGGATCGCAGTGCCTGACGAGAATGAGCAGTGGTTTTACGTGCGAGGGCTGCCCAATCACCCAACTCGAGAGCGCTACACCCCTCTGCGAGCTCAAATCGCGTAGTTTCGGACCAACCACGTTTCTAACTTTTGCCTCGCTCAGACAGAGACATCGTCTTGATCTGCGTCTGAAATTCGCGACCGAATCTAACAACGGTATTTTACTCTACAACGGCCGTTACAACGAGAAGCATGATTTCGTGGCGCTCGAGATAATCGAATCGAAGATACAGTTCAGTTTTAGCCTGGGCGATGAGGTTACCCGAGCTACGGCCTCGATACCCGGTGGCGTATCCGACGGTCAATGGCACGAGGTACGAGTCACCTATATCAACAGAACGGTCATGGTATCTCTCGACGATTGCGACGTTGCTCTCGCGCTGAAATATGGCGATAGACTCGGCGATAAATGGTCTTGCGCCGGTAGGAATGAACAAATTCTCGAATCGCGTTGTTCCCATCCCACCGAGACTTGTCACAGATTTCTCGATCTCACGGGCCCCCTCCAACTCGGTGGACTTCCGTCGATACCCTCGAGCTTTCAGATACAAAACAAAGATTTCGTTGGATGCATAAGCGATCTTCGTATCGACGATCGTTTCATAGATCTCAATTCGTTCGTTGCTGACAATGGCACGACCGTCGGTTGCCCGGAGAAAAGACGATTCTGCGACGACATCTCCGTGCCTTGCCACAACGGGGGAAAGTGTCGTGAAATTTGGTCGGGCTACGTTTGCGATTGCGAGGAAGGTTTTGCCGGGCCTCGATGCACCGACGAGGTTGGCAAGCCCTGGAGATTCAACGGTGATGGCCTCATAAGTTTCAATCCGCTTCTGCGACCTATACAGCTGCCATGGACCACCGCGCTCAGCTTGCGAACACGCGGAAATGACGCTTTTCTAATGAGCATACAGATTGGACAGAACAGTTCGGCAATGTTTTATCTCGAAAACGGTAAGATCGGTGCATCGTTGGACGGCGCTGATATTATATCATCCCCGGTTGCGATAAACGACGGGGATTGGCACAGGATCGAGATTGTCTGGCAGAGCGGTCACGTTTCGATGGACATGGATTATCGCAATAGACCATCGATATTTCCGCTGCTCGCCAAGCTTCAGGGTCTCTACGTCGGTAGAATTCTCCTCGGTGGGCCCGATCAATCCATCAACACGGATTTATCATTTTTCGACGGTTGCATGCAAGATCTTCGTATCGGCACGAATCAGAGTGTACTTCAGCGTCCTACGGTTCAGGAAAACGTTGGAATAGGCTGTAAAATGGATAACGAGTGCTCCGCCGATTGTCCCGATTCTTCCATCTGCATTGCCAAGTGGCAAGCGAGCGAGTGCGTCTGTAGCGCAGGGAGGGTTGGACAGAATTGCGAAGCAATCTGCGAAATTAATCCTTGTCACGGTGATTCGGGCATATGCGTCCAGGATCAAGGATCGAGAAAGGGTTACAAGTGCGAATGCAGCTCGGATGAGTACTCCGGTGAATATTGCGAGGTAATAGCCTTATGTGTCTATACATTGTATGGTTTTACAGATAAAATATCTTTGTAGCCTTTTTTTTATTGATAGAATAACCTTTTGAAATAATAAATAAATGAAATACTATTGGTAAACTTGAACTCTTGACTCTGTTCATGCGGCCATAGATATTTTATTGCATGATTACCCCTATAAAATGGATGATGTATATGTATATATATGGAGAATCTTTGTATGTATGTACCGAATGGGCTGTGTGCATAATTTAAAGTTTAATTACAAATATAATATAAATAGAGCGAGCAGTGGCCCAGTTGGTCCGACTCTGGACTGCCACGCAGGCGGCCAGGGTTCGATCCCGCGGCCGGCACCAATGGATTTTTCCAGATGCTTTTTCTGCGAGCTCGGTGGTTCGAAACCCACCTTAAATTGTAGGTTCTCACAAATACACTGGGCCAATAGCAATGGGGTTGCAAAAATCGAGGGAGAATAATAGTTCCGTAAATGAACAGAAAAACTAAAATAGTGGGCCCAGTGTAAGAGTGATAGAGTGTATGAATGTGTTGTAAAAAGCCGAAAAGGCTATGCAAGTAAAACTTACTACTACTACAAATATAATATATCCTTGATGACGAATTAATGGACCGCTCGAATGTCTATACGTATTTATAGGTAAGAGTGGATCAACCATGTCCAGCTACGTGGTGGGGTTCACCGGTTTGCGGACCATGTCACTGCGACGAGTCCAAGGGCTATGATCCGTCGTGCAACAAGACAACGGGCGAGTGTTATTGCAAAGAAAATCATTATCAGCCATCGGGTCAGAACGAATGCATTCCATGCGAGTGTTACGGAATCGGTAGCTTCGGAGCTCGTTGCAACACGGAAACGGGACATTGCCGTTGTCGAGCGGGTGTAATAGGAAGATCGTGCACGAATTGTCCAAATCCATACGCCGAGGTGACCGAGAACGGTTGCGAAGTCGTTGACGACGGTTGTCCGCGCTCTTACTCGATGGGCCTCTGGTGGCCGAGAACAAAATTCGGCATTATCGCGATCGAGGATTGTCCCGGAACGGCTGAGGGAAAAACTTCACGATCCTGCGACGATAATCTTGATGGTTGGCAACTTCCGGATCTATTTAATTGCACATCCGAGGCTTTTATCGAGCAAAGATACAAATTGGCTGCACTGGAGAGCGAACAGCTCGGTCTTGATCGTGACACGGCCGTTAAAATGGCATCGGATCTTCACAGAGCTGTTAACGAGACGAGAAACATGTACGGCGCAGATATTCTCGTTGCCGAGTCTTTGTTGGCTGCTCTTTTGCGTTACGAGGAGAGTCTCGCTGATTTACATTTAACGCACAATCAGGACAAGGATTACGTGCCGCATCTCGTTGGTATTGCCGGTATGATATTGAGCAAGAGACATCTCGAAAATTGGAATAAAATTGAGATTCTTAATGGTGACAGTCCCGACAAGATACTCGATGCTATGGCGAGATATCTTAAAATTCTCACGGGTTCTCAGCACAATACATTTACGGAACCATTCGAGGTTGTCGATTCCAACGTTGTTATGGGCCTCGATACCGTTACGTCCGAGAGCCTCTTTGGCTACGAAACGCCCGAATACAAGGAGGACGCGACTCTCTCGACCGCTAGGCCTACCGAAGCCGATCGTAAAGTCATAATTCCGGATACCTCGTCGTTTCTCACCTCGCCCGCTCATCTCGGGCCTTATATAAGCTTCCCAAAGTACAACAATTACATGGCAGATCCGCAAAGATTCGATCCTTACTCCAAGATTCGAGTCCCACTGAGCTTGCTCGGCATCAAGACCGTGTCGCAGGGTGAGCTCAACGACAAAGAGAGCCAGAATAACGAAAAAGCTGTGCTTAGTTACGTGCAGTACAGAGAATTGGGAGCTCTCCTGCCCAAAAGGTTGATATTGATTCATAGATTAAAAAAAAAAAATCATCCATAATATTTGGGCAGTGAGTAATTTTTTTTATTTTCCAGATTTGACGATTCCGTGAATGTTCGATGGGGCGTAGAGGTCGCTGTTGGATCACCGGTCATTACGGTATCGGTTTTAGTGCCAACGGAAAATGGAACGAGATCCTTGGTGGGAAATACTTTGCAGTCACCGGTTCAGATACAATTGTGGATAATCGAGGACGATGGCGTTAAAAGACGTGCGAATCCACAGTGCGTACATTGGAGCATGGTTCGAGGGTAAGTCAACGGCTATACGCTTCCTCCCTTACGGAAAAAACTCTCAAAAAAAACACCCAAATAAACACTCAAAACGACACCCAAATGGACACTCAATTTGATGATCATTTCGTACTCCAAACTTGAGAGTTAACACTGAAATTGAGCGTAAACACTGGAATACAGGGTTAATCGTCAGCTTGGGGGGTCAGCCCTCAACTCGAGGGTTAACCCTCAAGTTGAGAGTTAATTCCCAAGTTTATAGGGTTATTAACTCTCATCTTGAGAGTTAAGTTGAGAATTAACTGTCAACGTAAAACAAACTTAAATCTCCTAAATTTCAGAAATAAAGTATTTATTGCACGCAATTAATATATTTTTTTATTTAACATAGTTTTATAGTTTCTTGTTTAACATAGTTTTATATTTTTTTTTTGTTTCACACAGTTTTAAAGTATATATAATACACTGTGATTTTAAAAAATTATTTTAAAGACTCCTGGTTTTTTTATACATAAAAATCAGCATGCAATGATCTGGGAGATGCGAGATCCTCCCGAGCGTAAGAATTAAAAGGTCGCATAAGTGAAACTTTATTTTAAACCAGTTAAATTCAAACAAGAGTGTGAAAGTACAATGAGTTACGTGACTGATGAATGAATAAAGCTCAGAGAATAATGAGTGAGAAGTAACTGACTATAATTTAAAATATTTCGGAAGGTTTATATGATCGCAGCACTCAAAGATTCAGGGTGCGCAATTGATAATAGAGTGAGATAACTTTCTATTATGTTTTGAATGAACACAGTGAATTAAAAGCTATTTCTTTATTACATCCGGTGGATCAAACCTAAATTGAAGTTATATAAGAGTGATGATCGCTTCTCAACATTTTGTGTTGATTCCCAACTTTGAAAATTAACACTCAGTATCTGAGTGTTTTTAGGGTCTGGCACTCTATATGAGAGTGTTGACTCTCAATGTTCAAATAAAAACTTGAAGTTGAGAGTCGATTCTCAATTGTTGGAATTGATCCTTCGGTGTTGATCCTCAACATTGAGGTTTCAGACTCAATAAGTAAGTGTTTACACTCAACGATTGACGATTTACACTGAATGTTGAGAGTTAACACTGAAAAAAATCCGAATCGATCGGAATCGACACTCAATTTTAAGGATACACACTCAAAAAACGAGTGTATACACTCAAAAATCAATATTTACACCAAAAATTTAGTGTAAACGCTCGATTTTGAGGATATACACTCAGAAATCGAGTGTTTTTTCCGTGAGGGCTCGCGCATAATGAGCAATAAGCTTTGTTTAAAGGGCCACATTCGTGCCAGAGTTTTCACAAAATGTTCCCAATAGTCCGAACGTTACGTTAAAAAAACTAACGAAATAAATTTAGAAAAAAAAAACACTCTGACTGACTTTCGACTCGAGAATGGCTATAAAATTGATAATTTTTGTCTAAACTGATGAAGGAATTAAGATTTTATCGGATTCTTTTCATAATATGATCGTAAATCGAAGCTCCGAATCGATACTAAGTTTTCACAACATTAATTGCAAGTTATACTTGTACAAATGAACCGGATGAAATATCGAATACTCTCTCGTCCTTGGCAAATTTATCGTTTTCTCATACTCATATACCATACTTCTGCCTTGATCAATTAACACGTAAACAATAAAATTCATATGAAAACCGCGCAAATTATAAATTTAGAGCTATAAATATTTGTATATTTATAAATACACGTTTAAATAGAATCGGAGAATGGAGTCGTATCGGCTGTACGACCGAGGTTGAAGATAAAACTGTCGCCGGACGCCAGATGGTCAATTGTTCCTGCCAGGGTGTAATTCTCGAAGTACGAAATCTTCAATTGGCAACTTTCGCCGTTCTCACGGACGTTCTGGATCTGGAATACGTTCCCGAGCCATCGCTGCTCGAAGATGTCACGAGTTACAGCGCGTTTATGCTCGCACTGCCGCTGCTGCTCGCGGCATTGCTGATACTCGCTCTTATACGGGGCGGTGGTACAAATTCAAACAGCATACACGAAAATCTCGTATTCTGCGTTTTCGTGGCCGAGACACTTTATCTCGTGGCGCTAAAAGCTCGCGGACCACTCGTTTCGAACGTATTTCCGTGCAAATTAACGGCGATAGGTCTTCACTACGCTTGGCTATCGACTTTTGCTTGGACCCTGGTCGATTCCATTCATCTCTATCGAATGCTCACGGAAATGCGCGACGTTAATCACGGACAGATGAGATTTTATTACACCATAGGATATGGCTTGCCGGCCGTTATAGTTGGTCTCACTATCGGCGTACGCGCCGATCAATATGGAAACTTTTACTTGTGAGTACTTTTTTAAATTATTAAAAAATTTTTCTCAAATTGTCGTTGAAAAATTTCCATCCGATTCGTTGGCCATTGCGCGAAAGTGCGCGTAAAAGCGTCAGAGAAGAAAAATAAAAATAAAAATTCAACACACGAATGATGAATAAGGTAAATGTCCCAATTATCGAACAGCTAAGGATCTGTGGGATTGAATTCGGTGAGAAAAAATATAAAATCAATAAAAAAAAACCATCGCTTTCATGTTCAAATGATACTTTGATATTTTTACTTTCGAAAAATCACCCTTTAAATTATTTTTAAATGATTTCAAATGAAAGAAAAGAATAAAAATGTGAAGCATATGCAAATGTCCCAATTATTAAACACTGGAAGTGCCTATGTCCCTAATATTGAACAGGCATGTCCCAGTTATTGAACACTCTCGAGAATTCTTTTTCCGTTCTGAAAATATTATTTTGAGTACAATATTAAGAAATAAAAGCAAAATCAAACACTTAAATAATCTTTTATTAATCATGTAAAAATACAAAAATATATATTTAGTCCCTTTTGACAGGTTTTTGGTTCATTCGCATTTGGTTTATTTTTGCTTTTCAACTCGAACTTTATTTTATTTTTCTTTTGAGCTTCCTCGTTTTTATGTTCTGTTTTTGTTTGATTGATATCGGAGAGCAAAAAATATTGAATATTACATTCGTATTTTTAGGTTACATTTACGTTATATTCTCTTTTTACTTTTCTTTTTATGTTTATTGTAGGAAAATACAGATAAAAAATATATTTGACGATCTTAGAGTTATTATTAAAAGAATAAAGGTAAGTTTATTCAGGAACTTACAGTTTTTGTTTGAATAAATCCGATTCACACGTTAACTGTCTTGATTTTTTCATGGGTTTCATGATGCCATCTTGGAGAATTCGAGTGTTCAATAATTAGGACATACTGCATTTTCTATGTTCCAATGATTGAACACCGTATTTTTTAACAAATAATTAAGATAAAAAATTTTTTTGGTTAAATTATTTGTAAGAAATTTTCTGAGGAACCTGAAACGCCTTTACTTTTTGAGATGCGACAGTTTTTGAATTTTTTTTATGCCCTTACGTATATGAATAAGCGGCGCGTCTTAGCAAAAACGATAAGCAGTTACCACGAGACGTCAAATCGGGTCACCGTTGCTGATTAAATAATTTTGTTCTCTATTAATTAAAGCTTTTTTTGCACAAGTAAGGTAACATTTCGATCGCTAAAAGTTCCATATATGTTATGAAATTTTTATAAACAAGTAAATGCATGCAGGTGAATGAGAAATAATAAAAATACAAGATAGTGTTCAATAATTGGGACATTTACCTTATTTTGTTTTGTTTTGTTTTGTTTTGTTTTGTTTTTTTTTAGCTGTTGGTTATCGATCTACGAGACGGTAGTTTGGGCTCTCATAGGACCGGTGTGCGCCGCGGTACTGATGAATTTTTGCATACTCATAATGTCGGTACGCGCGGCGTTCACTCTCAAAGAGCATATAATGGGCTTCGGTAATCTTCGTACGCTGCTGTGGTTATCGGTCGCGTCGTTGCCGTTGCTCGGAACAACGTGGACACTCGCGGTACTCAATGCATCGGAAAATTCACCGATGCTGTCCTACTTACTGAGCGTCTCTGTCGTAACTCATGCGGCATTCAGTCTTATCGGTTATTGCTTCGTGAACGGTCGTGTACGAAGAAATTTGTATCTCAGTCTATTGAGATGCGTTGGAAAAAAGTCACCGTTGCTCGAAGGTAGCACCGGCAATGCCAGTAGCAGTCAAAATGTCAACGGTCAATCGGTACGTAAAGACAAGTCGAAATAAATCTCAATGATATGTTAATTTTACAAAGAATCGCATTTAAATTTATGTTCGATGAATCGATATGTTTTTTTTTTATTTATTTTGTAGCGATCGGCATTGGCTTATTCTTCGGCGTACAGCGGTGCCGATTCCACGACATGCAGAAGAGTTCACGTGGGAGTATCGACGAGTAGCACAACTTCGCGAAGTACCACGAAAACTGGCTCCAGTCCTTACAGAAGTGACGCTCATTTGCGTCACACTTCTACGTCAACGAGCAATTACAATAGCGATCGAGATCCCTACATGTCGTCGAGGAGTCATCACGGGACGCTGCACTCGCGACAAGGTGAGAGAATATAACAAAATCCCGAGATTTTGCATCCGAATCATCAACCGCGGTAATCCGTTACAATTTCTTCCAAATGAGTCACATATATGCAAAATTCATTTTAATAAATTTATATAATTTTTCATAATCGGAATTTTTATAGCTTTGTGAAATCTAGAGACTCGGTAGAGTCTCGGGACAAGTACATGTATACATGTGTGTATATATGTCGCCGAGACTCAGCGAGTATCTTTTCTCGAAACAAAACGATTCGCCGTGGTGGGGGTAAATTTCAATCTCTTATACAGCGAATAACAGAAAATTGGTATAAGAATATAGATTTCTGAAGGCATTTTTATAATATAATTCAACATTGCTCTATCCACTGCACCCCGAATTATCTGATTTGGGCCACGTTTTATGGCATTTCGATAATATTGCACAATTATAAAGGAAATCGAGGTGTTTTAAATCAAATAAAACAATTAAAATACAAGAACGAAATATAAGTAAGTACTTGGCGCTACCTTCATTTGGTACATTTATTTATTTATTTGGTTATTTTATTTATTTATTTCGATGTTGATCCACGGTAGTGCTAAGTACTTACTCATATTTCGTTCTTGTATTTTAATTGTTTTATTTGATTTAAACACCTCGATTTCCTTTCGAAGTCCACCGTTAAAAAAATATGGTTTGATAATCATAAAAGAATTAAAATGTAAAAATAATTAATAATATATTAATAATTTTAAAATAATAATAATAATAATAATAAAAACCTGCGTACGCTTGGTGATTTGTGCTTTGGATGGTTGGATTTATTTGACAACCTTTTGCAATTGGTACATATTTTGTCATTATTTTTCATGGAGACGATGACTTGGCCGTATAATTATATCAATGCTTTTTTGTAGTGCTTTTTTTATACACATTAAGAATATTTTTATGATTTTTGTATAGAGGCATTACATTTTTTTTTTTGTGAAACGGAGAATATGGTAAGAACATGTACATGTACTTGTCGAATTTTTTTTCGCCAAAGGCGATTTTTGGGTTTTCAAATAGCTATTATCGTATATATATTAGGGTGATTCAAATAAAATCGATGTTTTTTTTTCGTATAAATTTGATAGCTGTTAGTACTTGTCAAAAAAGTAACTCTCTCCAAATTTGAGCTCTTAAAAAAAATTTTTAGAGGTCGCGCAAGTGACTTTTTTATTTTTTTTTTCGATCGGGGCTAACAATCACGATTTAAAAATTTCTATTTTTCCGTTCTGCATAAAAAAATATCAGTACCTGATGAAGCAGTGGTTGTCCCAAAATTTGGGCTCATAAAAAAAAAATTTAATGATTAATGTTAATATTAAAATCTAAAATTTTAACCTGCGTCTTTGTATATCTAAATGAAACTTTTGAACCTGTTCGGGAGAAAAAAAAACATTTTTTTTTGAACACCGACAAATGTGTGCCATATTTATTGGAATAAATATTTCCTATCGTATTTTTTTATTGTTTTCTCCGTTCAAAATCGGTTTCATCATGATTTTTAACAAACATCATCATGAAAATTTAGAAAAAAATGTTATAAACTTGCCTGCGACAGTTGTTACATTTTCTACAAGAACCGAAATTGTTATAGAACAACTAATCCATTGGGTACCAATAATTGTTGTTACCACAGCGTATAATCGACATTTCTATATCATGAATTTTAACGAGAATTGATTATAAAAATAGAAAAATTACTTGCTCAACCCCTCAACTTTTTTTCTAGCACCCAAATTTCGGGAAACTCACTTTTTATAAAGTAGTGATATCTCTTGTCGTGACACCGGAAAATCTAAACATCTATATCATGATTTTCAGCCTGATTTGAAAAACGAAAAAGTTCAATATCGCCTGCGCGGCCATTAAATTTTTTTTTTATGAGCCCAAATTTTGGGACAACCACTGCTTCATCAGGTACTGATATTTTTTTTATGCAGAACGGAAAAATAGAAATTTTTAAATCGTGATTGTTAGCCCCGATCGAAAAAAAAAAATAAAAAAGTCACTTGCGCGACCTCTAAAAAATTTTTTTAAGAGCTCAAATTTGGAGAGAGTTACTTTTTTGACAAGTACTAACAGCTATCAAATTTATACGAAAAAAAAAAAACATCGATTTTATTTGAATCACCCTAATATATATGTTCGCTGCAATGTTCGGATAAAACTACTCAAGAATATCCAAATTTTTCGAAACAATGTCCGTGATCGATCTAACTTTTTCATAAATTTTGTGATCCTTACCAACAGTAAAGTATCATATTGAAGTATATGCACGTGTACATCATCGAAGCGCAATTGTGCACTTTATTCCTATTTTTTACTTATTTTTTTTTTTTTTTTATAATCATTAAGGCTTATCGATTGATTGATAATGAAGCGTGGCGGGGCGGGGATTATTTGACAGAGGGCAAAGAGTCCCGTGGAGCACGAAGAGACTCGGAATCGGATAGCGACGCTTCGCAGGCTGACGGTGCTGATGGCGGCGGTAGAAGTTTGGATCTCGCGAGTTCGCACAGTTCCGATGACGAGGACGTGACCTCAAGATCGCACAAGAACATGGGAGTTTCAACGCAGCAGCCTGTATCGCACAATTATTTGCCGAATATCCACGGGAATCCCGGCCAGCACCTAAACATACTTTGCTCAAATTCGGAATTATTTCCCAACATAAAGCCGATATACGCGCCTCGCTGGAGCTCCCAGCTTCCCGAAGCTTATTTGCCCTCTAACGGTACGTTTGTCACAATAATTTCTCAAGGGGAGGTTGGCCATACAACGAAAGCTGTTTTATATTTACAATTTCTGAATAACTATGTACATGAAGAATTTCGCTCATCGCGAACTTCTTCCCAAAGATGTGACGATTATCCGGATCCATTTTCATTAAATTCTTATCATTTTTAACGTTGTTATGAAGTATTTCATGAGATACGTACGATTATAGCTGTGGGTCGCCCATGTATAAGAGTACAACTTTAACAATTAATTATAGGGAAACTATGCAGAGGAATGACTTGAAATTTTGCACAGAGTCGTTATATACCTATTCGCGAGTATCTATAAATTTCAACCAATTCTTATCATTATGCGTTAGATGACCAACCTCCTTAAGCAACATTTGTTCACGGTAAGAAAGTTACTGAAATAATAATAATAATAATAATAAATCGTATATATTCGATGCTGTTTACGGTTGTATCGCAGATATCCGAACGAGCCAATGGTCGGGTGGTACGGTATCGGACAATGAGATGGCGTCCAACAAAACTTCGAGCCCGAATCCTCTGCCTTATCCGGACATGAATTCGCCGCAAAAGCTCCAACAGGACGACAATTGCTCCGAGAGCGAGGAGAAGCATCATCATCATCATGTTGGTGAAAAATATTTGTTTCCCTACACGGCCGAGGAGGATCACACCGTATCGCCGACGCCGTACATGCTCTCAATGTCCTCCCGGATACTCGGATCGAGCATGAGTCATCATTCGCAAAACTCAAATCACGATAATCACAGCGGCTCGGAGAGATACGGCAGTCTGAAGAGAGGCCAAAGTCTTCAGGGATCTCAGCACGATAATCTCAACAGCTGCGAGAGATACGGAAGTCTCAAGCGTGGTAATAAAATTACTTCGAGCATTTTGGAGGACGCGCCCGAGTATATTCTACCGATGAGCGGAAGAATACTATCGAGCTCCCTCAGCCATGATCTGCATCACAGTAATGAACTCGCAGCTTTGAGACAACAACAGCTATTGCTACAACAGCAACAGCAGCAGCAGCAGCAGCATTACGAACAGACCATCACAGAAACTGAGTGAGTACTTTTTACATATTTACATATTTACTTTTCACATAAAAATCGTTAAAAAAAAATTATTATCTAGTTTTCTAATCTTAAAATTAAAAAAATATATACCGTAGACCGCTTTGCCTTTTTTTTCATTCAATCCAAGTTTTTTTTTTAAAGATGATGTTTATATACCGCCTGCAAGCACGTTATTGAAACCTTTAACAGCGCACACTATTTTTTTTTTTACTAAATTCAATCTGAATAATTCAAGGGTGGCACAGATTACAAGCTTTCATGCGTTATCTTCTTGAGAAAGTTCGAAGGGAAGTATAATGAGAGAAAAATTTTGAAAACTCGAACATTAAAATGGTAATCTGAAAATCCCTTTCACTGATTCTATCAAAAGTTTGGTCCGATATCTCAAAGTCCGTTAATTACAGATGCGTTTCGAAAAATTGAAGCTCAAGAATTCTTATCCCCTATAGACCACACACAAACACGCGGGCGAGTTGGCAATAAACTTCTCTATGAGCAAATAAAAAAGCATTCTATAATTATAGATTGTTATTGGTAAGAAATATCGTGACTATAAATTTATCGAAACTTGTTGCTCGCGATTTAAAAAAAAAAAGTCAACTCCCTTGGCGTAGAATTAGAAAAAAACGTACACGAATGCACACTCGCAAGCTTCAGTGGAGAGTATATAGCTCAAACGATCGTTTCCTTTTTTTTTTTTTTTACAATCTTACGAATGCTTTATAAAGGTTTTGGTGAAAAATTCATGGCTAACGATTAAACATTTTCTGTGGTGATAAAAAAAAAAAAAAATGCTTACTTCCGGTGATATTTTGGGGAATAATGAACTACGCAGCGAAGAGGTAAGATGGCGTCGAAAAATTTGAACCCTCGTTTGTCCGAATTTTCGCGTTCGAATCGGTCGAACGAGCGGAACTTTTTCATAACGTCGTTTCATAGAGGTACGATGAATTTTCAGGAAGGATACTAACGCCGAGACACCGGTCTGAAGGACTCATCCGTCTAAACGAAAACACCGTACAAAGTAAATACCTTAGGCTTGGCTATTTTCATGCAATTTGAAAATAAAAGAAAAACGAAAAATTAAAAATGGCAAGCATATAAATATATATATATATATATATAGATATTTTGAGCAGCGCGGCCATGACTGTACTCAGAGACCATGTATTTTAGCCATATTAATTACCACGTATGTGTGAGTGCCTGTTCGTATAAGCCTAAAGTTGTAACTCGGTTCTCGTCGATGTATTTAGCTTGAATTATTGCAATTTTAACAATTTAGCCGGGATCGTCGGCGGTTCGTCGCGAATTCATTAACGATTTTTAGATTATTATATAGATTATAAGAGATGATTAGCGACAATCGCAGTGACTGGACGCGTACCCGGGATAAAAAAAAAAAAAAGATGGATCTCTAGCTCATTAAATCATTCACGTATTCGTACTACTTCATTACCAAGCTCATTCGCGTAATTTAATTATACATTTAATTCCATACTGTGCAATGTAAACATTTCGTGACTTTATTTTTTATTTTTTTTTTATTCTTTTGTACCGAGAGATTATTGTTTTTCTACAAGACTTTTGAGATTTTATACAAATTCTTTCGATATGCGCCAAGAACATAATTTTAGTTGACGAGCACCAAGATCGTGCGCAGCATAAAATACTCAAGAAGAAGAAAAAAAAAACTTTTGTATATATTTATACGAAGAAACATGACAAAATACATAATTTATATATATATATATCCTAAATCTCGAAACTACGGATTACGAATGTTTTCTTTTCTCCCAACTCTTGCTCATACGGAACGTGACATTGTAGTTTCGTTGGAAAAATGACTTTTTTATTTTTCTCATCGAAAATATTAAATAAATTACAAAATATATAGTTGGATCAATACTCCACAGGGCGATGTCATTAAAGTAAAAAAAAAATCATCGGAGCAACTTTCGTCGAAAGACCGGGGAAAAAAAAAAATAACATCGACAATAATACCACATTTTCAGATTTTTTTTTTTTTTTTCTTTTTTTTTTTTAATAGCCGTGACTATCGGCCTGTAGATCGAAGCGATTCTATATAGAAACGATATATATGCAACTTGCCAGTGTGCAATTTGGAATTTTTGTTGCCGATTTTTTCACTCATCCACTTATTAAGAATATTACATCATTTCACTTATGGCTAATTTTTATCTTTTTGTTTTTTTTCTCTCCCACCGCGCGGAAAATCTGCGATTCGAACCCAAAGTTTTCGCGCGTTCGATGCACACGTTCGACTACGCGCGGACAATACATTACTAGATTACACTCACGAGAGATCTCAAGGAGAAGACAGGGCATTCCATTAATCGAGGTAGCCAGACCGCTGTCAACCGATCGAACGAGCACCACCGCGCATGAAAAAAAATTGATTAAAAAAAATTTTTACAAACTTTTGCATATAAATCGACGATACTCAACGCGCAAAGGGTTTAATTTTTATGCAATTTATCCGAATGTTTCGAAAAGCAAAAGTTTTCACTCTACAGCCCGCTGCTGTCCGTCAATCTATATGAGAGTTTGTAAAACCGTTTTTTCTGTTTTTTTTTTTCACATTCAGCAGTAATTTAACTCGCGCTTAATCGCGGTAGCCACCTCGACAAAGTGAAAATTGGAAGATGCCACCCAACTGCTAGGGGAGGGACTAGAATATATATATATATGCATATATGTATATACATGATCGCTAGACAGTGCTCTCGGTGTCCGAAGCTACCGAGAGAGTTTGTAATTTGGGCACGGAATAATTTTCGGTGTGACTCGAGCCGTGAATACGACTCCCGGCTCTCTCCAGGGTCGATGGCGCCGACGGAGTTTCCTGATGAGCCTTCGGCGGAATTGGCGGTGGACTTACCTGGTGAGAAACGGGAATTATGAAGATAAAAAGGGGGGGGGAAAAAATGCCGAAGGAAAACAAAAACAAAAAAAAAAAAAGATGTACTTAATCGCGGAAAGATGATTCAATATGCTACCTCTTGATTGAGAAGCCCGTGAGAGCTCATCTGGAACTTGGTACCCGAAAAATTTGCCGTGGAAACGCTGAGTGCGCTTATCACGGAAGGAGGCGAAATATTCATAATGTCGTTGCTTCTCGAGCGTGGCTCGAATTCCTCGTAACTAAGATTATTGAGGTTCGTCAAATGTGATTGAAAATCGAGGAGACTCGCCGTTGAAATTCCACTGTCCCGAAGATCGTTCGCCTCGCTTGATGCTATTTCCTGTTCGTCCTCGGTACTCCAGTCCATGTTGCGTTTGTGCGTCGGACGTTTCGGAGGTGCCGGTGGACCGGAATTTGTCTCTCTTTTGTCGGGTGCTGAAGAAAAAAAAAAAAAAAAAAAAAAAAAAAAAACAAACTGTGTAAAAAAAAAGCTCCTCGAAGGTCAGAGGCATCGAAAGGATAGAGAATTGAAAAAAAAAGAAGAAATAGCAACCTCTGGGAGGTAGCGGCGGTGCTTGCTCGGATTCGCTCCACGAATTCGTTATATTTGCTTGATGATGATCGGCTGTCGCCTCGGTAGGCGTCGGCAAAGAGTGCCTGAGAGGTAATTTTGGGCTCAGCGGTTTGCTGAGAGTTCTGTGATGCGTGGGACGAGGCGGCGTTGTCCCGTAGCCGACCGAACGAGGCCGAACTTCGCGCTGTGGTATCGGGGGCGGTGCACCATCGACCCTCGTGTAAAATCCTTCGTCCTCGGGTAGTCCCTCGCTGTCGGCGTTCGAAATTCTCGATCCGACTGTCTCGAGGCTAGCCGGGCGCTGTTTTTCATTCGTCGGCAACGGTGGCAACGGCGAGCTTGAAGTGGGAAAAACAAAAAAAAAAAACGGATGCGCGTATACGCGTATGCACACGTCAGAACTAGCCGGACGCTGTTTTTCATTCGTCGGCAATGGTGGCAACGACGAGCTTGAAGTGGAAAAAAAAAAGACGGATGCTCGTATACACGCGTATGCGCACGTCAAAAGTGAATACCGGCATCGAAAAAAAGTATTGCTGAAGAATGCATGGAGGAGTAGAAGAAAAGAGAGAGAGAGAGAGAGAGAGAGAGAGAGAGAGGAAGAGACTGATGCGCGAGCGAGAGAAAGCGAGTCGTTCGATCGGAGCAATAGGATGCGCAGCGTATTTTTCTATCAGTAGTAAATCTGGGCAAACGTGTATATTAGTGGCTTGAGAACAGCGAGCTTTTGAATGGTCGAAAAAACGTCTTAAAAACGTCTTTTAAACGTTATTTTGCCGCAAACGTCTTCAAAACGTCTTTAAAACGTTATTTTGGCCGCAATTTTTTTCCCCAAAAAGTTTACAGCGCGTTTAACGCGTTTCTGTCAGCTTTTGTAAACTTTTTTGGGAAAAAAATTGCGGCCAAAATAACGTTTTCAAGACGTTTTTTTTCGACCATTCAAAAGAGACGTTTTAGCGTGTTTTTCTAAACGTCATAACAACGTTTTTATAACGTTCTGTATTAGCAGGTGTATGCGCATATACCGTTGTATCCGTTGCATGTATAACGAAATTATTAACAACAGTCGACGTTATGAATTTCGTCAAACTTTCCCTCCCCGATGAACGAAATCCGATCGTACATTTCATAACATCGTCTCAGTAAATTTATTTCCATATTCCCTTCGTCTCCTATTCTGACTTACTCGTCCTACATTCATGTCTCTCGCGGCCTTGCGGCGAATAAAAGATTATCGTATTTCTTTGCTTCTATATAGAAGCAAAGAATAATAAGAGTGAAAGAGGAGAGATTGACCATGCATAAAGTCATTGAGTGACGCGTACATTTCCATGTATTGAGCATGTGCGAGATGGTCAAAAAGTGGGGGTAGCTGACACGTAGCGCGCGAGGTGGCAAAATTTAGAAACGTTTGTGAGTAAATGTACACTGCTTTATATAACGTGACACAAGTACAATCTGCTCGTATAACATTTCCATCATTACTTAAGCTGTTCGAAATAAAATGAAAAATAAATATACAAACTATAATCGACAGCCGCATAAAATATTGTGAAAATATTTTTCGTAATCACTGTAGAAGCTCAACTCTATAAGGTGGTAAAGTAACAGACGTTTTTCTGATATAAAACCACGAATCATGCACAGGTCAAGCTCAGGTGATTGCCCTGCTGACTCAGAACGTTATAAAGACGTTTACAAAAACGCGCAAAAACGTCTCTTTTGAATGGTCGAAAAAAAACGTCTTTTAAACGTTTAAAAGACGTTTTTTCGACCATTGAAAAGAGAAGTTTTTGTAAACGTCTTAACGTTTTTATAACTTTCTGTGTTAGCAGGCTGTCGTTCTTCTACACATAACAACATGAGAATTCGCAAGGGCAATTCCTTTTTTTTTTTATTCCTTGGGGATTAAAATCCATTGTGCGGGAACGAATCCTCATTTTAATATCCTTTCCATGTTTTACTATTTTATCTTGCGATCATGATGTTTTACTGACAATGAAATTAATGTAATAATACGACTGTGATTCTTCAGCCCTCGCGTCGTTGAGAGAAAATTATAAAAATATTACCATAAATACACATTTTCCTCTTAAGGTAGTTCGGTCGAATTGAGGTTCACGTTTAACACCCTGTTTTTTTGCATTTAATCAAAAGAGTTGACCTTGCTCTACATGTGTGCAAAATTTCAAATTAATTTACCGTGTAGTTTTTGCGTAATTAATGAATAAGTTAACATTGCTCTTATAGGGCATATAAGGCTCAGATGGCACGCCAACTATCGAAATTTCAGGTACACGAAAAATTAATCGTTTAAGGGCAAAAAAAAAATATACCACAATAATGGTTGGTATCTATAAGAGATATTTACCAAAGATTTAAGTCGATTTACCGTACGGTTTTTTTTTATTTCAATAATTAATGCGAGTCCGCGGTCTCTGTCCTTGTCATACACCGGATCTGCTCGCTAGCAGAAGACTAGGGGAAAAAACATGTGAAAACCGAAGCTAATCCGCGTCTCACTTCAGATTCGATGAACGCCAGCAAAAATGGTTCTGAACAGCTGTCACATTTGAGTTGTTCGGCACGATATACAATGTCAACTAGACGAGTTCCGAGTTCATTGCATACTGGCGTTGATTCAACTGTACTTGCCTCGAGACGAGCCTTTTTCCCCCCTGTTCTTCATTATACTGTTTTAAAGCATACAACAAAACTCGCGAATGCAATCTAGTAACTTTATGCGTAAGGTTAGATCAGCTCGCTCCCTAACGTAGAGAATGAGTCAAGTTGAGTCTGTCATTATTCCGGGTATTAATTATTATTAACTTATTATTTACACCCTAAAAGAAGCTTGTAATATTTTTTTATGCAACAATTCAATTTATCATAGCTTTCATATGGTTAAATTGTACTTAGATAAATCTGAATTACGGATGAAATTTGACTTCGGCCAAACTCGACCGAACTACCTTAACAATTTTGGCTTGACAGTTTGAGCAACATGAAAGGCGACCTACCATTAGGGATCGCAAGCTCCGCTAGGGGCGCTAGGAGTCAAATTGCACATACTCAATACTATGGATGGCGAAATACGCTGGACATTCTGCTCTGACCCAAAAACTCACTCACTCACTCTCTCTCTCTCTTTCTCTCTCTCGCTCACACAACAGTATCTCTCTCTCTCTCCTTCTATTCCTCCATTCACTCCTTTCGTTACTGACGCTTCGACTGCTGACGCGCGGCCTAAAGTCTATCCGTTGTCGCATTATAAGTATTCACTTCAAAAAACAAAAAAAAAAACAAAAAAAAAACGGTCAAAGACAGAAATTTGGGCAAAAAATTCGAATGACAAAGAAAATCGTTTTGTACTTGATAATACTGTCTTGGTGAATCGTTCGCTGTCTTGCCAACGGTCCTAGGCCCTGTTTCAACTGCGTGAATCTCTCGATGAGCCTGTTGTGCAACGGTTGAACACCCGACGGTGCGATCTGTCCATGAAGCACGAGTCCCGACTCCAGAACGCTCATCTGATCGAGAATAAGATTCTTGAGTCTGTTGACGTGAGGCACCATTTCGGGATTAAGCCTCGAGAACTCGGGAATGAGAAAGGCTTCCTGATACTTGGTTATGCCACCCATGACATTGGCATCGATTATACCCTGAAGCCTCATACTGAAAGGATTTATATTTCTCTGCGGTTCGGCGGTATACTGAGCGACCAATCTTCTCAATTCTCTCTCGACGCTCTGCATCGTCTCGCAGGCGTATTGAACGGGCGCCAAGAGCTCGGAACGTCTCTCCGTTACTTCGAACCAGCGTAGAATACCCGGTAGCTTGGCTTCGGTCGTCAGGGTCGTACGTTCGATCCACAATGATTTGAACTCGTTCTCACGATCGACCGGACCTCTGTGAAGCGGCCGATCGAAGAGAAATTTTCGCACGTCATTGACGAGATAAAAGGCGACCACGCGATCGGGTACCTGGGCCGATGTGCAGCCGAGACTGCTCTCTTCCGGTATCGGCTTGACGTTGCAAATTTGAATATCTGCGAATAAATTATTTATATATACATATATATATATATATATATATATCATGTTGTACGAGAAAGTACATTTTTTATTGTCTATAAAATTTACATTGACCCTCGGAAGAAATAATGCTCTCGTCGGGCGGTGCGTTCTTCATTAATATCTGAGCGCTTGGAAATTCCGTTTGAAGCCTTTGCGTGAACGCTCCTATTCTCTCGTACTCCAAGCCACGATAGATGAATAATTTGTTCTGCGATAGATCGTTATATCGAACGTTGAAAAATAATTAATTTTAATATATATATATTAAAATTAATTATTTTATATATATAATATATATATATATATATATATAAGGGTGTGCGAAAAAAAAACAAATTTTTTTTTTCGGTTGTATCCACCAAAAAAAGTTGAAGTAAGGTAAAAAAAGAAGAATCCTAAAACGTGAGGCCAAAAAAAAATTATTTCGAACGGCGCATTGCATTTGAATATTTTCCATAAGAATAACATAGGAAAATTTTGGGATTTCTGAATGTGGTAGTGCAACTCGTCAGAAAAAAATCACACAAAGATGTCATTAACATATTCTCATGGAGAATCGAATTCTCTACAAAAAAGTTGTTACGAAAAATTAGCTCGGAACAACCGTTCAAGTGGAATATAACGCGAATGAATATAGTGGAAATAACGCTATCTGAAATTGAATTGATAGGAAAAAAAAATAATTCAAAAGGCTGTAAAAATCGAATTTTTCGCTTTACGAAAAAACTTTTCGGGGGTTTTTTTGTAGAGAATGTTCTGCTCTAACAACGTCGCTTTGATAGAAGCATATAACGGTTCATTGACAAAAAACGAAGAGCAGCTACAATATTTATTGGGCATAGTGCAAAATTATCGATAGAAATACCCTAATTGCAACAAACAGACTCTTAAAAAAAGAAACGATGATTATTAAGCATTATAATGTAAAAAAAACCTAATCTATCTTATTAAACCAAATTCATTGAATAAAGCTTTTCTAAACACGATCAATGATGAACGTCGTTTCTTTTATATTTCTTGTTGTACTTGATTTTTTTTTTTGTATAAGAGAAATATTTTGAGAACAATTTCATGCAAGTATGATAGAGCAGAACATTCTCTACAAAAAACCCCCAAAAAGTTTTTTCGTAAAGCGAAAAATTCGATTTTTACAGCCTTTTGAATTATTTTTTTTTTTCCTATCAATTCAATTTCAGACAGCGTTATTTCTACTATATTCATTCGCGTTATATTCCACTTGAACGGTTGTTCCGAGCTAATTTTTCGTAAGAACTTTTTTTGTAGGGAATTCGATTCTCCATGAGAATATGTTAATGACATCTTTGTGTGATTTTTTTTCTGACGAGTTGCACTACCACATTCATAAATCCCAATATTTTCCTGTGTTATTCTCATGGAAAATATTCAAATGCAATGCGCCGTTCGAAATAATTTTTTTTTTGACCTCCCGTTTTAGGATTCTTCTTTTTTTACCTTACTTCAACTTTTTTTGGTGGATGCAACCGAAAAAAAAAATTTGTTTTTTTTTCGCACACCCCAATATATATATATATGTATGTATGTATGTATGTATGTATGTATGTATATGTAATTATCAATGGTATTTGGGCGAATATTAAATATTACCCTGACGAAGAGAGGAAAGCTGAGACCGTAAAAACCAACGCGAAAGTATTCGGGCTCGGGTCTCAACTGAGTGAGAATATTGTCGAAAAATTTCGCCTGCGTCTTGAGTATGTCGCTCAGTTTTGCGTAATCGTAGAGTCTAGTCTCGTAAAGAACGGCAAGTTCTTTGCACAGTGGTATTCCCTTTTCCCAACATTTGCCACGATCGAAATAAAGAATAATCTGATGATACAGCAGTTCCTTTCTCTGCCACTCGGGCTGCAGTGGATGAGCGTGATCAGACGTCACTAACGTTCTGTCCCAGCTCAGCTGATCGGCGTAAAGTTTCATCGTGAATCCTGCCTCGGTATAATTCTCAGCGGCCAAATGAAGATCGTGAAGTTTGTATATATATCGCAGATACATCTCTTTGCGATTGAACTCGTTCTTGTAAAAATTCTTAACGAAAGAGAAAGAGAGAGAGAGAGAAACGATTTTACTTGCTCGATGTTAAAAAAGTGCATTATAAAATATTTCTTACCAATAAATTGACCGTGCAGGACATTCGTTTGTCGCGATTCTCATCACCCTGAATGACACTTCGGTAATCGAGCAATCTCTCGAGCAATCTCGTAACCGAAGTTATGAAGGCCGTACCGCTGTCCTTCCATGCGGGATCCTCCGATTGTACTCTGGCCAGCAATCTTTCGATCGATAAAAAAAAAAAAAAAAATCAAATCAAATAAACGAATCAACCTGCGCGCTTCTTTCTTATTACAACGATCGAGAGCTATTTCGAGATTTATGCGAAAAAATTGCGATTCACGGCATTCACGAAGAATCATCAACTTACACAGCGCTGAGATGTTCCCTGAGGCGTTGCACGAAAGCGTTAATGAATAAAGAATACACGTGTATGTATCGGCGGATGAATGAGAATTTTTTTTTTTTATGAGAGAGGAAAAAAAAAAGACGATTCACGGCGATAATGATATAGTCCAGTCAAATTACGGCTGAGAGTAGGGTAAAAAAAACACAAAATTACACAGTTTGGGGATTATGAAGGATCGATAGGGGGGTGTATTGTGAGCTTAAATTCCAATTTGAGGGGTTCTCCTAAGGTCAGCTCAAGGTCATTTCGATGAAAACGCGTTTAATTCGATATCTCAAGAACGGTTAGTGTTAGGCCAAAAATTGTAGAGACCTTTTCTCTTCTAAATTGAATTTACTAACTTTTTTATCTGAAACTTTTTTTTTTAACATCAATATTTTTCAACTTATGACTTCCGAAAGGCAAAAATTTTCCTTTTTTTTCTCGCTATTTTTCATTTTTCACCATTTCCTCCCCAACCGTTCAATTTTATGAAATTTTTCTAATTATCAAAGTTGTAGATCTTTTAATTATGAACAACTTTTGTCTGAAACTTTTTTCTCTAATACCAATACCTTCGGAGTAATATCTTACTTTACCGAGCGAGATCCGCGCCGTTGTCGCGACGCGTATTCACAGACACACTGTCGCGTGCATTAGTGTGGGTAAGGGACATCTGTTCCTTGACTCTCGTATACCTGGGGTAACCGTTGTCCTGTGGAATCTATTTACTTATTTATATATTTATTTATTTATATATTTATTTATGTACATATTTATTTATTTATATATTTATTTATTTATATATTTATTTATTTATTTATTTATTTATTTTACGTTACCTACTCCGATATATGCCAGAAATACGTAACGTACATAAAAAACACTACGGTACAGACGTGGTAATTGTATTCGATGGCTATCCCGAAGATATTTCCAACTTTGGCACCAAATCTAATATTTTAAAAATTAAAAATTAAAAAAAAAAGAAAAAAAATAATTTAAAAAATCAAATTAATCATCAAATTTAAAGTAAATTAAATTAATCATAAAAAAAAAAGAAAAAAAATAATTTAAAAAATCAAATTAATTATCAAATTTTTTTAATCAAATTTAATATTGACGAATCACTTCCATCGACCTCGGATGCTTAATTTTACGAATTTTATGACCTATTTTTTTTTATCAATAAATGTGTGAAACAGTTTCAATTATTCATTTACTTCTTTTTCTAATCCTTATTCACGTTATTATCCCATTGAATGCAATAAAAAATACCCAAATTGAAGAAGTACAATATTTAAATGATATTTAAATGATTACAATATTTAATATTTAAATGAAGTAAATATTTAAATGGTTTAATCGATTCACCTTTTTATACAGGTAAGTTGGCTAATAGATGATCATGGAATACTTTAATATTTCTTTCAAGTACTGAATACCCACTGATGTCGATGATATTGTGACAATGGCGCGGATCTCGCTCGGTAAAGTAAGATATTACTCCGAAGGTATTGGTATTAGAGAAAAAAGTTTTAGACAAAAGTTGTTCATAATTAAAAGATCTACAACTTTGATAATCAGAAAAATTTCATAAAATTGAACGGTTGGGGAGGAAATGGTGAAAAATGAAAAATAGCGAGAAAAAAAAGGAAAATTTTTGCCTTTCGGAAGTCATAAGTTGAAAAATATTGATGTTAAAAAAAAAAGTTTCAGATAAAAAAGTTAGTAAATTTAATTTAGAAGAGAAAAGGTCTCCACAATTTTTGGCCTAACACTAACCGTTCTCGAGATATCGAATTAAACGCGTTTTCATCGAAATGACCTTGAGCTGACCTTGGGAGAACCCCTCAAATTGAAATTTAAGCTCACAATACACCCCCCTATCGATCCTTCATAATCCCCAAACTGTGTAATTTTGTGTTTTTTTTTTCGGTAATTTGACTGGACTAATACGATAAATAGGACAAACTCACATGGTATTGAACAATTGACGATACTCATCGTCCCCTTTGTTCTCGCTTATGAGAATATCGAGCTTGTCGATCAGTTCGGACTCGACGGATTTGAAGCTTCCCCGTGCTCTCTGCTCGCACTCCATCATATCGAAGAATATATGGAGAGTCGCTTTGCGAAGTTCGCTCTCGGGTACGAGGGTAACCTCGAGAAACGAACCGACCATACCGGGAATGAATTCGAGCTTGCGCTCGCCCAAATTCGACCACATGGAAAGTATTTGAAAACCCATTAGTACCCTCATGTCGCCGTATTTTTCCATTATTTTTTCCCGCTTGACATCGGAAAATTGCTCAAGCTGTAGCGACGGTTGGGTGAGATAAGCGACAGCGAGATTGAAGTAAGTCGACCAGAGCTGGGAATCGAAGCTCGCGGAGTGCAAAAAACGAAAAGCGAGCGGCTGCGCGAGTTCCTGAAGTGACTTGAGAATTATATTGTTGGCGCGCATTCTCATGACGAGCCAATCGGATGGAAAAACTTCGCTTCTTATGAGATCACCGAGAACGATGAATACCCGAAGTATCGTGTCTTTCAGTGGTTTTCTATCACCGCCGTTAGCGGCGTTAGCTGCCGGAGAAGCGTTGCCAAGTTCATCCCAGAGTCTCTCGTAATGATCCTCGTCGAGTAGCTGCATGAGACCCAGGAGACACGCGACGAGAGAACCGAGCACCGGACCATTGGCGTTTACGATTATCAGTATCGTCTGCACGAGAACATCGAACAACGTTAGACAGAGAATCTCGACGTCGTGATGTATGCAATTGTTGACTTTGCTCGTGTCACGTCCGTGAAGAAAGCTCAGTATTTCGGCCAATATTTCCGTGCAAGAGCGCAGCTCCTCGCGTCTCGCAAGATGAATTCTCAGATGACCGGAGATCGTGACGAGGAGCAAATTTCTGCTCTCGTCGTCCTGAAAAAGGCTGCTCGTTGCGGTCGCGAGATTCTTAATAGCCACGAGCTTGGCCTGCATCAATTGCGGCGGTGGCTCGTCGCGCGGCATCGAATCCAGCATCGCCATTGTCAATTTTGCCACCTCGATGCACGGTAAAACGGCGACGAGCTGCTCGAGAACCGCCGATATCGACAGCAACAGGGCAACCTGCGACAACAAAACTACCTCGTACGGTATCTGCAGCATCTTGTTGAGCGCCGCGAACACGCAATAAAGATCTCTCTTGAAGCTATCCTCGAATTGTCCGGCGGTCGCGCGTGCGAACAACAATCTGCTCTGTATTATAAATTTGAATATATACTCGAGCGAGCGAAAACACTTGATAATCGGCTCTTGTCGCTCGGCAGCTGTTACCCAATCGGCGCAATGCTGAACGCTGCTCAGCAGTCCTTTGTAAACGAGAGCAGCAGCGAAATGGCCCGATATGTAAGCATCCATTACGGGCTTGAAGTGCTCGAATTTCGGATCCTCGAGGAGGCTGAATATCGAGACGAGAACTTGAAAAACCAGTCCCGAATGCGCCGTTGAATTTCCATCCTCCGTGTGAAACATTGAGAACAAAGCGTCGAGTATGTCCTGAAGAAACTTTACGAGCTCCTCACCGTCGAGCCTTAGAACACGACCGAGAGCTTCGGAAATTCTCTCCGGATGAGCTTTCCACTGCAGGAGACTCAGTAGATCAATGTTTTGCGTTAATTTTGTGCTGCACAGCAGGGTCTTTATGGAAACGGCTTCTTTGGGTGATCTCGTGAATGCCGCGACACCTTACCGAGATACAAAGACAATTATATATATAATATATAAAATAAATAAATATATATATAATAAATATAAAATATACATATATATATATAAAAAATCTCATAATATTTACAGATGCGTACAGATATATATATATATATATATATATTAGGGTGTGCGGAAAGAAAAAAAAATTTTTTTTCGGTTGCATCCACCGAAAAAAGTTGAAGTAAGGTAAAAAAAGAAGAATCCTAAAACGTGAGGCCAAAAAAAAAATTATTTCGAACGGCGCATTGCATTTGAATATTTTCCATAAGAATAACACAGGAAAATATTGGGATTTCTGAATGTGGTAGTGCAACTCGTCAGAAAAAAAATCACACAAAGATGTCATTAACATATTCTCATGGAGAATCGAATTCCCTACAAAAAAAGTTCCTACGAAAAATTAGCTCGGAACAACCGTTCAAGTGGAATATAACGCGAATGAATATAGTGGAAATAACGCTGTCTGAAATTGAATTGATGGGAAAAAAAAATAATTCAAAAGGCTGTAAAAATCGAATTTTTCGCTTTACGAAAAAACTTTTCGGGGGTTTTTTTGTAGAGAATGTTCTGCTCTAACATACTTGCATGAAATTGTTCTCAAAATATTTCTCTTATGCAAAAAAAAAATCAAGTACAACAAGAAATATAAAAGAAACGACGTTCATCATTGATCGTGTTTAGAAAAGCTTTATTCAATGAATTTGGTTTAATAAGATAGAATAGGTTTTTTTTTTACATTATAATGCTTAATAATCATCGTTTCTTTTTTTAAGAGTCTGTTTGTTGCAATTAGGGAATTTCTATCGATAATTTTGCACTATGCCCAATAAATATTGTAGCTGCTCTTCGTTTTTTGTCAATGAACCGTTATATGCTTCTATCAAAGCGACGTTGTTAGAGCAGAACATTCTCTACAAAAAACCCCCGAAAAGTTTTTTCGTAAAGCGAAAAATTCGATTTTTACAGCCTTTTGAATTATTTTTTTTTCCTATCAATTGAATTTCAGACAGCGTTATTTCTACTATATTCATTCGCGTTATATTCCACTTGAACGGTTGTTCCGAGCTAATTTTTCGTAGGAACTTTTTTTTGTAGGGAATTCGATTCTCCATGAGAATATGTTAATGACATCTTTGTGTGATTTTTTTCTGACGAGTTGCACTACCACATTCAGAAATCCCAATATTTTTCTGTGTTATTCTTATGAAAAATATTCAAATGCAATGCGCCGTTCGAAATAATTTTTTTTTGACCTCCCGTTTTAGGATTCTTCTTTTTTTTACCTTACTTCAACTTTTTTTGGTCGATGCAACCGAAAAAAAAAATTGTTTTTTTTTCCGCACACCCTAATATATATATATATATCTGTACGCATCTGTAAATATTATGAGATTTTTTTTTTTATTTTTTTTCCATTTACCCGGAGAGAAAGGTTCGCGTGCGTTGCTCGGCAGCGATAAGTAACTCAGTGAATCCAATTTAGCGCGATCCTCGCACTTGTATATGTAAAGTTCGTGCATACCGTCCTGTATCGCGGCACCGCCATCCGGTTCCATCAGACGAACGAAAGCAAAGCCAAAGAGCTTCTTGTCGTATTTATCTCTCGCTGAAGGGGGAGCAAACAAACGAACAAACAAAAAAATAATATAAAATGGTGAATGAAGAATCGAGTAGTGAAAAATTAAAAAAAAAAAAAAAAAAAAAAAAAAAAAAAAAACAAACACAAAAACCAACTGGAACAATGACGAAACTCGAAGCGCACATGACTGCCGTAAAATTTATCTATCGGAACGGCTAATCTGACCGTTTCCGCCCACGATGGACTGTTGTGATGATAAATAACGAGACTCTGATATTCCGAGCTTCCCTCCATTCCGGCAGCTCCGAACAAACAATCTTCCAAGGCTTGTCCCTTCGCGCCCATAACTATCATTGTAACCTGTCGTCGATCGCGTCATGATAAATTATTAATTTATTCATCGAACACGGGGATAAATATATTTATTAATCGATCGCGCGCGCACACCTCAATGTTTTTCCCGGTTGACTTTCCGCCACGCTCAAACTCGCCGCGCTCCAGTCTCAGGTACAAATCATTTCGCACGTCACCCGGCATTATGACGTCCGAAAAGCCGAGCTTTCTCGTCAGGCATATGTTCTTGAATAGCAGAGGATTTTCCTCCCTGACTCGTGACAATTCCCCGTGTAAAACTTTCAACGAAACTACTATACCGTAATTCGGCTGTCCCGGCAATGGCGAACACTTGTTGTTTCGTATTATTTGCTCGTGCAATTGATGAAATTCCTTCTCCTCGCCCTGAAATATCTGAATAAACGAACAAACGAATTAATTAATTAATTAATTAACAATCAAAGCAAGATTAATTAATAAATGTCAATTTCTCATAATTATTTGCGGTTCAACCTTGAAGGTCATTTCGAGCTCCTCGGCGTGTTCCTGGGTCGCATCGGCCAACGGTAATACACCGACCCCGTGCGGTCGCCTGTAGATCGCGCCACTGTTCTTGTTTTTTCCCGATTCGGAATATTGCATTCTACCGCATCGCATAACATGGGCAATTATGTGAAGATCTCGGCTCAGATCGGCATTACCGAGATCCGTAAAAATCGTACAATTGGTGTGTAATTTTTCAACGTAATTTGAAAAACCATCCTTCGATATTCTCACGAGAAATCTCTCGCTCAGGTACTGCTCGCGTCGGGCGTCCCAAAGCGAGAAATATATTTCCGTATCCTCGCCGATCGAGTGACCAAAGTCGCGCATATTAAAGTACAAATGATGGGTCAATAATTTTTTGTGCTCCTTATTGCGCCTTAGCGTACCCCTCGTCGAGGCACCCTTTGAATTCTCGGCACTTTCCAAGTGCTGCGAAACAATGACACACGTATATATATATATATCCTATTTTATTTTATTTTTATATGGGAGAAAAAAAATCGTTTATCGCGTATGTTGAGAATTACCACGTGATAAAGCTCGACGATGGACATGGTATCGGGATCGACCATGTGTGCACCTTGACGAGGCACGAGATCCAGGCCAAGTTTTCTGCAATTATAAAAATCAACAAATTCGTCATATTGGAAAAATGATGAAAATATGAGAATTAAAATAGTACGTAAATATATTAACATCTAAATGCACTGCTCTTATTAAAATATACCGTGAACGCTCGTAAGCTTGCGGTTTACCACCCATGAGTTCATGAGAGGAAATATATTATAAAGATAAATAAGGAAATAACCTTTGCAAATAAGTTTTGGTTATCATTTTTTTTTTTTCTACTAATAAATATCACAAAATTGAAATGACTAATTTTCCATAGATCGCGCGTTGGGTTTATCGTGAAAACATTTTTTTTCTTTTCTTCAATATATTAAACAAATTCGCCAATCCTGCAAAAGTATCTCAAGACCTAAGAAAGATACGAACGCTTTGATTTTGAGCATTGCGATACAGATATGGCGGTAACTTTTAATATATTGCGCGCGCGAGCAGGCCCTAAAAGCACATGATCACGCCATCTAGCATCGGTGCCGATCAAGGTGTTTTGTTGCGCGAGCTCCGGTCACGATCGCGCTCCCACGCTCTTCGTCACCACACGACGGCGGCGCTACGTACGTATTATTTTATTCTATATAATCGTGCAGGAACTCACAAGCATCGTTAGCAGCAGGCTCGCCGTTCGCGAATCTCAATTATAATTATATATAGGAAAAAGGACGAGAATTCTTAAAAAAATTCACCCACGAATTTTGAGAACTTATACTTTTGCGAGAGTTTTGAACGAGCTATTCATATATTCTACTGCTGCTATGCTGCCAATATATATGCTCTGCGCTTGAATATAAAAGAAATGGCTTTTATGCCACTTCTATTATTACGTAGAAGAAACAGTTTTAGTTTTAACATGGCTTTACACGGGGTATATAGTGCCCCAGTCACGCGCGAAGCATAATCACTGTCTCTTCCATGTTTGTACGTCTATATAGTTTATGGAAAACCTATATGCATATATAATTTAGGAATAAGAGACAATTGCGAATATGTCCTCGCGAAAGTGTACAGTTTTTTAATATACGTCGGGGCATTTTTTCATCGGTGATTATATATCGGTTCCTTCGATATATATATATATATATATATATATACATATATATATATATATCGCAACGTTAAATTACAAAATGATATACATATCATTTTGTAATTTAACGTTGCGATGATAATCAGCAGAGGAGCGAAAGCGTCGTAAGTCGAATTTCCGATATAGCGGACATGTTAAAAGAGCTCAGAATGAAATATCAGGGAAATATACAACGCGGTTTTTTCCTCATCATGAAGAAAAATATATTTTTTTTTTCGTTCGATTGATCGAAAAATTGATCGATAGCGATGCGGGGGCTCGTTCGTACATGCGCTCGTCACTGAAAGCAGTCCTGCTTCGTTCGATGGAATGCAGCAGCAGCAGCAGCAGCAGAGCTACGGGAGACTCGAACGCGTGGAGACAGGTTAAGGCAATGCCCTCTTTCTCTCTCTCTCTCTCTCTTTTTTTCTGACCGCGTGCACGTTACCTCGTCGCGCCGCGGGGACCTATGCCCCTTTCCAAAGATATCGAGATATTCCAAGGAACGTAGCCCGCTGCTCGCGTTTCTTTCTTTCTTTCTTTTGCAAAGCAACAAGTTGGAGGAGAGGGCCGCTCTGAGTCAGTGCCCAACTTTTGTGTAGTTGCGCCCCTCTGCTCCACACGCATCCTCCGCCGGCTCTTTTCTAAACTCGTTGACTGTGTAAAATTAATTTTTTTTAAATTCTCCTCAGCTTTTTTCAAAAGTTAAGCGAGAGATAAATTTCGTTATATATTATGTATACGAGCAGCTCAAGTATTATTATACGTTGAGCCGCGCCTCGGTAAAAAAAAATAAAGCAAACGAAAGAGAGAGAGAGAGAGAGAGAGAACTCGCTCCACTGAAATGAAAAGTATCGCTCGATCTTATCAATATTGCACAAGCGAGTCTGTGAGATTGGACCAGGAGAAAAACAAATCGTAGACGGAACATCCTGTATATAAATGCTACAGGTATATATCGTGAGAAGAAGAACCTGCGGTTTGGCGTATTATATATATATGTGTGTGTGTGTGTGTGTGTGTGTGTGTGTGTGTGTGTGTGTGTGTGTGTGTGTGTGTGTGTGTGTGTGTGTGTGTGTGTGTGTGTTTATGGTATGTATGCGCGACTCGCTGCGCGCAGCAGAAGCGAAACCGCTACTTATACACACATACACACAAACACACACACACACACACACACACACACACACACACACACACGACTGCAACTCGATTCGTCGAAATATTCTCTCAGGGGCGAATCTTAAAAGAGAAAAAGAGAGAAAGATGATACAAATGTGAGAGAAGGAGAGAAAAGAATCGCACGAGGCGGAACACGACGTGTGTAGGTGTTGCATCGCGAGAGTATAGCGAGAGAATTGTAAAAGTTCATTCACCCGTTTTATCGAATACGCGCGAGTATGCATCAGGCTTGTTTTAATGAAAAAAAATTAAAAAATTAAATAATAATAATCATTGAAAATAATTTTCCAATCGACTTGTATGACGAATAATAATTATTCGAAAAATTCGTAACGATAATAGTGATATCATTCTTTTTAATGGTAAAAAAAAGTGATAATTTTTATTGAAACGATATTAATTTGATAAAAAATATACTTCTTTCTTCAAATTTAATGGAATGTGGGACGCGTGTTAGCGAGGGTCAATACTATATCGTCGTATTTTATATATACCCGCGAGAATTGAAAATCAGCATATGACTAGCGATCTTTGTTCGTTCCTATATATATATATATATATATATATATATATATATATATATGGGGAATTCCATGCCAACCTGGCTTTGAGTTTTTTTTTCAAATTTTTTCCCTTGTCCGGTAGATTCGAAGAAAAACGGTAGACAAAGAAAAAGACTCCGGGAATTTTTGAAAATCCTAAATTTGAAGTGACCGGAAAAGGATCACGCCCCCTGTATCTCCGGTTCCGCTGGTCGGATTGAAAAAATCAAACATATGAAATTGATTCGGAATGAGACGTAGTTTTTGGAAAAAAAAATATTGAGGATGATTTTCCGGTCACTTCGAATGTAGAAAAATCCCCGAAGTCAAAACTACTTGAGAATAAAATCCAAAAAAAAAATCAAAAGTGTTTCTTTGAGTCTACTGAACAAGGAAAAAAAAACACAAAGAGCAGGGTGAGGGTCGCAGCCTGTCCAGGTTGGCATGGAATGCCCCATATATATATATATATTTACGCTTATACGTATATTACTCAATGATACCATACGTCCACGGATAACTATATTACACAATGGGAAGCAGATCATTAATGGCAACCTTCAATTATTATTATTATTATTATTATTATTATTATTATTATTATTATTATTATTATTATATTTAATGATATTTTGCTGCTGGTAAATTCTGGATCTGGCATAAAAAATTATGTGACACGTGCTGAACGCGTCGCACGACTCTTTATTTTTATTATTCATATATCTCTGTTATTTAATTATTAGATTTTTCAGGAAATCTCGCATCCGTGCAAATCTATATTTATAATGGATTGAAAAAAAAATTAATAATTATTTTCAAATTAAGATGCGCTCATTACGGGAAATATGAACATATTAAATAAGTCGTGCACCATACTACATTATATATTATGCAGGTATCCTTCGCGCGCACATGGTTGAAAAAAAAAAACAAAAAAAAATATATTCTCGCGATTTATGCGTGCATCGCAAGATCGCATGTAAAATATAAGTCATGTGTTAGTTACCCGCGTTTATTCAAATTATTAATTAATCGCAAGCGTTATAACGATATTAATTTATGTTGATCGTGCAAATGATCCGAGAGAAGGGGTGAGCTAGAGGTCTCGGATTGACACTCGTCGGTTCGGGGGGTTTGAATCCACGCCAATAAATTTTTCTATGTTTTTTTCCGTGATCCTCAGGGGCTTTGAATTTCATCTTTATCAAAAGTTATAGAGATCCCTTCTTCAGAAAAAAAAGCTCAGATAATGTTGAAAATCGTTAAAATGAATTTTCTATCGCGAACAAATGATAAATATAATCACAAATCAAAATGGCCGGCGCGGTAACAAAACAGTGACCATCAGGTTTGGCATCCCTGAAGAGCAACAAAGGCCCAAGCAAATTCTGAAAGAATAAGAAGAAGAAATGATCCGAGAACCGATCGCTTTGACATTTCATTTCATGCGATATGTTTTAACTTTTTATTTTATTTTTTTTGTTTTGCATTTGCGATAGTTGGCATAGAATATATTTGTTGAAATTATTTTTTCAATGTTTATATTGATGAAGATAATAATTTTGATTAGCATGTGATTCATCAATGATTAAACGAATTTTCGGGTATTCATATTAGCGCGGACCGCGTCCAAAAATATTCTCAATTATTTAAAAATTAATTTTTTCATCGTTATTCATGATTTAAAAAAAAAAATTTATCGATAAAATGATTAGAAATAGTATTTCATCTTTCATCTCGGTGACTGCAAAAGCACACACACACACACACACACACACACACACACACACACACACACACACACACACACACACACACACACACGCACGCACGCACGCGCACACACACACACACACACACACACACACAATATATATATATATACAAATATCTAAATATGCGCGGTAAAAGGTGTACGGAATTAAGGTAAATGGATGTCAGGGTCAAATCCGGCTGACGCGATGGTAGATCCCGCGCCCGTTCTCAATTGAACTAAATAGCGCGTGATTGAGCGGGCCTATATATGATAGCGCTTTCCACTGGTGCACCGAGTGCGCACCGACTCAAGTTTTTCGGATGAGAGTAAGTGAGACACATATGTACTCAGTGCATCTCTGTCTCACTCACTCGCATGTAAAAATCTGCACTGAGTTCCCCAGTGGAAAGCGCTATTAGTCTATGCTATAAATATGCACATGTATAATAATCCCGCTACTATTTGCCACGTGAAAAAAATTTCTCCTTATTTTCCCGCATCACTCAAATTTTGATTTTTTTTTTTTTTCGGTTCTTTCTTTTGTTTCTTCTTACCTATTTTTCATTCACCTTTTTCTCCAACGATAAATGCGCGCTTTCATAATCGCGAAGCGTTATTGTAACCCTCGCGCGGTTACCTATACACGCATACATACACATGCAACAATTATATTGTAAGATAGCAGTACTGCTGTAAAACTGACCTTATATAAATCTACACGAATTTCGATCGATGACAAAATTTTGTGAGCACCGCAATTTATTTACGCGAATCTCGAAACTTTTTTTTTCATACAGCAGGGTTCATAATAGGAGGCAGCCGTTTCTCATCGAATGATGCAATCGAGAGAGCGCCACCTATATTATTACGCAAGTTTTTTTTTTCAATCGAATTCTTTCAATTAGGTACGACTCTACTTGACCGAAACTTGAACCGAGTACAGCTATTTCGTAGCGAGAGGTAGAAAAAAAAAATATCGCGCTTTGTATACGTGTATATAGAATCGCTCTGTGTAGTAGATAAATGCGGCGCCAGGAAAAAAAGAGGCGCGCGCGTAACTGCGGTAACCGCGCGGTCCTCTTTCACGCTCCAGGGAGAGGAAAACACAAAGGGGCGAGGAAGAAGCCATGCAGCCCGCGGGAAACGAGGATCCTTTCGATATCTACCAGATATAAACATGCTTCCATTTACTATATGTATTCCTCATCAGGAGAGATGAATCATTTTTTATATTATTTTTGAGATTGTAATTTTCAAGTTAGTCGATCTATCGCGAGTGTAAGTTCGAATGAATTGACGCATCATAGCGCGCGGCATTTTGATATTCCTTCTTGATTTCGCGATTCGTCCGAAATGATTACTCGACAAGAGAAAAGAAAATCATATTTTTTATATTAATAATAAGAAATATATACATATATTCGAATGTAGCAGAGAGCTATTATTTGCAAAAAATGAAATAACATATAATTACATGTTTAACGAATGAAAGAATAAAAGAACGGAAATTAATAAGATTGAACGAGGGAAAAAAAGAATACGAGTTGAAAAATATAGCAGTTCGTATCTATACGAAATATAATTCCATTTTGCATTAAAATATTTGAGAGATTTTAAGCAAGGGCAAGATAAAAATGGGGAAGAGCGAGAGAGACGAGATATACGATTAGATGTTATGTAGGGGGTGAATTTGTAAAAGTTTGCCGGTAAAAATCCTGCTGGATCGTCTCGCGATTCTTCACGACAGTGTGTGTGTGTGTGTGTGTGTGTGTGTGTGTGTGTGTGTGTGTGTGTGTGTGTGTGTGTGTGTGTGTGTGTGTGTGTGTGTGTGTGTGTGTGTGTGTGTGTGTGTGTGTGTGTGCATCGAGGGAATAGCTTCTCTCTCTCTCTCTCTCTCTCTCTAGACGGGAACGAACACACACACACACACACACTATCTCTCTGCTGCGAGAAAGGACAACTCTCTCACTCTCTCAACGTGAAAAGGAGCAGCAAGCAGCAGCCAAGCTCACAGCACGGGGGGAACAGGTTCTCGGCATGGTTACACGCGTATTCACCGTACTGAAAACTTTGGCTCCTTCGACGCGACCATGTGTACCATGGACTGCTGCTGTATGTCTATATATACGCGTCTCTTAGAAACCACCGACTTATCCGCGTCATTCCACTCTCGATCCCTTTTATTCGTAGGGAGTCTTGCAGCCCGCGATAGAGACTCATCGAGGAGAGACTGCTTTTTTTCCCAATCTTTTATTTACTTGAACATACAACGGCATTCTCAAAGAAAAGAGAGAGTCAAAAGTACAATTTCACCACTGCACGCACTCTCAAACATTCCAAAGTTTTGGAAAATTTGAAAAAAAAATTCTCAACTATGCGAATAATTCATTATTTTTATGTTTTTGTATATGGGGTGACGAGTAAAAATATCATGGTTCGTGAAATTAATGTTAGCGTGTTAAAAAAAAAACAACCTATGTTACAAAAAGCCGTTTCCATAAATATACAAATATATGCTCAAATGGTACATATGTTCATGGAGTCGCTTCGTTTCATTTTCAGCAGGCACCGTGTTACGCGATTCTATACAACTCGAGCGTCCTCTATATATAATACGTGTGTAACATTCAGCCCACAGCGAATATATAGCCCGAGTAGATGTAAATTAAAAAATCGAAGTAGAAATAGATTTAAAGCTAGACAGGGAATAAGAAAATGTAAAAAACCGAAAGGTCGTGAAAGGAATAAACCACTACTACTACTACTGCTATGCCAATTAGACGTCTCTGGTAACTTTGCAATGAAAAATTCAGTTCAATATCGAATATCTCAAGATTGCGTGAACGGATTGAGATGAAACAAAAACCATTCGGAAGAGAAAAATAATTCGTTGTTAGTCTTGTTAGAAATTTTTTTTCATTCGTCGTTTTTTTTGACGCACGGCTACCTGTAGGATCTTAACCCTAGCAAGCCACACGTGGTCTGTGGGACCGCAGAAACCATGTATATTGCTTATGGGACGAAAAATAGGTGTGACGTTCTATGGTTAAATAATGAAATTTTGGGCACTTTGGCGTGTGAGTACTGTAACACCGTCTTATCTTTGAAATTTCTTTAATTACTTGACGCGGAGACGCTACACCGCGTCTCTTGATACAATTATCTCGGAAAAAATAAGGAAAATATAATTCAGTGAACGACTTGGACACTATAATTGCTTTGGATTTAAAAATACCCATAGACGCTTCGTAATAGGTATTATATGATAGGGGTACCATTAACAATAACATAAAATAATAATTAATAAAAATAAAATAATAATTGTAAGAAAAAAAAAAAATTAAAATAGCCTGCCGAGTTTGGCTGCGAACGAGGGGGTATCTGATGAATAAAACGAAGAATGGGACACGGGGAACAGCGCGTAGGCTGGTACTTTACGCGCGCACACACCTGGACAAATAAGTAGTATACCGTACGCTCGCAAACGAGCAGGCGTATCTCTCGGCATGTTAAATGTTAAACACTACCAGCCAAGCCCTTCTATACTCGCGGCTGTGATATTTTCCCTTCTCCGTGCGGGCACACACCACGCGGCATCAACTCCAACGAAATAGACGGGCAAAATGGTCGTCGTAGTTGCACCAGCGAGGGGCCCGGAGGGGTAACGGAGCTCACGAGAGAGTCGACTCAGTCAGTCGCTCACCGGGCCCCGTTGGCGCGATTGACGCGTCCCGCAAACATCGTCTCCTCGTGTGTTCTTTTTGCTAAACAATTATTATTTCTTCCCCCCCTCCCCCTTCTTTCTTTCTTTTTTTTTTCTTCCCTGTCTCATTCGTTCGGTATTGTTATTACTATTTTTTTGTTTGTTCTTTGTGGTAATAATCGCGGTTTGTTCAGTGGGTAATAAACGTGCATTCAAGGATCTCGGTCGTCGAGAAAATAATTAAACAAGGATTTAACGGGCCTCAAGGACTGCGTATCAAGGTAACTCGTCCGCAACACGTTCATTCAATTATTTCATATTTTTTTTTCAACTTTATCTTTCAATAAATCGTGAAAAAAGTTATTCGGATTGTCTGTCGCACGGGAGAGAATTTTTTTTTCATTTTCCGAAAAACGACGCTTCGTACGATCCACGCCGCTCTTTTCCCCCATGTACTCTCTCTCTCTCTCTCTCTCTCTCTAAATGTCTTTCATATACGCGTTAATGGATGAAAAATTTTTCTTTCCGATGAAACTTGACAATTTTTACGAAATATTTATTACTTTTCATTGAAAAAGTCACGCGTGAAAAGTCTCGAAGCCACATTTATGGAGATTCTTCAACAGGTCAACTATACACTATAAAACTGATAACGGTAAATTATCTTGAAATTTTACGCAGGCAAACCGAAATTTCGTGACTTTTTATTTTTCAATTGGCGCGAGGAATTGCGATCACTTTTTTTTTTTTTTGCCCGCGAATACAACGAAGCTTGCGTATAACGGAAGACTCATGAAAAAGAAGAGAAAAACGCTTTTGCGATAAAATCTTATTTTTAAAAGTATAACGATATCAAGGATATGTTTTACAATTCATTCTCAGTTTGGTAATACAATCGTTGACAATCGTGATTTGAGAACTCAAACTCTGGTCCCTATGTAAAAACTGTAGGTAAAAAAAAAATTAATGTTCCATCATAATGGATAATCGCGACAATTATTAAAATCGTTCTCCATTCTCGCGTCCCTTGGATCGCAATCTCATCAAAGCCAAAGTTTATATTCAATCGCGGTAGTATTATATCGGTAACACGCGCCCGTTAACTCAATAGTTTTTACGTTGCACAAAAAAATAATTTGGCACAGTTGGGAAAAGAAAAAGAAAAAAATGAATTCGACGGTAAAATTTGCGATAACGATTCTTATTAAACGAGATTCGTGCTTGCTTCTTATTTCATTTCACGTCGTTGGGCAAGCTCGTTATTCATGCGTATAGTGTAACAACAAAATCCGAGAGCATAGTGTGCTTGCAACGAAGAGAAAACAAGGGGTCTGCTCTCTCAAGCACACATGTGTTACTCGTCGTTTGCGCTCGAGCTATAGATCTCGCGGTTCGTATCCTCGCTCGTTGTCTCGTGTTTATAATCAACGACGCGAGAAACTAGAGCATTCTCTCTCTCTCTCTCTCTCTCTCGGTTTATGAGATAATTTATGGCACAAAAAGATTATTGTCAATTCAATATTTTATTGCTTTATTAATATCTTGTGTTGTTAGTCAAAAGAGTAGGTCCCGTAAATGCCGACGAATTAATAAAAATATTAAGTAATAAAAATGGACTTGGAAAGAAAATATGAGAAATTTTCGGCGATAACCCTCTTATCGCGTTACTAACCGACGTGATTTATTTTTTTACTCGATAAATTAATTCCCGCGGACGGACGTACTTGACGGTCTATAATCAATGTACGGATTCGCCATCCTAATTCTCGTTCCGGACAATGTTTTGTCAAAATGCAATATGGATCATGAAATTTTGTCGCCGAAGCATTTTTTTTTATTTTTTTTTTTCAAGCTCGGTATTCCGAAATAAAAAATTTGTAAACTATTTCTCAAAATTCCTGCTGGGCGGAATGAAAAGATATACGAAAATGCCGCCTTTGCGTTGCGTGATCGAAAATGATTGGCAGCTTTTCGCTCTTGTGGCTCATACTTTGGTATGTGTATACAATGACAAAACACGATAATGTCAACGGCGCGCGGTTTTGTTTACCTGTAAGTCGTATACGGATCACACGTGATAGCGAGATGATTCGAGTTCGTCGTTTCGCGTAACGTTTTGTACACAAATGTGTCTGCGCGTTATGCCATGTTGAAACATCTCGCACAACGACGTACTTTCTGTAGGATCCAATCCCTTATACTTTTGTAGGAAAAATTTCTATTCTGTAGGATCGATCCCGCGTACTTTCGGCAGGAAAAAATTCCGTAGGATCGATCCCGCGTACTTTCTGCAGAATAAAATTCCGTAGGATCGATCCCGCGTACTTTCTGCAGGAAAAAATTCCGTAGGATCGATCCCGCGTACTTTCTGCAGGAAAAAATTCTGTAGGATCGATCCCGCGTACTTTCTGCAGGATCGATCCCGCGTACTTTCAGCAGGAAAAAATTCTGTAGGATCGATCCCGCGTACTTTCTGTAGGATCGATCTCGGCATACCCATACCTTATGTAGGAATAATTCTGTAGGATATTTTGCTTCAGGACTCTGTAGGAATGTTCGGAGCTGCTTACGTTACTAATAATTTTGCTGTAGGAAACGTTATGTAGGATTAAATATGTAGGATTATTTTCTGTAGGATCGATGTATTCCCGGGGCACCGCGTCTCAAAAAAAAAAAAAACAGTCTATCAAATTTTCAAATCACAAAATCGTTATATTATATATAAGTCTCATCGATTATAAGTATGTAATACATTAAAAAGAAAAAAAAATAATATTGTATTAGCTTATATCTGCGGGACTCGCTTATTCGTTCTTTGTGTTTGACGGTGATTCAGGACTTGTCAAGAGTTCAACACGACTGTGCATATGTCCATGACGCGACATACGCTCAACTCGACTTTTTTTTTTTTACTATTTTATTCAATTACTTTTATCGTCTCTGTTCGTTTTGTTATAAAGAATACTTGAAAATTTTGTAAAATTAAAGAAATATCACGGGAGTAAACCAATAACCGTGCTCCAGCGTGACTAATCTTTTCGAGATAACAAATATCCCACAAAATTCTCAAACTGGTAAATACTCTCATACACAAGCCCGAGAATAAGGTGCGCGCAACAGCAGAATTTAGACGAGAGTTTCTGAAATTTTTTCATCGGCAGATTTTTTTTTTTTCTTCAATCCCATAATACATACAATGTGACTTTTTTTTTCTTCTGCTGTGTTCTTGCAACACATTATTTTACGTGGATCGAGATGAAACTGTAGATACCGAATGCGTAAACTTTGTATAATAACCCACACCGAGAGACGGATAAAATGTAGAAAGAAGAAGAAAAAGAAAAAAAAAACAACATGCCAGACGGTCGAGGTTGCCAGAGAAAGGTCCTCCTCCTCGACTTTGCACGCATACTTATACACCCACCGAGGGTACATCTCATGTTCTTGCTATGCTGAAACACGTTCTCACGTATCTCACCGTACGGAGAATATCGCGTCGTCGAATTCGATTTTTTTTTGTTTTTATACCATCGTTCAAACTCGAAAATGCATAAAATTTGTGGTTTTTTTTTTCTTCATTTCTTTCTGTTGGTAATTTTTCACAAGACATTGCAATCATATAAAGTACGCACACGTAACAAATAATCTTAAATAAAAACTTGAATAATTCCGTATGAATTATATACTGTGCAATTTATAATTCGTCGACTAAACTCGTCGTCGTCATCGAGTTTTCTATTTTTCTTCGAACAATCGATTATGATTTATAAAAGAAAAAAAAAAAAAAAAAAATAGGTACATTTTCCTTGAACTTTATGGAATTTTTTTTAACAGAACAAAATTTTAGATTCTCTTCGTCGAGTTGCCTAATTTTTTCGCGCGTGAAATTAATATACATCTCGTTTTCTCTCCCAGAACACACGCAGACCTTATACTGGCGGATAACTTTTAACAATTTAAACACGCCTACTTGGAAAAAAAAAAAAAAAAAAAAAAAAACGAGCCAGTTATAATGAAGCTAAAAAAAATTTCGATTTGGCGTATATATTGAAATTAGCGAGAAGAAATATTTGTTACCGATATTTAAACGCGATATGTAACGTGACAATGCGTCGCCACCGCAAAAGTATATTACTATATGTAGATTCCGCGAGAGCGTTTCCCGGATATACGCTTTTAAATTACGGTTGCGGTCAAGGTGAAATCACCTCAAAGGCACTCGAGATATGTACAACGTCGATCCCCAAACTCTATACTCGTGGGAAAATTATAAAAGCGAGGGTATCTATCCCACCGCAATATACGACATTGTGGCAAATCTATGAGCCATCGAGAACCGTTATAGCATATATATCGTCGATACATGCGGTTCGGCATATGCTACTATTTTCTACGTATTACCGAGAGCGCTGACTTAGCGTAGAAGTATACACGCAGGATAGCTTCGCGACGGCGAACGCGCCTTTCTTCATGATTTTTAAATTTGCATCGTTGGAACGCAACGAAATTAGGTTTTTTTTTTTAAATTAAAAAAATCATTTCCGGTATCGCTGACACTTTTCTGGGATATTTAGGCCCCCAATCGTTTAAACCGAGGGGAAAAAAAAAAAGGTTTAAACGATTTTCGACTTTGAGACCATACCGGAAATGATTTTAAAACCTATTCTCGTTGCATTCCAACGATGCAAATTTCAACGTCATCCTTTCTCAACGCGATCATTGAAACATTAACGGAATATACATACAAACGTATATATATACATAATAGGGGAATAGCGCGTATTAATCCGGCAGACCAGCCGATAACTTTATCGCGCTCTCGACTCTCGTGCAATTCTTATCAATTATATTTTGTAATATTCATACGAAATATTACGAAATGAATACAACCTCTTTTGCGGGGTAAATTATCCGAAGTTAATCTATGCTATTCGATAATTGGACGCATTATCTTTTTTCTCATACTACTTGTATGTTTCTTTTCGTATAATGAATTATAAATCATTCGGTAACAATATATCACGAATATTAAATGAGATAATATGAAAGAAAAAAATCCGTTTGAATTTCCGGAAGGCCATGGATTCGTCGTACGACAGAGTAATAAAGAGAGAGCGAACGATTACTAAAATTCTTCTTTTGGTCAAGCAAACGATACATTATCGCTGTTATGTTTTTTTTTTTCCAAGCGAGTCACGGATCAATTATCATAAGATTAAAAATAATTTAACGCACGGAAATTCGATTTTATTAAAAAAAAAAAGAAACGAAAAAATTTCGAATTGAATTTGGATATAATTTTTCTTTTCTCTCTTCTGAATTTGATAATATGACCGTGAAAGTGTAATCGTTCTCAGGCCACATGCATGTCTATGTATACGAATTTAATTAAAATTCTCGTTACTTTTTCTCACAAATCGTCTCGAGACTTTGAAAATCGTGTGTTTGGCCCTGATACCTCGAATAAAAAAGGTCAAAGTACCGTGAGCGAAGAAAAATTCAAGCGTTGACCGCTGCGAATGATTCCGAGACGTGTATACGAAACAGCAGGCGGACTGCCATGCCGCACCCAGCATAAGGGACGCGGGCGCGCGGCGCTGACCGCGCCAAGACGCGATTATTATTGGACTCAATTGGGATTCGAGTTGAGAGATGCGACCAACGACATGAGCAATTTTAATGAGAATAAGAGTCATGCGAGTCTCGGGCTATTATATATATCTCGCATGCGTTCTCCATTGCAACGATAACTTTTGAATATCGGAGAATAAAAGTAAAAAAAAAAAATAATAAAAGAAAAAAAGCTACCGGCGGAGGAATCTCAAAGCTTTGGCTGCCTGCTCGGATCTTGGGGCTAGGTCTCCCCACTCGTGCTTTCCTCATTAATTGACTAATAAAATTCAAACTAAGCGTCTCCGTCCGCGATGTAACAGCCTATCGTCTACTCGCGGTAGCTTCTTTTTTCTTTTCTCGTTTCATTTGTCCGCAAGCGAATTTTATTCTTTGTTTGCGCCCTCCGAAAATATGAATAAAATTTTTTTCGACGAGACACAACAATGTATCGCGAAGAAAAAAAAAAAAAACGGCTCATTATAACCGCAGAACTTTTTACCAGCTCGATCGAAAGTGTGTCGAGTTTTCAATGAAATCTTCCTAATTTAAACAACACCGAATTGAATATAAATTTATACCCAATCGATCTTTTCAACATTTCTGCTTGTACTTTTTTTTTTTCAAGTTACAAGCAACGATATGAGTCACAGGCTGACGCAGTGTTCATACGATCACTGTGTGCGTGACATTTATGAGAAAATTACTGCCAAATTATGTAATTATTAATCAATTAATTTGGGAATTTTGTCAATTCCATGTGCTCATCGAAGGCTAGTGTTTTTTTTTTATATATAAATAAGCGCGTACTGAATCGAATTTGTCAACAACACATCCGGAACAAAATGTTTCATAATATATTCGACGGTTGATAATTTTTTTTTCTTCGCTGCACAGTGAACCACCTGTCGAATCGTTACAAAAAAAATCAATACATGCGGGATATCATAAACAATCGATCTAAACCAAGCTGTATATAAAATTGGCGGATAGCTTCTTTGTGATTCAGAATAATCGCGTAAAGTATACAACGCAGCTATCGCGGAGATTTTTTTTTTCTTCTTTTTTAGCAGCGTGCGAACACGCGAATGGGCTGAATTATTGTAAAAGTTACATGTAACAGGGAATTCGAAACTAAATGTCCGGAGAGTTCCTCAATGATTGGTAACAAAGATTTTTCAAAACACTCTTCGAAGAGGAATCTCGTGACAACAAACGAAATGATGTTGAAATTTTCATCGTTGGAGCGCAACGAAAATAGTTTTTTTTTTTTTTAAACAAAAAAAATCATTTCCGGTACTGCTAATCCTTTTCTGGTATATATTTAGGCCCCGGATCACGAAAAAATAAAACGAAAAAAAAAAAAGGTTTAAACGATTTTCGACTTCCGCACAATACTGGAAATAATTAAAAAAAAAAAAAAACCTATTTTCGTTGCATTCAAACGATGCAAATTTCAAAGTTATCAAACGAAATGTCACGACAATCAGCTGATCGCAGTCAAACGCACAACTCCCGTCTTTTTTCTTACTCGCAATCTCGAGAGTCGACAATTATTCACTTTCATACGGTCATAATAATAATAATAATAATAATAATAATAATAATATATTTTTTAAATTTCTTTCTTAAATGATTATATAAATTAAACGTTCTTTACAGGCACTGTGCTGTGAGACCAATCGAAGATGGCGGTATTCGGTCTGGTGTCGGCGGTCGCCGGTTTCGTTAAAGTACGATATCTCATAGACAAGGCAATAATAGATAATATGGTATTCAGGGCTCACTACAGGATCACCTCGGCGATATTATTCGCCTGTTGTATCATCGTCACGGCCAATAATCTCATCGGTAATTTGAAGAAAAAAAAAAAAAAAAAAACTATTTTTAGTATTAAAAAAAAAAAAAATAATAATAAAAAGGTATATCGACTTGATTCGTTACAGGTGAGGCGATAAATTGTATATCGGACGGAGCTGTGCCGGGCCACGTGATAAATAATTATTGCTGGATAACGTACACGTTCACGATGCCGGAAAATCAGAACAAGGCTATCGGGACTCACGTGGCACATCCGGGCCTCGGTAGCGACGTCGGCGAGAAAAAATTTCACTCTTATTATCAGTGGGTGCCTTTTATGCTTTTCCTTCAGGGTATACTATTTTACGTGCCTCACTGGATGTGGAAGCAGTGGGAGGAGGGCAAAGTGAGAATGATATCCGAGGGTATGAGAGGTGCCCTGGTCGAGAACAAACAGGAGAGACAGGCGAGAGCTTCGAGGCTCGTACAGTACATCGTCGATACTCTTCATTTGCACAATAGCTACGCGGCTGGATATTTCTTTTGCGAGGCCCTCAATTTCGTCAATGTCGTGAGTATAATTAGAAAATAAAAGCACATTTTTGCTTTTTTTTTTCATAGAGGAAGCTTTTTTTTTTTCATGAAAACAATAATAATAATTCGAGATTTTATCATGTTTAGAAAAAAAAAAATATGTTGGAACGTGTGCTGTGTGTGTGTGTGTGTGGGAAAAAATTCAAATCCGACTATGCCTGGAGAAGTGTTTGGACCAATCAAGCCTGAAACTTTGTATAAAATTTTTGTTTCAATTGCTTTGAAATATTTTATTCTCCAAGATTTTTAATTTTTCGAAAAATTTCTGCGATCGGGCTCGAACTTTTGTAATTTTGCCCGCTATGGAGCAAATTTTTTTTTTTTTTACACAAACCGACCGAGTCACAAGTATGCGACCGGTGCATTGAATTTGGCAAGAATCGCTTGAGAGGTTTGGATTTTTAAAAAAATTTGAATTAAAAAAAAAAAAAAAAAAAAAAAAAAACTATCAACTTCGAGCCAAAAGTTTGTACCTGAAAAGTTTATGGGACAAGGAAAATTTTTTTTCCAATTTTAACACTAAAAAAAAAAGTCTCCGATAGCTCTATTTCCGCAAATTTTTAGCTAATGAGCCGAAATTTCGTTTTATACGTAGAATATACTTTTGGTAAGAATCACGGTTGGCATTGAATTTGGCGGGAATCGATCGAGAAATTCGAATTGTAAAAAATTTTGAAATAAAAAAAAATTACCGTTATAGTTTCAGATGTAATTGAACAATTTTTTGTATTGCGGTTGAAATCGAATTGCGGGAGAAAAAAAAGGCGTAAAAATGAAAAATTTGCACATTATTTCATCTTGCTTGCGAAGCTTAAGCCAAATTTGGAAAATCCATTTGCTCATAGAGAGAAAGAGAGAGAAAGAGGGAGGGATCTTTGCGAGCGAGATATTATATTTTTTTCGCCTCTCCGATAGCAACTCATTTCATCATCTCCTTTGTTTTTTTATTTTACTCATTATGAAATTCAGGTGGGAAATATATTCTTCGTCGACACGTTTCTGGGCGGTGCTTTTCTAACGTATGGCACCGACGTCGTAAAGTTCAGTAACATGAATCAGGAGCAGCGCAGCGATCCGATGATTCAGGTATTTCCCCGCGTCACGAAATGCACGTTTCACAAGTTCGGAGCTTCCGGAACGATTCAAAAATTGGACGCGCTCTGCGTTCTCGCACTCAACATACTCAACGAGAAGATCTACATATTTCTGTGGTTCTGGTTCATAATACTCGCTGTTATGTCGGGTCTCGCATTGCTCTACAGCATGGCGGTGGTACTGTTGCCGAGCACGCGAGAAACGATTCTCAAGAAACGCTTCAAATTCGGGACACCGTCCGGCGTTAGCGCTCTCATACGCGAGATTCAGGTGAGCCCAATGTCGAGCCTCTCTCCCCCCCCAATCCCCAATTTAAATAAACAAAAAAGTTGATATTTTTTTTTTTTTTTTTTTTTTTTTTTTTTTCCCTAGGTCGGAGATTTCTTATTGATTCACTTGCTGGGCCAAAATATGAACATGATGGTGTTCAACGAGGTATTGGACGAGCTGTCGCGTCGAATTCACGTTGGTTCGAGCAGCGGAGCGTCGCCGGCTTCGATGCCATCGGCACCCTCGACTCTCGAGATGTCACCGATTTATCCGGAAATCGAAAAGTTCTCAAAAGACACCGAGATATGATGAGTGCGCGCGCGCGCCCGCGAGGATGATCGAATTTTGTGATAATTGGCCCAAATTGGGGGAAACAATTTTCTTCTTTTTTTTTTTTTTTTCTTCAATTTTTTCAATTTTTATCAGTAACGTTGTAGAATCGAGGGCCAACAGGTGGTCGACGCGAGTTCGAACGTATCGAGGGGGGGAGGAAGAAAAAAAATAAAAAATAGCGAAATTAATCGAATCGAACCGTCGCGTAAACTTGAAATAAAAATGAGCGAAAGAAGAGTGATGGTTGAAATTGCGTTTCCGACAGACGCGCCATATTTCTTCTCATTTTAATCCCTATGATCGATACTTTTTCGTATTCGAGAACATGAAATTAATGGAAATAACGTTTCTACTATCTTTAAAACAGTAATTTCGATAACGAATCTACGTATGGAAAGAAAAAAAAAAAAAAAAACAAACGTATCAAAAGAATTATAAACTGGTGCAATGTGAACGTGTGCGAACGTATATAATTCATCCGAAAAAAGTGACAAGTACGTTTTTCTTAATTTTTTTTTTTTTTCTTCTCATTTTTCGTCGGTGATGATGGTTTGCATGCGTGCGTGTGTGTATGTGTGTGAGAGAGAGAGAGAGTAGAAAAAAAAATTCCCAGGGTCGTGACGATAAAAAAAAAAAATACATCGTTGTCCACAAGCCAGTTATTTTAGTCCTTCAAAGCATAATACGAACGCAAATTCCGTCCAGGGCGTCTCGAATAGAATTATATTATTATACAATTCGTAGGGCTTTCTTCGAGTGTGATTGTTTACTATTACAATCAGCAAAACGTTGATTGTATAAATTTATCTAAATAATTCGCGTCATTTCGTGACACCGAAGTAGGAAGTAGTTGCTCAAAAAATAATCAAATAATTAATAATCCACAGTGCCAAGTAACGGGGGGAGGGGAGGAAAAAAAAAACTTCGAGGCGAGATCCAAGTATTAATTGGGGGGGGGGGGGGGGGGAGAGAGAAAGGCGAAAAAAAATAATTGAAATTGCGAGTCATTTTGTCGTAAAATTCTCGTCAATGAGAGTCAACGTTAAATTACCCTGGACGGGCGCACAGAGATCCAAAATTCTCGGCAGGAATTCAGCTTTCTTATTTTTCGCTCTTCGAGCAATATTTTTTTCGTAATTTTACAAAATTCACGGGGTGTGGTGGGTGCTTGTTACACAGTTAAATTCAATTGGAATCCGAAAAAAAAAAAAAAAAAAAAAATGCCTCTCGAATTGCGCCTATGAAGAATCTGAGCTACGGCCGACGACGTTACGATTATACACGCATAGATGTATCATTAATTATTATTATTATTATTATTATTATCGTCGTTGCTTTTGTTCCGAATGATATATCCGGAAATAATTGTTCGAGAAATGAACTAGACGGTAGCGGAGATTTAGTCGATGCAATATCACACAGCGTTTATCTACGGCATGCGTGCGTGTCTCAAGATTTAAACCAGCAATACGATATACATACATATATACATATATATATACACATATATATACATATATATATACATATATATACACATATATATATATATATATATATATATATATATATATATATATATATATATATATATATATAGAATGAGAGACTTTTCATGAAAAATAAAAAAAAAAAAAATTAACAAAAGTTAAAATAGATTAATGAAAGAATACTAGCCACGTGTTACTCTCGTTCGTTGAGATTTTGTGCGCAAGCTCAAGACTGCCACGATCCGAGCAGGCCATCGTTAGTTGTGATTGTAAAACATAATAGATTTTATGAGAAAAATAAAATATGAAATTTAAGGAAAAAAAAAAAAAAGAGCAACGCGAGTTTCGATGGTAAATATTTATTCAGAATTACGGCTCCACGTCGAAAGTGCTCCAAATTTTTTTTCTTTCATGCTTTTTTTTTTTTTCTTATGCTACAGAGAAATTTCGTGAAATTGTAATTTTTTTTTCTTTTTTGGAAAAGTGGGTCGCCCAGCTTAAAATTGTTATTTATGTCATTTCTAATAACGTTGGAATCGTTAAAAAAAAAAAAAATTTACAACGCATTTTGGGGGGGTGGAGCCGTGCGATTCTGAACATTTATCATTTTTTTTTTTTTTTTTTTGTTCCCTCAACGATGTGTGTTCGTGTATGTCGTGACTCACCGATTGCCCCAGTCGACTTTGTTGATTATTCGCAATTTGAGCTCCCGCGTTTGGTCTGTCGTGAGTGTACCGGCCAACAATTGTCTTTGCCATTCCAGCAGCTCTCGCATCACTTTTCGCAGAGTGTTGAATTTATAAATTTCTCGCTCCTGGAAAACACGATACAAGCGCCCGACGATATTTAAATCTTGCTCATTTGAATTTATGAAAAGAAAAAAGAAAAAAGAAAAAGAAAAAAAAAAAAAAACGAGAGCCAAACATCGGCTCGTGATATACAACTCGGATGATTTCTCGTCGAGTTGACTGTCTCATATACTTGGACAATAATGACTAAGCGGGATGTATAATTGTATTTTCAGCGTGACAATGAATCACAAATGGACGAGAGAGAAAGAAATACCATCACCGCACGATGAACTTTTGTATTTTACAAATTAGCGTAATTGTTTACGCCGTTGATAAAAGAAAAAAATTTTTTTTTGTTTTCGAAACGACTATCAATATCCATATTGGCGAATGAAACGAGCCAACGAGAATAATAAAAAAAATTTGATAATTGGGAGTATAAATGAAATTTTTTTTATTTCAAAATCCGGTAGTTTGGCAAAAAAATATTTGGTACGTATTTTTTATTTTTTTATTTAAATCAAAATTGCCGTTAATATAACAAATTGAAAAATATAACATTGTGACGTCACACATGTTACGCTATATCTATATATATATATATATATATATATCAAAATCCGTGAAATTAAATTGCCTATGAGATGTGCATCTGTCATTTTTAACGAAAAATAAACAAGTACGTCCTCATTATTTTTACTTACTCTACATTATGCGCCCCAATGATTGAAAAAAAAAAAAATTCATTCATACTCCTAATTCTTGCATACGCGTATATATAATTATGTGTCCTCGATAGCTCGATACAAGGAACAAGGTTAAAAAAAAAAAACATTTACTCACGACATAGAGCCTTTTCCAGATGCAGCCCCATTCTCGTAGAACGAGAGTTACTTCTCTGACGACGGGATCCTCGAGCGGTATGACCGATTCGAAGAGACCCTCGTTGTCGATCTTGCAAGGTTTCAAATGTACGTACGAGCTCGGAAATATTCCTTTCACGGCACGATTCTTGGTCGTAAAACCTCTGTACCAGCCTGAACAAGATTACTTATTTGTATAAAAATTTATCGATGAAATTTAACGTGTTTGCATAAAAATTTATACCTGCGCATTCTTCCAATATCTGTACGGTCTCGCCGATCTCGAGTGGCAATCCATAGCGCGTGTCTCCTCGCCAATTGTATACGGCTGCAAATTATTATTATTTCTTACTTTTATCTTTCTTTCGTTTTTTTTTTTTTTTTTACGAGGGTTCGACTTTTTATTCATCGAAAAATGCATGTACGAAGGCTACGTAATTACTTTTTTATTATATTTCAAAGAAAACTTTTCCTTTTCCATGTTCGCTTGCCACGAAATCTATTTCTTATTTTTTTTTTTTTTTTTATTACGATGCAAATAATTATCTCTTTACAACATGTTATTAACGTGCTTCGTATTCGTCAATAAAAAGGTCGCGGCTTAATTCTTCAAGAAATTATCATTGTATTTTTTTTCCCCACCATGGAATAAATATTTTCGTGAAAAAAAGTACGAGAGAAAATAATTCGTGAAAAATAAAAATACGAGGAAGGAGATTATTGGAAAATGATGTTTCGTAAGTTTTAGCAGGATATAATTATAAAGTAACGATGAAGGGCAGGTTAGCGGGGGATGGTGGAGTAATTGAGGGGACGCGTTAAAAATAAAAACAAAAAAACATTCGTGAGTAAATGTTTGGGAATCATGCCCGCATTTACATATACGTAAAAAAAAAAAAAGGAATATTAAGATTTTTCGGATGGAATAACGAGAGCACTCTTGTGTCGTTTCAACTTTTTGATACTCGAAAAAGATCGATTTTACACGATGCGTGCACACAGTTGAAGAGAAAATAAAAATAAAATGAATCTTGAACGAAATTGGACACATATTGATGACGTTGAAATTTGCATTGTTGGAATGCAACGAAAATAGGTTTTAAAATCATTTCCGGTATTGTCTCAAAGTCGAAAATCGTTTAAACCTTTTTTTTTCCCCCCGGTTTAAACGATTGGGGGCCTAAATATCCCAGAAAAGTGTCAGCGATACCGGAAATGATTTTTTTAATTTAAAAAAAAAACCTAATTTCGTTGCATTCCAACGATGCAAATTTCAAAATCATTATTATTGTGACTATTGTAAAATATAATCGATAAAAAAAAATTGGAAGAGCGAGCAATAAGGTGTAGAGAGTATGTATATAGAAAAGCGGCGCAGATAAGAACTCGCGCGGTAGAACCGGATGCGAGAAAGCGGTGACAATATCCCGCGCGTATGAGACGGACTTCCGGTCGACGCGAGGCGCGCGCGGTCATCCCAGGAGACAAACGCGAGATGCATCTCAATGAGCATCTACGCAGTTTTAGATGTACCCCATATATACCCATATTACAATAAGAACGCATTTTTCAACGACAAGTTAGTGTTGAACCATGTGTACTCGCTTTTCTTATTTGAACTTTTTTTTCATTTTTTCTCCTCTGTATATGTCCGAAATTCGTCTTTGTCAAATAAAAAAAAAAATGCGATAAATCGCTCGTAACGCTGAATCAGCTCGAATCTCATTTCGCTATGTCTGTATATTATACAAGCATACTATAATGAAGCGTATAAAAATGTGAATGGTTCTGCAAGATAAGCAAGAAAACTACGCGAGACACTAAAAATGCTGTACCACATTTCCCGCCATTTTTACATACATATAAGCGGGGTGACTCGCATATCTATAATAAGAGCGGAAGGGGGCATGCTGAGTCTTTGTGATTTTCCGATATATTATATGCCATGGAAAATCTAATTTATCGGCCAGCTTTGTTTCGCAGTTCGCGCAAATTATGCGCGTATAAGTAAAAAAAAAAACGTTGGGCCTCTCGAGAAATTTAAAAGGGAATGAGAACGATTTAAGGTAGTTGTGTCGCGACCCGCGACGGGGAATAAGCGGAAACGATGGTGCGGCGGTGCGCGGTGAGCGGAGCACGCATATAACAAGAGAGAGTCTGACCGTTCATGCCCTATACCCGTAGATAGCGGGTAACTTCGATTAATTATTCCCGAAAAACTAAACGGTAGATCATTCCGATTTTTTTTTATCATCAATCCTGAAACATCCTTCTACCATATGCTAATTTTTTGTAAAAATCTATAGAACGGTTTTCGTACTAAAATTAGCAATATGCGGTTTCTATAAACTTAACATGGGGAACGCGTGTGAAAAGTTCCAACTTTGAGGGCGATTATTTCGCGTTCCAGACGGGAGAAAAATCTGAAATAATTTGTCCACCTAGATTTCACGTTAATGAAACTGTATTCCAAACTTCAGCAAATTCTATAGAAAACTCCCTCTGCGGCACAACTACCTTCACTTTTGCCTTGTCCTACCGGGCTTATAGCTCCCTTCATACACTGAGCGCATAGTTTTTCTGTTAATTTACGAAACTATTAGTTTCTTTTTATTTCGCAACCTCTTCAATACCGGCCCAGTGTAGTTGGGAGAACCTACAATTTAAAAGGAGGGGTTTCGAATCACCGAGCTCGCAGAAAAAGCATTTGGAAAAATTCATTGGTGCCGCGGCCGCGGGATTCGAACTCTGGCCACCTGCGTGGCAGTCCAGAGTCGTACCCAACTGGGCCACTGCTCTAAAACGTCATACGTATTATGTAAAAAAAGCAGTGTAGGGAACAAAGCGTTATAGGGAACACGAGCGCGCGGCTGTGCGTCAACACTTGGCCATCTTTTACCCCGGGAATCGAATCAATAACAGCAGGCTCCCTTTATTTTTCGGCACAAAAACATTCCCCAATCCAAGGATGAACCGCTATCTCGCTGCGGAGGGTGAGAATTCTCAACCTTGTGTGGCGTTCGATTCGCGTGCGAGCAAAAGAGATCGAGATACTGTTATAGCAGTGGGAAAGCACGACATTTCATTGAGAGAAGAGACTTTTACGGGAAAAAAAAAAAAAAAAAACAATCAAAATCACATTTTAAAAAACGAGTTGCAAAGATTTATTCGCCGCGGTCCGACATAAAAAAAAAAAGCGTCGTACGCGTGAGATTGACATGCGGCGAAAAGAAAACAAACAATTTAATCTCAAGTACCGTCAAATCCAAAGGGTGTGCATTTACCGAATGATGGATTGGTCTTGTGAGGGAGGGAAACAAGTTACGTATACACCGGTCTAACGAATTTTGTCGTCTCTCGTAAAAACTTTTATCGATTGAATGATCTTAAAAAATAATAACCGATATCTCGCCAGGGCTTAATTTTTTATAGAATTTATTGGTTGGAAGATATACCGATTGGAGAAAAATGCACATTACGAAAGTACAATTTTTTTTTGTTTGTTATTTTTATTATCGAGACGATAAGTTTTTAAGGAGTCGAGCCTACCGTTCCTGAGATACACCGATATATAACACTTAATTATGAGCACGTTAACGATCGTGATAACGTTAATTTCACCGTTTCGTCGACGATACATACCTCGATTCTAAATATCAAGTGTTGTACAAAAGAAGAAGAAAAAAAAGTACAAAAATCCACGCATAGCTCGTTCGTTATTTCGTTGAGGAAATAGGAAAAATTTCCCTCGGAGTTGAAAGCAAACTGCATAATTTATCTCAAAAAATTTATCGGTCCAAATTAATTTGCCTCGCTGGAAGTTTTAAACTTAACATTCTTCTTGCAAATCGTAACAAAAAAAAAGAAATAAAAACACAGGTCCTTCAGCTTGTTCCCCAATTTCTTGGTAAAAAAAAATTAACACGCGAAGATCTTCGGGAGTGTAAAATGAATAAAATTTATAACATATCGATGCTATGTGTATATTTGTTTGATAATAATGCGATTAATATTATTATTATTGTCATACGTAATATGTACATGCTGTTGATACACGCGGCGTGCTTTTCTTTTGAAAAAGGCTATTTTGGCAATGCGGATACGATACGCACAAAGTTTATGACGAATATATAACGAAGAATGATCCATTATGTACATTGAAATTTCGTATACGTCTTGTTGACTCGAGAGATACGAACGATAACCCAAACCTTCTCAACCTCTGCTTTTCGCAACTATCGCTCATCGATATTTTTTTACCGCTACTAATTGAAAAACCGCACCGCTTGTATCTCAATGATACTATTATCATATATAATCGAGTTGTTCGATTTTAATAAAAGTTTATATATATATGAGGCCATTCCACATCAACATGACCACTTGAAAACCTTAATATCTTGAATTTTTCTGCGATCGACATATATGCTATAGTACTCTTTAAAACAAAAATATTGATATATATTAAATTTATGGTGGCATTGATAGGGGTGAAATTACAGGAAAATGCAATTTTTGCTTGTTTTTTCTGCCTGATTTTATTACATGGAAATAGTGTGTCGGAGCGAAAAATTGCTAAGAATCAATTTTGTTGTGATTGTTGCAAGGATAACGAAAAAAAATTTTAGAAGGCAAGATTTTACATTTTTCATGGAAAAAAACCTACATAAAAAATAAAAATCGATTTTTGGACGATTATGACAGTTTTAAAAAATTTGATATATTTTTTTTTTTAATTCCTCGAACTTTTTTCAAAAGGAATACGTCTCTTTCCAGATGGAGAAATTCAATCTAAAGGCTCAGCAAAAAAAAAAAGAAAAGAAAATTGGAAACAAAAATTTTATGCAAAATTTGAAATAAAAATGTTATATAATGCGAGTATATTTCTCAATATATTTGCGAATATTTTGTAAATAAATATTGAGAAATATACTCGCATTATATAACATTTTTATTTAAAATTTTGCATAAAATTTTTTTTTCCAATTTTCTTTTTTTTTTGCTGAGCCTTTAGATTGAATTTCTCCATCTGGAAGGAGATGTATGCCTTTTGAAAAAAGTTTGAGGAATTAAGAAAAAAATATTTCAAATTTTTTAAAACTGTCATAATCGTCCAAACATCGATTTTTATTTTTTAAATAGGTTTTTTCCATGAAAAATGTAAATTTTTGCCTTCTAAAATTTTTTTTCGTTATCCTTGCAACAAACACAACAAAATTGATTCTTAGCAATTTTTCGCTCCGACACACAACTTCCATGTAATAAAATCGGGAAGAAAAAACAAGCAAAAATCGCATTTTCCTGTAATTTCACCCCTATCAATGCCACCATAAATTTAATACATATCAATATTTTTGTTTTAAAGAGTACTACAGAATATGTCGATGGCAAAAATATTCAAGATATTAAGGTTTTGAAGTGGTCATGTTGATGCGGAATGCCTAATATTTGATTGATAATAATGCGATTATTATCATTATTATTGTCATACGTAATATGTAAATGCTGTTAATACACGCGGCGTGATTTTCTTTTGAAAAAGGCTATTTTGGCAATGCGGATACGATACGCACAAAGTTTATAACGAATATGTAACGAAGAACCATTATGTACATTGAAATTTCGTATACGTCTTGTTGACTCGAGAGATACAAACAATAACCCAAACCTTCTCAACCTCCGCTTTTCGCAACTATCGTTCATCCATATTTTTTTACTGCTACTAATTAAAAAATCGCACCGGTTGTATCTCAATGATAGTAATATCATATATAATCGAGTTGTTCGATTTTAATAAACGTTTATATATATATATATATATGTCAAATATGCGTAAGAGGGTCATGAAGTCGATGAAATAATTACCATGTCGTGCTCAAAGATCTAATTTTAGATTTTAGTTAAAATTATTATCGTTTTATTGAGATTTTTTAAAATTTCCATTGCACGTAAAATCGTATATCGGATTGTTGCTCAGAGACATGCATTATTGCTACCGCGAAATTTTCACAATTGCCAATTTTTCAAGCGATACAAATATTTTCTGTTTCGCCGCGCGCCTCTTTTCTCTTTTTCATCCGCCGCATGCTCTTCGCTCATCGTCTAGTACCAACAATAATAAAGATTTTATTAAAAACTAATTAAATTTAAAATTATTCCATGTCCTTACAATAGCGCGTTCATCCGCTCTGTATAATGAAAAATAATCCAACAGGCTATTAAATATTATAATACCGCTTCGCGAATAAGAGCAGCAGCATAGTCTGCGGATTGTGTATATATTATATTATTCCCATGAAGGGATACAACCGCGGGAATTTATTTAGACCTAATTGCGAGTTAGCCCAAGAGCTTATATCAAACGAAGGAACAAGGGAGGGGGAGTCAAATAACAAAAAAAAAAAAACGGTGGAGGGGGGAGATGAGCCCTTTTACAATTCTCATCGTGCGAAGGAGGATACGATCAATGCATGAATGGAACGTGTACACACGGCGGAGCTACTGGATGAATACAAAAGTAAGTGGGAGCACGCGCACGAAGCGCTCATCGCACACGCACTCCTGCTGCTACACCGCTATATGTACCAAACACACGCACAGAATCACGTTGACCTCGTAATAACGAATTTATCGTTGAAAAAGTTATTCATGCGAATCCAAAAATTTGCCTCTAAAAGGCAAAGTTCCTTCAAATATGTTGATACACTTTTAGGAGGGAGGTAAGAAAAAAATGCGGCTAGATCGAACGAGTGTTTTGCAAGTTTGACAGTTTAAGCAGAGCGGATAGCGGCATCGCGCTGAGAGGTGTGTGTGTGTGTGTGTTGAACAGAATCGGCCATGTGTGTGCGCGCGACAGTTCTCGAACTAGCAATTACAGTCTCGAAGCGACATAACAAAACGAAACAAAGAGATAAAAAATATCACACGTACACGATAATAGTCCAGGGATATACAATAGTTTGTGTCGTAGAAACAAACAAGGACTCACCGACGCAGTACTTGGTCGTTTTCGTCGTCGTCCACATGACGGTCCGCGTCGATCAAACGTCGAAAAAGAAGACAATAAAAAATAATCCTACATGTTTGTGCCTGAATTATCTTGAAACTTGGCCGAAACGCGTGATTTTCGTCAAATTTGAAAACACACGAACATTGGGTGTGTGTTGCTGCTCCGTATACCGAGAGTCTAACGCTGTGCTTGAGATGTCTCACTGGCGGGGAGCGGCGTTGCCGTTTTCGAAACGCGCTGAGAAACCCCCTCTCCATGCCCTGCCGAGAGTCCCTCGCCGGCAACGATGGCGGTCTCTCACAACGTTTGACCGAAAATAAACGTCAACGAAATTTTTCTCTCTCTCTCATCCCCCTTTTTCAATGGAATAAATCATAACGCTATATAATTTAATATACCTTCTTCTTTTTTCTTCTTCTTCTTTTTACAACTTATTTGACGATGTGCTGAAAATTGTGCAACAAAAAAAACATTCTTGAAAGGAAATTGAATATATATATAACTTGTTCGCGCGCTGATAAAGCGCGCGATGATTCAATAATTGAACGGTTTTGAATTCTTTTTTTTTTTTGTTTACCGTACAATTAATATTTCGCAATAATATTTTTGAGCCAAAGAACATACATGATTGCACACGCAAGTACGAAAATGGAAAAAAAAAAATTAAAAACGTTTTTGAGCAGCATGTATTTTAATATCGCCGCGCGCGGCAGCGCAAGTTAACATTTTTACTGTTGAGTTTTTTCAACGATTTTTGTTGTTTTGCGCTCGTTGCACGCAATACTATACTTGTTTATATTATCGGCGATAGCGAGAATTGATAGCGGAGGGCATATTTTGTGACAATTTAAGAGAGAATTTCGGCAGCGGCGGCGCAATAAGTATTATTGCGCTGTTCTTTTTTTAATCTTATTATATCCGATTGCTGCGCTATAGAAACTGAAGTGAAAGCGATCTGTCAGGTTAACGATAGCGAGCATCGCGTTTTGGGGGTTAAAAAAAATAGCGCCCTCTATGCATTATGCTTTCCTTTTTTCATGACGATGCATGTTGTGTATGTGATAATTTCTAATGAACGTTAAAAAATTATTTTCCGTTAGGTTATAGTTTATTGTTTAGCGAGAAAACGGTCGTTTGCGGGCAGAGTATGAAGTTGAGCACCGAGGCGAAGCCGAGAGGTGTTCTCAACTTCATACGAGACGCAAACGACCGTTTTCTCCGCGAGGTGAACATACTTTTTTTTACAACAGCGGAGCGAAAAAAGCGAATTTTTATCTGCAAACGAGGATCGTTTGTAGATGGAAAATTATTTTCCGTAACGGAAAATTATTTTCCGTTAGGTTATAGCATATTGTTTACCAAGCGAGAAAACGGTCGTTTGCGCGCGGCGAGTACACCTCAGCTTCGCCTCGGTGCTCAACTTCATACGAGAGACGCAAACGACCGTTTTCTCCGAGGTGAACATAATATTTTTTACAACAGCGGAGCGAAAAAAGCGAGTTTCCATCTCTGCAAACGAGGACCGGCAATCGACTGCGATTTCCATCCTCATATTTGCGGATGGAAACTCGCCGTTTTTGCTCCGCTGCTGTAGAAAATAATTTATAGTACGGGCGCGACATGGATAAAAAAAACAATATGGTGTTTCGCGCATAGACACGCGATAGCTCGCCGTTCGAGAATCCAATGAGAAAGAACAGCGACGATGAAAAAAATTTCATACCATCGTTCAACCGGCAACGGCTTCGACCGGGTTTTTTTTTTTCTTACTATTTATTTTATTTTTTATAAATACATCTATTACAGAAGGCTCTCATCCGCCCCCTCGTCACGCTGTTATCGTGGATTTTTAATCGACTTCTATTTACAGCCCTTATCTTATGGGAAATTTTTGCTCCGGTGCAGCCGATATCCGCGAGAATTTTCGGATTTAGGACGCTTTTTCATTTGTTTGTTTGTTTTTTTTTTCCGCCGTTCGCTCGATCAATTCGCGCGTTCATCGCATCGTTGACGATTTGGGCATCTTATTAGAAATTGATGGGCTTGCCGAAGGAAGCCGCAAGATGAGCCTCTCTGAGGGCCTCCGAGCAGGTCTAAGAAAAAAAAAAAAAAAAAAAAAGTAAAATAATATATAAAATATGAGAATGAAAGAAAATCGAGAATCGATTGAACAATTAAAAGAGAAAGGGGGGGGGGGGGGGGTGAACAAAACTTACAGGATGAGCGTGACAGACTCTCGCTACATCCTCGGCGCTCGCGCCGTACTCCATTGCGAGGACGGCTTCGTTTATCAGCTCACCGGCGGACGGTCCGATCATGTGAACACCCAAAATTTTGTCGGTCGCCGAGTCGGCGAGTACTTTGACAAAGCCGTCCGTTTCCTGATTCGTTTTTGCTCGTGAATTCGCCATAAACGGAAATTTTCCGATCTTGTAATCGATACCCTCCTTCTTCAAATCCTCCTCGGTTTTGCCGACCCAGCCGACTTCCGGATGCGTATAAACGACACTCGGCACGCAATTGTAATCGATGTGAACAGCACCCCCGGCTATACCCTCGACCGTTATTATTCCCTCGTCCTCAGCTTTGTGAGCCAACATCGGACCATGAATACAATCGCCGATAGCGAAGATACTGAAATAAAATTTATTCACGATTAAATAAGAGAGAGAGAGAGAGAGAGAGATTCTTTTTTTGGTTTTCAACTTTGTCGTTCGTCTTTGCAATACGAACTTTGGTACTACGGTCTGAAATCTGTTGTTGACCGGTACTCTTCCCTTCTCGTCACGCTCGATTCCCATTTCCTCGAGGCCCAGATTATCCGTGTACGGCCTTCTACCGACGCAAACGAGAAGAACGTCGCAGCCGACGGTCTCCTTCTTGCTCGGATCTTTGGCATCCTCGATCGAGACCTCGATACCCGAGCCGGTCTTTCTCGCGGCCGTTACTTTCGTACCGAGCTTGAAATTCAAGCCCTGCTTGTTGAGAATTTTTTGCAGGCTTTTGCTCACTTCACCGTCGATACCGGCACCGCCGATCGACGGCATAAATTCGACCGCTGTTACCTCGGAACCGAGCCTATCACAAAAATTCGCCAAAATTCATAAAAATTTTCATTATATTTCCATAATCACGTCGAGTTTGATGAATAATTAAATTGAACAGGGCCTGGGCAAAGTACCGGAAAGTACTTCAAATATCGAGTGTCAAATACTTTTCCAAGTTTTCAGGTATAAATTTCGTAAGTTCTAGTAAATATATTCAATTTTTTACATACTCTTTAAAACTCATTTGATTTTCATTCGAGTACTTTTTGTATCAAAACATATTTTCACTCAGGTTCGGCAGATTGGAACGGAAATATCAAAACGACGAATTAGAAATAATTTTAAAAAGTAGCATTGACGATTATAATTAAGATTTATTTAGCTTCGAGTTTGAAAAATAAAAAATATAATACACGGATTGTTAAAAATGAAGCTATGCATTAACAATGACGCCGAAACTAACGTAGCTTGAGCCTTTCAATGATCATTCCTTTGCAATCTCAACCAAAAGATTTCGCGGAACGTTTCTCAATAATATATTCAAAGGTTTGAATTATAATTCGAATATAATTCCAAAATTATATATTCAAACGTTTCTCAATTATATATTCAAAGTTATTATACGTGCAATTATAAAGTTATTATACGAGTACGGGAAAGTACTTGAAAATTTAAGTAGAAATACTTAAAGTACGAGTCGAATACGTGAAATACTTTTTAAGGGGACTAGGCAGTGAAAATTTTTGGTTTTTTTTTGTCTTCTGTTACTACAATCTCTTCCTCCGCCACACAAGCAGCTGAGATCGAGACGTCCTTCTCTAAAGCGCCGGCAATTTTTAACGTACGCGAGTTGCAATATTTCTGTCGTAGTGCTGCGCTAAAACTTTAAACGCGTTTTTCTCGAAATTGCATATTGTAATAATTTTTCCACGATAATTCAAGAACCGTTGAAGATATCGCCTTAATTTTTTTTTTTTTTAATGAAGATATCAACTTGCTCTACACGGTGAACCGACGTCTGCGTAAAAAAAAAAATTTATTAATACTGTTATTACAATAAATGTAATCGATTTTTCGACTTTTTGTCAGTGTTTTTGGAGATTTTGATGCCATTTTTTTTAATTTTTGTTTTTTTCGGAAATTATCGGTTCAATCCGCGCAGGAACATCCAACGAAGAGAATGGCGTTTGGAAATTGCCGAAAATTAAAGCCATTCGCTCAAAATCGTGGCGATAAGAGAGAAACGCGCGAGACCGCGGGGTCTTCCGCATCCGCCCGTATCTTCCTTAAATATTTATATTTTTCGAATCGCAACCACGGAATTCGTTAGCCAAAACTCCAATTAAAACGTTGCAAAAAAAGAAAATGTATCTATGCTGTTTAAGTTTTTCACAAATGCCATTTGGAATTTTTCACCACTTTCGGCCTAGTCCCCTTAAGGGACAACACCACCGTAAAAACAAAAGAAAAGCGCTGTTTTGACCATTTTTTTTTTAGATGGAAGAAAAGGTAATAGGATAATAATATTTAAGGAAGTTATTAGGCATATATTTAAGTATAATACAAAAATTTATTATCAAAAAATATTTAAAAATGGCGAAACTCGAGCCATTCTCGAGAAACTGAATGAATTCTGCGGCCCGCGGTGCTGCAGAATTTCCCATGCAAATTTAAATGTAGAAAAAAAAACTACTCAATCTACATGTCTATAGCTAGAGTAGGGGATTTTAAAAATATTGATTTTTGTGTAATTGGCGAGTATTTGAATGAAAATTTTGAATTTTCGACAAAAGAGAGGGCACTTATTTGTTAATAAATAATGTTTAAATTAACTTCTCGAAAATCCCCTACGTAATTCTGTAGCTATTCATATATCTATAGATTAAGTGCTTTTTTTTTTTTTTTTCAAATTCAAATTTGTGACGGTTACACCGCGCGCCGCATGTCTCGCGAGAATGGGCTCCGGTGTCGCCATTTTTGAATATTTCTTGATAATAATTTTTTGTATTATACTTAAATATATGCCTAATAACTTCCGCAAATATTATTGTCCTATTACTTTTTCTTCCATTCCAAAAAAAAAAATTGTGCATTTTTAGGTTTTTACAGTGGTGTTGTCCCTCGAGTACTTTGTACTTCGAGTACTGTTACTTCCGGTAAATTGCGAGCAGCTCTGAAATTGAATAATTAAATTATTGACCTCTGCCAGACGGAGCCGAGCTCCAGGCCGATAACACCGGCTCCGATCACAATGAGCCGCTTTGGCACCGGATTGAGCGAAAGTGCACCCGTCGACGAGACAATTTGCTTCTCGTCTATCTCAATACCCGCGAACGGCGTTACCTCGCTGCCGGTCGCGATAAGAATGTTTTTAGCGTTTATGGTAGTTTCGACGCTACCGTCCGGTCCAAGAGCGCTAACTTGATTCTTGCCGGTTATTTTTCCATGGCCCTTGACCCACTCGACTTTGTTCTTCTTGAAGAGGCCGGCTATGCCTCCCGTAAGAGCCTTCACTACCGCGTTCTTTTGCTCCAGCAGCTTGTCCAGATCGAGTCTCACATTGTCGACTGAGTTAAATTAATCTCGATTTACTTGATATTTTATCGTGCACGAGGAACGAAAATTGAAGCTATGCGAATTTTGTGAAATTATGGCTTCTGGGTAATATCAAAGTGTTGGGAAGTACGAAAAAAAAAAGCAGACAAACAAAAAAATGGGAAAGTATATTAATGCAAATAGGCTATCCGATCGGATATATCGCTTGTCCTTTTTTTTCTTTCTTTTTTTTGTTTGTTTTTGGTACTGCAATATATAATTTTTTGATAAACTTACCCAGGATACCTCGATTCTTGAGATCGTCGCTGTGCGCCATGTGATAATAGTGAGAATTGTTTAAGAGCGATTTTGATGGAATGCAGCCAACGTTGAGACACGTACCGCCTAGCGTGGGATTCTTTTCTATGCAGACAGTTTTCATGCCTAGTTGAGCAGCCTTTATCGCGGCTACGTAACCCCCTGGACCCGATCCTATAACTACCACGTCCGCGTCTATGCTACTCGCGTATCCGCGTTGTTGAGCGACGGAGAGCGCCGGTCTTACTACGTGTCTCACGCATCCGGGCTGAACGAAAATATCATAAAACTATTGATTGAACGATAATTCTCGCGGACTGCGCGATTACGAGTGATATAATCGAGATATCATGTCCACGGCGAAAGATTGTATATTTTATAATGGGCCGGACGGTACAGTGCGTAAGTCGGTTGAATAGGATTTTTTTTTTTTTTTTTTTATATTTGCGATATACATTGTTCGGGAAAGTGGGCCGAACGTCCTTGACGGAATCGCAATTTGACCAAAAATTGCGAATGAAAAATACGATGAGTTTTATATAGCTGAAGTAATTTATATTTAACTTACCCTGACCGAACTCGTCACGAGATTCAATAAATTAGCCTGCATTTTGCGTGTTCCTCTCGTTATTCCCCTGTGAAGACGAATAATTGAGGGGTTATCGGTGAAAAGGTAACCCACGGGGTAGTGAGAAAACCAAGCTTGTATTTATGTATGTGTGTCTCGTGCGCTACTGCTGTGCTATCGTCAGCTATCGTTTCATAATCATCACGGCGGGTGGAATTCTCAACAGATATGTATATATATATTGAAGAATTGGAAAAAGAAAAAAAAAAGTCGTCTATTTCCATGCTTGGAGCATAGGTGGAGTTGGTTGTACATTTTGCCAAACGACTCGTGCGGCGCGTATGCGCTGCGGCGACGACGAGAGAGAGAGAAGAATGCATAGGAGAAAAATAATAATAAAAAAAAATTAAGGATGGCGGAATGGCGAGCAAGCCGGCTGTTGTCAATTTTTGACAGATGACAATTTTTCATTATTAAGAAATGTAATAAACGCTTAAAATATGTACAAAAAAACGAAAACCGTTTTTTATCTCATACTCAATATATTATTCTCAATACTAATCGTTCTTCTTAACAAATGGCTGTACGTAAACACAGGATTTCCAAATATAACACTATCGATGATACATTTTATCATGACGTTCGTTGGTCTTGTAATATGCGAGAAATTTGATGTTTTTTGTATAAAACACGTGGCGATCAGAGATATGATCGCAATAGCGGTGACGTTCTGCGGTTTCGTCGTACTGACCAACCTGAGCCTCGCTCGCAACACCGTTGGTACTTATCAAGTCGCAAAAATGCTCACAACTCCCTGCGTTATCGTCATACAAATGTTATTTTATAACAAGCACTATGGTTTTCTCGTCAAAATGACGCTTGTTCCTATCGTCGTTGGGGTGATTGTTAATTTTTATTACGATCTACAATTCACGGTCGTCGGAACTTTGTACGCTACGCTGGGAGTGCTAGTCACCTCTTTGTATCAAGTTGTAAGTTGTATTTTTCCACAATTGAGATACACTTTTAATTCTAAATTTTTACTTTTAAACTAATTTAGAAAAAAAAAAAAAAAAAGAGAGAATGCAAAGCTCAACGATGCGAATACTTCTTTTTTTTTTTTTATATTCGCTCTCAGTTGGTCAACAGGAAGCAGAAAGAATTTCAAATGAATCACATGCAACTTTTGTACTATCAAGCGCCGCTATCAGCGGCAATGCTTTTTCTTCTTGTTCCAATTTTGGAACCCATCGGCGGCACATTTTCTCACGAATGGAGCATATCGGATATCGTAAGTTTTTTTATCTTTTTGAAAACTATCGTTCGGCCGATTTGTCAAAATATTATTTTTATACGCATACAATAGAAAGATTCATTTATTCATTATCCCTTGTTACCAATGAAAATTTCATATTATTTAAAATCGTAACAAATGCATTAATCTGTATTTTTTTTTATTAAACACGTTTTATTTTAGCTAATGGTACTTTTATCCGGCGTCGTTGCATTTTTCGTCAACCTCACGTCGTACTGGATAATAGGATACACCTCACCCCTCACTTACAACATGGTCGGACATTGCAAATTTTGTCTCCTTCTGTTGGGCGGTTCGATCGTATTTCACGAATCATTGGCAATCAATCAAGCGATAGGCATCACCCTGACCTTAGTCGGGATAATATTATACGCTCATGTCAAGGCACGTTTGTCAATCTTTTTTTTTTTTTTTTACCTTACCATGAAATCGCTCGGTGCAATTAAAATTTTTTTTATCGTTTCCTTTTTTTTTTTTATCGCAGATGATGGACAATAAATGCGCTACTCTGGAATCCCGTGCTGCCGAAGCGAATAAATCGTCTTATAGAATTTGAATTTTTCTCCAACGATTTCTCGATATATCGAAACGATTATTTTATTCATTCATATTCATTGTAAATAATAAATTGAATAAAGCCATTTCTTTGTTTCACATGAAAACTGATTTTTGCCCAATTATAGTTTCGGCCCCCTGTTACTTTTTGTCTCACATGTGTGCACTCTCCGCACTATATATATATATATATGCAATTGTGAACGACCGGATTTTAATGTCATAAAACAGCAAATCATTGAAATCTATTTTTTGTGTTATGCAAAATATTTTTACCGCAATGACATAAGTTTTTTTTTTAAATCGGCTATTGATGATAATTGGAGTATCTATATCCTTTAAGAACGAACATATATATGTATATATATATATATATATATATAGCGCCTGTTTGTATATTGGGTCAGTATACGCGACGCGGCGACGCGCGTCTCTGCCAGTCTGCATTGTAGCTTCGTTGTGTCGAACGTGTTATTTTCTTTTATCCCCCCCGCCTTTCATAAACGCTCGCGTATTAAACATTTTATAACCCCGAGTTCTTATTCGTTCATCCCCTAAAGTCGCGTGATTTTCACGAGTACAGATATAGTACATTATAGTGGAAAAAAGAAATTTGGTGCCGTGCCGGCGGCCGCCGTGTGAATACAAAATAAAATTTAATTGTATTAACATTCCTGAAAAACTATAGCGGGAATTTTCGTGTGTGCAGTGTGTGCACGCTAAGCATATATAGCAGAGTGCTCAAATGTGTAACACGTTCCGTATATATATAGTTGGCTGTGAAAACGAGTTGAGAGTTGGCAAAAAATAAAAATAATAAGTTTTCCATGAAATCTCACGAGATATTATTTTTACGTGAGTTTTTACATATTTTACGTTTGAATCAAATTTATTAAATTCGTAAAATTTTAAAAAATTGCGCTTTTTAATTAGAAAACATAAAAAGTGCGCGTGTTGTATATAATGTAGATCCGAAAGAGAGATAAATGGATAAGCATCTCTTTTTTTTCTCTAACGCGACGCAAAACGCTTTTTCTTCCCTGGCCTTTGGTATATATATATATATATATATATGCGTTTTCATCAATGAAACGCAAAGAAAGCAAACTGGGCCCACGGAAATAGATCGTAAGCTCCTCTCATCTTTTCTCTGTTTCCTTATCGTCGAGTCTCTCGAGCGATTCATTGGCTCATCATATATAGTTTTCTTGACTCACCGTTTCTTTACTACAGCGCGTGTATAATGTATATCGCTGATGATAAACGAGCATGAGCATATAATAAGAGAGATAAGCCATATGCCATCGGTGCGCAAAAAAAAAAAAAGGTGACATAACCTGCTTGGATAAACAAACGCAACAGGTGCTTTCAAGTTTCTTTCGTATTTCTTTTGCCTATAAAATAAAATTATTCATCGAAAATACTTATACATAAGCGTATGGATTCAAAAAAATTGAATTATCGTCCTACGATCTTTTGGTCGAAATGAAATTTACAAAAGAAGGAGGGTCGGAAGAGAAACGATAAAATTGTAATTCTATACATAGTCAGAGACCTTTTAGTGGAGCAGCGAGTAAAAATATTTTTTAACAATTATTATTATTATTATTAATTGACTGGAGTACATGAGAGCGCAAATACACCCTTTACATAGTTCCATACTTTACATAACACAGATTCTTTTATCGAAAATTGACTCTGGATCCCCATATTCTTTCCCCGCTTCATGTTTGTATTGCCCAAGCGCTCTCTCTCCCTATGCTAAAGTATCCTAAAATTATTAATCTACCATTAAAATTTAAAAATTTGAATGCTTAAAAACTGAAAGCATACACAATGATAGAAGTAAAGTAAAATGACATACAATATTGTTCCCAGAAATTTCTATGCTTTAAAGCGTGAGGATCGGTTACTCCAATATTTCGTTAACAGGTGTTCCGTATGTACTGTTTTAAAATCTTTTTGTTTCCAAATTTTCCGGATGTGCGGAGGGAGGGCGTAATAATAATAATACCAATTGTTAATTACAAAGATTTTTATTATTGCCTCTGTGAAGCAAAATTATCGCAATTATAGGCATTAAAAGAATATTTAATTTGAATTTCATTGTAATTATATTATATATATATATACATATATATATATAATATATATCCCGATTGGTCCGGGGGAATTGCACTTTAGATCGGTAACTGTTAGGCTGAGTGACACGGCGAATGCATATCCACAGATTTACTTTTTTTCTATTCCTATTTCCTCCTTTAAAAGGGTCTATCGATCTGCGGTATCTGTTTTTGGACTGACTATGGGTGCTTCCTTATTTTACTAATACTTTTTATTATAATCATTGTTTATTTCTTTATTAATTAAGAAAAAATGTTATCTTTTCTTTCTTTTCTGACATTGCCTTTGTTGCTTTGTTATTTTCCTGGTAATGAATTGCTGTGCGTTATCCGGCATTATTACTAGCTTTATTATTATCTTTATTATCATATTTATTACTCATTAGCTACTTATGGCTCTTTTCTACTATCTTGTGTATACAGTATCTAATGTATGATTTCCAAGGGATAATTCCTGTATGAATAAATAAATAAACAAATATATCGTAGGAGCAAAATGGACAAAAGTTTTAACATTGATTCCAAGAGTATGGGGTATTTTTTTTGTGCGCATAAATAATTCACTCTTAGCATACGGCGAAGACAATGATTCCGTGAAATTTCAAAAAATATTTTGAATAACACTCAATCAATGGAATTTTATTTGTATAAATTTTACAAAGTTTTTTACAAATCTTCTAAATTCTCCCGATCTCATCCAAATATTTTGAATAAATTCATCGCTACATTATTTTAGCGTACAGCGCTGTTTTTAATTTTTAATTTATTTTTTATTTACTTTGAAAATCATATTTTGCCCTCTGTGTCTAATTTTTCAAAATGTTTTTTTTTTTTTTTTTTTTTTTTTTTTTCTTTTTTTTTTTTTCAACGTTTTACAGAAAATGACTGTATGGGAAAAATTTGAAAACGAGGGGGTCTTTCGGTCGGAGGAGTTTCAAGAGGCCGATCTCACGTCCAAAAATTGATCGGATAGCCGCGCGCGATGAATATAAATAAAAGCGCGCGTTAAAATTAAAATCCGGCTGAAAGTTTGAGCAGCCGCCGCGATTTAAAATGTCTTACTATCCTCCGTCGGAAAATGGGACTATGGTCAATATGATAAAGCAAAAATTCGAGAGACACGTCGCTCGCACGGAACAACCCGCTCGGCTGTCGTCGTGCGAAGCGCACGAGCTCAGGGATTCCCTGAGAAGATCGATGAGCGCATCGCCTGTGAAATCAAAGAAAAGCTTGAAACTCAATGTTTCACGGCAGCTCTCGAATCCCGGCAAAAATATAAAAAGAACACCGGCGTTCCGAGGTGACAAATTATCGAGAACGAGGAATCTCCAGCAGTCGCCGATCAAGGATCGTCGGGTCGTTTCGATCGTCAATCGAAATGTCAAGATTTTCGAGGAAAAGCCGGATCATGAAATAATTGATAACGCGAAGATTAAATCGGAGGAAAATAATTTTAACGACGAAAGAAACGTGGGACTCGAAAAAGATTCCGAGATGAGAACGACGAGTCGAAAGTTATCGAGAGATCCGATCGAGACACGAGACGAGACGAGTGAAAATAGAGTGAGAACGACGGTGATATCGAGGCAAAAAAATATCTCACCGATTTACAAGCGCGACGATCGATCAACGACGAGCCGCGTCAATGAGAAAAGTGAAATCTCGTCGAGTCGCAGGGAGAACGAATCGCAGGATAAATTCTTGATAAACGGAGCGGAGTATACGAGAGTGAGAAAACAGAGCAGGGCAGAAAAATATATTTTAAAAGCCCGAAATAATGATAAGCACGATGGTTTCGATGTGCGCGAAGAATTATCCAGGAGGATAGGCGGAAACGACGAGGATAATGAAACCGCGAAGAACGGATCATTGGACGTTATCGACGGCGTTGTTGAAAAAAAAAATATCGACAAATACTTTGCGATAAATGACAAATGTGATATTGGCGAACGGGTGAATCGTGTTCGATTGACCGATACGCTGAAAGCCGCTCTTCGGGCTCCGTTACCTTCGGGTCCGCCGCCGAAAAAACCTCCGAGAACGTTTGCCCATGGTCCGACTTGCGAAGGAATAAAAATTACGGAAAATAAGAAAAAACTGAGCAGCAGCGGCGATGAAAATTATTGGCATGGCCATCCCGAAGATTCACCGGCGAAGAGTATCAGCGGCGGCAGCAGCGGCAGCAGCAGCAGCAGCGGCGGCGGCGGAAATAGCATCGAGGAGCCATCGATTATTCACAAAACAGGGACAGGAAAAATGGTGAATTTGGAGAAAAAGTGGCCAAGAGACTCGAAAAAAATGCTGGAAAAGCTCGAGCATGTTCTCATCGAGCATAAAAAAGCTCTCGGAGGAAAAGCGACGATAACGCCGAGGGAACGTCGGGATGAGGCTAATGAGGCGAGAGAAAAGGAAAACTCGACGACGAGCGGAAAGAACGGGAGGGATATTTGCGGCTTCGGCGTCGGATTGTCGCGCAATCTCGATGAATCCAAGAAATTTCGATCCCAGGATTCGAAAAATCGAAAACATTCGACCTTCGATTGTTTGCCGCTGTCGTTGAATTGCGGTGGGGCAAAATCGAGCCTATACGAGCAAATCGAGACTCCTGACTTTAAGAGTTACTTCACGGATGGCTGGTCGTCGTCGCCGCGAGACTCAAAAATTATTCTTTCAAGATCCGACGATTCCATCGAAAAATCCGTATCGAGTCTTTTGCTTGGAAATTCGAAATTTTACAACGAAATTAGCCCGTCCTCTAAAAGATCGTCCGCCGTATTGACCAAGGAGGAACGCGTTTACGCCGAGCCATTTGCTTTTGATAAAAATTCGGGAACCGATATTACGAGTTATGGGATTTTAACGCCCGAGGAGGACAATTACTTTTCGAGGAGCCTGGAAGAGGAAAGATTCGTTGGCTCCAGGGACAATTCGAAAATTAGACAAGATGCGGTTTTGGTTCGCGAGGATAAAACTTGTAGCAAGCCGGAATTGCATTATATGGTAAGTATAACGTCAAAAAAAATGGACATTTACCATTTCGTTGTTCGATTGAATGAGCTTTTATTTCTATATTTATTCATTTTAGCGGAAAATATATGCGTGTATTTTCATAAATTTTGCCACAAAACCGTTAGAAATCTCATTTTTATCTCAATGATTCAAATAAAATTGTGACCTGGAGGTAAACGAGCGGAAAATTTTTTAGACATGATTTCCATAGGAAATTTTCTGAACTTTTCGAAAAAAAAAAATTAGATTTCCAAAAATCGATGGAAAACACGGTGAAATTGACGTTTCAAGTTTAATTTTTTGAATTTCGTGCTGAAAATGACGAGTGAAAGATAAATGATCATCATTTTCGAAAAATTTGCAAAATTTTTCGAAAATATTTCCGATCGAAAACCATTTTTCTATTTTTTTTTTTTTTTAAGGCATTTTTAAAGTCGTTTCATGAGATTGAAAAATTTCGGAGCAAAATCTAATAATTACGAAAACACCTATTAACCGAAGTCATAGATTTTCTTATACTCGAGAAATCTCTTCATTGACACCCAAATAATGTGAAGATATCATAAAAAAAAAAAAACGTCGAAAATTTGGAGGCCGGATTTGCGTACAGGATTTGGGAGTATGGCCTATATATTGTTTTTTTTTTCATTACATTTTCCTGGGTCCGATCGGGTGAGATAAAATTGCAAATTATCGAAAAGTCAATTATTTTTGAGGAAATATTTGAGACCATTTTTATTTTTCTTCCTGCTATAACGAAGGGCATCTATTTCGAGCTCTGGCATTATATATAAGGAGCCTACAATTGCGGTCCGACGAGCAGAGAGAGACCTTATAGGATTTGAAAAGAGCCCATTGTCCGCGGCAATTTCGCGGCTAACCCGACCAAGAGCTCAATAACCGCTCAACAGTTAATTAATAAAATTCGTTACATCGTTTGGACACGTGAATTGCACTAAATTCATCATATATTTCATTGCGAACAATTTTAAAAAATGATGAAAAAAAAAAAAATTAACATCTCAATTGGTATATTGGCGAAAATATTTCTCAGCGTATTCGGCGCAATCCATTTTCCATGATAGATAATTCATTTTTATGGCTATAAGGAAACATTTAACATTTTATCGCATATCTTTCGTATCAAAATCAAATCGTGCTGATTTGATTTGAATTTTTTTACGCGGACAGACGAGGCTGGTGGAAAAACGGCTTTTAAATTCTCACGGCATATTGTGCGATGTCTCGGATATTCCAACGACGCTCGTAGTATACAACAGTAACTCGTTTGTACGAACTGACTGAGATTCTAACGGTGGAAAAATAATCCGCAACGCCGAGGAGATTAATTTCAATTACGTTAATGTGAGAAAGTTCCTTTTGCATTTTAGTCTCGTATACCTTATACCATAGGTACTCTCCTTTACAAACTATATTTTTATGTTTCTCTCGCAAACGATCGAAAAGAGCTGTGTGAATGATTTCGTTTAAAATCACCAACAACTCATCCTCTGATTATAAAAATAACGATAGTCATAAAAACAACAACAGTTGTAACGATAATAAAGGAATATTTATCTATCATGGATAATGAGGTTGTGTATATATTCCAATTATAATTATCATTATTATTATTATCATCTCTTTATTGTTGGTATTTTCTCGTTTCGATTGATAAATGAACGAGAGATAACGGTGAACGGAGAGAATAACTCGCGAATTGTTCCATCATTGGGAGAATATCATGCAAAGAATTATTTCAATTTTTTTTTTTTCTTCAATTTATCATTGCAGCAAAATGAGTCATGGCTATATTTTTAATTATCATTCGTTCGTTCTGAAATTTTTGTTTTACAAGAAAAACAAAAAGCCCAAACATAGTATACGAGCATGAAAAGTATATCGTGCGTCAAAAGTGAGAGCTTTTTTTTTAAAATAAAAACAAAAAAATTCTTATCACAGAACAAACACGGTACAGAGTTGAACTTGAAATTCGCTTAGCTACCAGCTGTTCGACAGGCGTAACTCCATCCAACTACGATTGGTGCGAGCACAGAACATTTTTGTCGAATATACATACATACATAACATACATACATAACATATAATATATATATATATATATATATATATATATATATATATGTACCGTAGTAGGGAGTTTTGACGTGGCTATACCGAGTTTTATTGACCCAGCTAAAACATCAGTGTAACGATGATATTGCCGCGAGCCAATACCGTGTTCCTTGGACGAAACAACGCTTTATCGGCTAAATTTTTTTTTGCTCCTTTGATAATCTCGCAAAGTACATTCAAGTAAAACTCGTGGCAATGAGAAATTATTGTTTAAGAAATATAATTACAATTCTTGTTTGATTGAGTTATTATGTCTTCGAATCTTGTTGATTCAACGGGTGTGTATGATTCGCTGAAATTGTAACCTTGACTTTCCCCGCAGGAGTAAGAAATGCTCCCCGGTATAAATAAGCGCGCATCCTGAATATCGAGCGTCGCGCGTCCGTTACCTCCGTCATACTATACACCGTCATATATACAGTCCTCCATCAATCAAGTTAGTTTTTTCTTTCTCCCCAAATCGCGTCATTCGATTGAATCTAATATTTTCCCACGAACTCGGATCTTTTTCATCATTAATATATAATTTAATTTTCTAATCGTCATAACAACGGATCCATTCGTTCCATGAGTTTTTCACGTTACACAGGCAAACACAAATTTTCTTCATTCCAATGATGGATTGAAAAATTAAATGATGACGATAAAAATGAATTAAAAAATCATTTGCACCATTTTTATTGTTTTTTTTTCCCCTTTTTTTTCCCCTCTCATTGCAGTGCACATCGATAGAGCCTGCTCTCGTGTACGAGGACAACAACAACGTGGCCGAAAATTATTCCGAATGTTCCAAGATTCAACGTTCAGCCGGAGTAACGAAAATTTTATCGCTCATCAAGCTGGATGATCGTGGAGGAAAAACAGAGCCGGAAAAGTACGATAAAATTAAGGTAATGTGATTCACGAACATGATAAAAAAAAAATTCTCAAAATGATTATATTTACTTTTTTTTTTTTTCTTGCTCAAAACTTTATATTTGCATATTTTCATAATTCCGTTTATCGATTTTATTCTCGCAATTATCGTCACGTTATTGCAAAATAAAAATGAAAGATATACGTAATAATTGGATTATTTTTCCAGTGTGCTGCATAAAAAAAATATATATATTTATATATATTTATATATATAAATATATATAAATATATATATAAATTTATATATAAAAAAATAAATTTATTTATTTTTTTATTAAATATATTAAATATATATTTAAATATATTTATTTTTGAAGTTACGAGTAACGATCGTTTCATCATTTTTTTTTATTTATTTTTTTTTTTCATGGAATACGAAAGCAAAATAAGCAAGAAAAGAAGAAAGAAAGAAAGAAAGAAAAATCGTTGCCTCATGAACGAGAAATTTTTTTATTTTTCTAACGCAGATATAATTAGCAATGAGAATAATAAAAAAATTTCTGAGCCGCGGCTATAGGCAAAATGCAGATGCATAATTATACTCTGCGCGAAGGGAGCGGGTCGATGAATTATGAGAGATGGATGGATATTTGTCGGGTGATGGAAATAGAAAAAGATGACAAGTGGGGAAACGAAATAAAAGAGATCGGAGAGGGGCTAAGCAAGGTGTACGCGGATATAGTGGGATGAGTTTCAAGGTTTTTCTTCGCATGCTTGTAACGCCCCATGAGAGAGAATTATTCAGCTCGTCCGTCGCGATCGCCAACGTGCGTCAGACGCCCTTTTTTATTTTCACATCCTCCGACACTGGCTGCATCCTTCGAAAAATAAAATATCATCGTTATCATTGGATTTATAAATAAATCGGAGCAGGATAACGCGGGACTCGTTTATTTTATTCCGGATTTATTATGTTTTATCGGTCATCGACGGGTTCATTCGCAGCGTCGAAAGAGGAAATTGTGCGACGAGATATCCAGTGAGAAGTGAATATAACCCGTGTTAGTTGACTTTCGAGAGCAGCTCGAGTTTTAGTTTCCCTTGGAGATTTTATAGTTTGGTCGAATGTTTTATAAATTTTATTTTCTGGATATCCGGTAAATAATATACGTTCAAGATCAAGTTTCCATAAAAGCTACTGCGATTTTCAAGCTCCCTTCCGAAGCTCGGGGAATTACACGCTGACGCGATTCTCGGAGTGACGCAACTTTTGTGTGTGTGTGTGTGTGTGTGTGTGTTCGTCATTAACGATCTCGTTCGTTATTTTACGTACACAAACTTTCCGACCGATTGTGAAAATAAAATTAGACTTTTAGAAAAAATTTTTATATCACGAAAATCATATCATTCATCATATTATATTTTACCCTCGTGGATATATCTGTTTATGCAATGTGCAGCTTGAAAAAATTTAAATTTTCAAGTATAGGTTAAAGTGGGGAAAGATGCCGCGGTAGTTTGTTCAATAAAAGCACAATTTTTTAAAATAACAATACTGATTTTCGATTCGCAGATGGGAACACGTTATCTCAAATAGGGCTGTGATAACTCGGTAAAATCATGAAATTTATGATAAAAAGACATAAATAGACTCCCCTGCGTGAAATTACAGTGAGCAAAAATTTGTACGTAACGTCGTTTTCCATTCGCCATTACTTTCCTTCTTTGTCCGAATTCGATCGCAATATCGATCGTCGCGTCTGCTTCATTACTCTTAAACCATCACTCTCTGCCAACACCATCCGTCGTCGAATCTCCTTACTTTTTTTTTTTTTTTTTTTTTTTTTTTTTTATCCCAAGTACGAAATTTCCCGTTTTCGATATTCGCTCGTTCGAAATTCTTCGCTCTGTAGTTTATTCAATAACGCTCAAATATTTTTCTTGTTTTGATCCACGCAGGAATATCAAAATTTCAACGCCAACAAAACGCGTACAACAAACAAAGTACACGCTCTTCTCAATTGCAATCAATTACCGCATTGTTCGTAATATTTTTAACTTGAAAAACTGGGTTTTTTTTTTTGCCAGTTTTTCTTTGACAGGCACTTTGAAAATTAATTTCAATTACTCTTCGATAAATCTAATGCGAGTTTGAGGAGGAAAAAAAAAATTTATATTTCTATTGATTTCGCATATATTTTTCGTCTTGCCGTTCGAGAATCTAAGGCTTGTTGTTTTTTTTTTTTTTTTTTTCCCCCCAGGTTGAACAATTGCTGAGTCAAGCATTTGGTAAAATCGTGATGGCTGGCGCGGAAACTCCGAGCGATTCGAACGCATCGTCCGACACGGATTCATTGGCCTCGAGTGCCTCGATAAGCGACGAACTTTCCTCATTCAACGAGAAATTGCGAATATTCAAAAATCGAGAAAACACGATTAGGCCAAGCAAAGACGAGCTTCATCGAAGCCTCACGGAGAAACGAAAGAATTACGTTCGACGTGTTTCCTCAAAGTACTCGGAGAGCCTAGAGAATACGACGAATCTCGTCGACAGACGCAACAAATTGTTCCACGTTTGCTTGCTGGTCGAGTTAAATTTGAGCACCCGAGAGCCATACATAAAAGACAAATATCCGGTCTATGTAAGTTGAAAATAATTATAAATTAATAATTAGAGAGAGAGAGAGAGAGGTTGGATGAAAGGAGTCTAGCAGAATGAATATAGTGCTTGGGAAACGTAGAAAAATTGAGCCAACGGTTGGAGAAGGTTCAAAATAAAAAGATTGTAACAAAGTCAAGCAATCGAATTTCTATCCGTGTTGTAAGTTTAAATTTAGGTTTAACAAGATTCGACAATATACGGAGAAAACGTTTGAGAATGAAGAAGATGCGAAATCCTCCGTTTAGGCCTTCAAATAATATCTAAAAAGGGAAATTTTTTCAAAACGTACAATCGCGACGGAGATGTAACGCTCGTAGACAGTTGACTTTTTTTTCTCAAAACTCGAGACGTGCTCGAAAAGTAAAAAATTTAATTCCAATATTGTTATTATTGTCTCGTCAGTCGGTTTATGATATTAGGACAAGAAAGTCCGGCCGGTGGGTGTAGATATTCAAATATAAAAGCTTATAATCTATTATATTTAAATATTTTTTAATATTTAAATATAATTTATTATAATTTTTATTTTTATATATTTATTATATTTATTATATTATATTATATTTATTATAATTTATTATAATGTAAATATTTAAATATAATTCTTATATTTAAATATAAATATAAATATAAAAGCTTATGATCCATCCGTCTTATCGTTACAGGCAAAAACTCCAGCGTGGATAGAAAATTTTTGTTTTCCGGACGCGACGGATTGGCCACAGAGCGGTCAAACGAGCCAGAATCAATTTTACTCTCTGGCACTGATGGACGAGAGAGGAAATCGACGTTACGGCTATTGCTATCGCGTACAACCGGAAAACGGTCCGATTCTTCCACTCGCTTATTGCCTAATTACGAAATATCGCGCGAGCGGATTTTATCGTAAAGTATTGCTCGAGCTCGAATCGCGACACGGTCTGCCCGACAAACGGCGAAGATGCTTCATCGAGGAATTGTACAACAGCCCGATGCCAAAGCCAGGACAGAGTCTCCGTATCGCGACAACGGACGATATAAATCGGCAATTATTATCGTCGTCATGTTCCCCGAAAACGACGACAGCACAAGCGCCAATTGACAAGAAACCGACCAATAACACGTTTTTATCGTCAAAATTCAACGATTCAAGCGAAAAAAATCCTCTCCGCAAAATTGTACAAACGGGCTCGCTCGTTTGCAATGAGATACCGTTTAACGAGAGAACGATGAACTTTACGAACGATACGGATACGATGGACAACTTTATCATGAGATCGGGCGATCCGAGACTCGAGGAGAGAGACATGAGCCAATTGTTCGACGCCGTTAGCGACAAAGTGCTCGTTATACTATTCGGAAGTTTGCTTCTGGAGCGTAAAGTTGTCCTGCTGTGCGAAAAACTCAGCAAATTATCGTCGTGCGTCGAAGCCCTCGAGAGTTTGCTTTATCCGTTCACGTGGCCTCATACATTTATACCCGTATTGCCCGATATTACCGGATTATCGGAGATACTTCAAGCGCCCTTGCCATTTGTAATTGGAATTTTCAAGTCGAAAAATTCCGCCAATACGGAAGTTGCTTCCGTGCAAGATGTGAGCATTAAAAGTTTTTTTTCAATCAACGAAGATTCGCGCGCATGAAGAAAGAGAAGAAGAGCAAAAAACGGGGAAAAAAAAAAACATTTAAATTGTTAAAAAAAAAACGAAGTTGTATTTTTATTTCATTCGCAGGGAATCGTGGTGGACTTGGATACGTCGAGAATCGTGTGTGCAATGGGCGACGAGTCGTCGATATTGCCATCGAGGCTACAAAAAAAAATAAGATCCGCCCTGCAGCTTGTCTCGAGCAACACGAAATCCGGCGATGGAATTCGTAACTTTCTCGTTTCCGAAGCTTTTCTACGGGCATTCGTCGAGACTTGCTCGCACTACGCTTCTCACATTGTTACACAGCAGGACGGACGAGTCATTTTTCAAGTAAAATTATCGCTTTATCTTTATTTCCATGCGCAATTGCATTCTGGAGTGTTTTACAAACAATTATTTATAATTATAGAAAGATTCGTTCGTCAAGGCTTCGCTGTCGAAAACCGAACGATATTTTCTCGAGTGGTTCGTCGAGACTACCATGTTCAATACTTTTGTACAAGAGTCCATCGAGCGAGTCGAGTGTTCGGGAAGTTGCGAGAGAGATGATATTAAATTGTTTCATCAGCGTGTCGCAGAGTATCACAAGGGATCTGAAAAATCTGCGCAATCGAAGAAAGGTTGTTCCAAAAAGAAGACTCTGGGTAAGTTGATGTCCGGGTACGATGATGATGATTATAACGAATGGTTTTTATCGATAGCAGGATAAGAATTGACAAAATTCAATTTTTCAATTACGCAAGTAGTAAAAATTACATTTTTCATACTTTAATTAAAACTTCGAATATAACGCTGTAAATCTTTGCTCGATTACGATTTTACTCCAAAAAAAAATTTAATCGTTATACTCGATTCCGCCAATCTCTGAACAATAGCAAGACCTTTTTATTTTTACATGTATACAGTATATGTATATAATTGACGATATGTCTATAATTGACGATATGTATATAATTTTTCAATTACGCAAGTAGTAAAAATTTCATTTTTTATCCTTTAATTAAAACTTCGAATATAATGCTGTAAATCTTTGCTCGATTACAATTTTACTCAAAAAAAAAAAAAATTAATCGTTATATTCGATTCCGCCAATCTCTGAACAATAGCGAGACCTTTTTATTTTTACATGTATACAGTATATGTATATAATTGACGATATTTATATAATTTTTCAATTATGCAAGTAGTAAAAATTAAATTTTTCATCCTTTAATTAAAACTTCGAATATAACGCTGTAAATCTTTGCTCGATTACGATTTTACTAAAAAAAAAAAATTAATCGTTATATTCGATTCCGCCAATCTCTGAAAAATATCGAGACCTTTTTATTTTTACATGTATACAGTATATGTATATAATTGACGATATGTCTATAATTGACGATTCGATTCCGCCAATCTCTGAAAAATATCGAGACCTTTTTATTTTTACATGTATACAGTATATGTATATAATTGACGATATGTCTATAATTGACGATATATATAATTTTTCAATTACGCAAGTAGTAAAAATTTCATTTTTCATCCTTTAATTAAAACTTCGAATATAACGCTGTAAATCTTTGCTCGATTACGATTTTACTCCAAAAAAAAAATTAATCGTTATATTCGATTCCGCCAATCTCTGAACAATATCGAGACCTGTTTATTTTTACATGTATACAGTATATGTATATAATTGACGATATGTATATAATTATTCAATTTCGCAAGTAGTAAAAATTTCATTTTTCATCCTTTAATTAAAACTTCAAATATATCGCTGTAAATCTTTGCTCGATTACGATTTTACTCAAAAAAAAAAAATTAATCGTTATATTCGATTCCGCCAATCTCTGAACAATATCGATACCTTTTTATTTTTACACGCATACATTATATGTATATAATTGACGATTCCATTTCAGGCGATCGTTTGAAAGATTTGACGAATTTTCACGCGTGAAACGAATCCAGACTGATCGAGTTTTCTACTTCCCATGAGACAAGTTTCTACTTCAACGTGAACCTGATTAACTGTAAATTCGTACATACAATATGATGATAGTTGTAACGGTAGAAACGTAAAAGTTTATATACATAATGTATATAGCTTATATGTGGCTTTGATTAGATGAATTTTCAAACGTAATTGAACGCCACATGTTCTCTGAGATAGTAATACTTATTTTTAATGAGCCAGTGATCTTTTTTTTAATGATATTTTAGTGAACGATGATAGTCGCTGAGCCATATAAATAACGTAGGGAATTGACTAACGCGAATTCTCAGTACATATTAGTTTCGTATAAGAGAAAAATTTGAAGAATAACGAAAAGAAGAAAAAAAAAAAATCGTTTGGCGTGCATGGATGAAAATAGGATGAAACGATTGGCTCTCAACCTTATTCCTGATTTTCTCTGTTCATTAAATTTTTCGATTTTTCATACAAACGAGATTCTCAATTGTGAATGTGATCGGAGATATGAATCTCAGCAGAAATGATATACATATATCGTAAATAACATATCAATGGTACTTATAGAACTTGCTAAATCCAAGTACGCGCGTATGTATCACCGTATATATTTTAGATACAAAAAGTAGCAATACCCACTACGGTGGATTTGATCAGTTTTTTTTTTTTTTTTAATACGTTATTCAATTTTGGTTTATTTTATCTTCGTACTTGGCATATTATGACCCGTTCGCCATTGCTTATTTTAACTGTGATTATTTATTCTTAGCGTTATTTCATATTTGTGTTATATATATAGCCCCTCGTCGTTTTCTTTGTCAACTGAGTCGTATCGCTCTAGCAGGGAATACTCGAGACTTTGTATACCTGTCGAAAAACATATATATATGTCGAAAGACATATAGATTGGAAGACCAAATCAGAAGGAACACGCACTGGAAAAAATGAATAGGAATAATGGTTTTTGTGAAAATAAATTCCATAAATACATATGGCAATTGAGCGGGCTTCGAATTAAAAGAAAAAGAAAAAAAAAGAAAGATCACAATTTAACCATACATATATATTTTTTTACAAGCTTCAAAATTGCATATCATCCCACATTTAATTGTATCGAGTAAAATCATACAACCGTACATAACACGATGAACACAATTGTATTTGTACCGTAAAAAACTCAACTCTTTTGTTCCGTTATTGTATTCGTAATAAAAAAAATTATCAATATACATGCAAGTTTTCAATTTTGACTTCCGAATTTTAGCCCCCCGTCTAGTTTCAGCAATTTAGCGACGTGTATATCACAAAGACGTCACAAAAAGTCTGCATCATCATCATCATCATCAGGGCTACAGGAGGAGTTCCGCGATACCGGAATTCATTGTGTTCGGAGTAGTCTTTACGCGGTTATATTATACAGTTACTTAGTTCATCAGCCATGTATAAATAAATGAATAAATATATATCATCTTGAATTATTTTCCTTACCGCACGGGCTGTGTGCAGTGCTGCTGCTGTCTACATACAACTATACTATATATAGTAGTATTAGGCCAAAAAAAGGCCAATTGGGAAGTATAATGCAGTGTGACCGCGAGTTTTCGGTCTAAAGCCGTTCGCCGTGTTTCATAAGAATTTTAAAATTGAATGGAAAAAAAGGATTTTTCTCGTTGGGAGTGAAAACGGGAAAAAGATATTTAAAAAATTGAATAATCTTCGTTCGGCCATATTGCTAACGACAGCTTATGAGAGTCGCGCGTCTTTGCAATAAGGATCGTCCGCACTCCCAAGCTCGTACTTTTTTATCAAATCATTTTTTTTTAATTTTCTGTCATTACAGCTCGACATTTTTTCAATTCCGCTTGAAATTGTCGCACTGTCGACGATAAATATTTGCCATTTCGATCCATTTTATCCTAATCACACTTTATGTCAGCTAAAAAGTCCGCGAAAAGGCGCAGTGGATGATGCTGCCATCTGAGCTGAGCTTCTCACATGCGGATCCCTGCTATTGGCTGTCGTTATAGTTCAACGATATAAATATAACGCTAGATGGCGTTGAGAGTTGGAAAAGAATCGCAGTTTGATTTTTTGAATTTTATGATTCTAGATTTTCTACCGGAATCAGAGTCGATGAGTGTATATAACCTGGAAAATAGTGCGATATGTTTGTCGGATAACGCGATCATGTTCGGGGAAAATGTTTTCCTCAACGGAACGAACGAAATCGACGCTTCTCTGCGGTCCGGTGGAGTTTACGAAATCGTTTGTTTTCGAGGTGAGGCCGAATCGTATTTTTACTACGTGAATGCATATCGCGTGTTATTTTTCGTCGGAATGAAACGAGTGGGGAAAAATGAAATGTTTGACAGGCCGCGATTTACTGGGCCGAAGAGGGACATCGTGTTATTTACATCACGCCGGCTCCATTGCAATCCCTGCCGGCTACTTATCACGACAGAAATAATCTCTCGACCGCGGCGTTCAAGCTCATGAGATTCATGTTCGTTAAAAATTTATATTACCGGCATGACGATAAATTTATTCTCATGTACCCAAATATGAAAACGTATTCATTTGAATCCCTCAATCAAGGTATTTGGAGAATTACGAAACTCTCGTTCATCAGCTGGTTGACCTTCACAATTTTCAAGTTTTACCCTCTGTCCTGCTGATCGACGATCTTGACACTTATATTCAGGATCCGGCGGGGCAACAACAGCCCGAAGTTCGCATCGCCAGACTATTCGCATTTATACAAGACGCTACGGACGCTTGTTCGAGAATTCTCAAGAATCCGGTGCGACTGTGCGTCTCAATGTCGACCGTTAAATTTCCTTATCGCCTGTACTTTCAAGATGTCTGGCATTTGACGAGAGTCTCGAGCAGCGCCGAGAACAGTCAATTGCTTCGGCTCTCTCGTCTCGAGCCTGAAAATTGCGACGAGCCAGCGGCGAAGAGCAAAATATTTGATTATGAAAAATTCATCGACGGGACTCTAACGCTCAAGGAAATATCCGAAAAGTTTGTTTCTCACGCCTGATCGACATCATCTTGGCAAGGCAAAATCAAACGTTTTCATTCAAGGGCCGGTAAGCACGGATAAAATATTGTTTTCATTAACATTTTATAGACGCGTGTCGACGTTAATGCGTATTTTTCAAAAAAAACCCTCGGCGCTGCTGCTTCGAACGACAAAATTTTCGCAACGATCCCCATGTTCGCAATACAAAATCAAAATTAGACGCTCGAGCCTCAACCGTCGGGATCCTGATATTATTGTATCAAAAGCCGTTAATATAATATGTCGCTAATCCGATAATCATGACGCTTTGTTTGAGTTCAAAATTTAATGGGGCAAAGGAAATACGACGATGACCGGAGCCTGAGAAAAATTCTCATGCGCGCGTACATTATTACGATGCTGCGCGGAGCTCAGGACCGGTCGATCGTAAAATACCTTTCGCGCGTTTCGTCGATTCTCATCGTTGTGTTTTAACGCAAATTCGTGGTACTCGAAAGAAGAATAAATAAACGGGACTCGCGATGCGAGCGCAAAAGATGTTGAACTTGGTATATTGGAACGGAGCAGAGAATATCTCATCGTGTATACATCCATTGAGCGAATTAAGCGGGAAAGAGAGAATTCGAGGATCTCGTGGTTATATGTATTATATGAGGCATTCGGCATCAACATGACCACTTGAAAACCTTAATATCTTGAATTTTTCTGCAATCGACATATATGCTATAGTACTCTTTAAAACAAAAATATTGATATTTATTAAATTTATGGTAGCATTGATAGCGGTGAAATTACAGAAAAATGCAGTTTTTGCTTGTTTTTTCTCCCTGATTTTATTACATGGAAATAGTGTGTCGGAGTGAAAAATTGCTAAGAATCAATTTTGTTGTGTTTGTTGCAAGGATAACGAAAAAAAATTTTAGAAGGCAAAATTTTACATTTTTCATGAAAAAAAAACCTGTTTAAAAAATAAAAATCGATTTTTCGACGATTATGACAGTTTAAAAAAATTTGAAATATTTTTTTTTTAATTTCTCGAACTTTTTTCAAAAGGAATACGTCTCTTTCCAGATGGAGAAATTCAATCTAAAGGCTCAGCAAAAAAAAAGAAAGAAAATTGGAAAAAAAAATTTTATGCAAAATTTGAAATAAAAATGTTATATAATGCGAGTATATTTCTCAATATTTATTTAAAAAATATTCGCAAATATATTGAGAAATATACTCGCATTATATAACATTTTTATTTCAAATTTTGCATAAAATTTTTTTTTCCAATTTTCTTTTTTTTTTTTTTGCTAAAAAATTTATAACAACTCACCGGGTGCGGCTCGATTTTAGTCCCATTGCGCTTTTTCAAAGCTTTCATTTGACATATTAAAAATTTAAATATCTTGCTTAGTTTCGGAGATACAGGCATTTGAAAAATAAGAGCTTTTTCGGGGAAAAAAAAATTCGAAAATTACGAAAAAAAAAACTTAATTGAGAATGAAGAACCCCCGAAATTACCACGAGAAAGAATTCATGAAAGTTGGACGAAGAATCTAGCTTTCATTTAGGGTTTCGATATTCAAATAACTCGTTTATTTCCTAAAATACGAGGGCGTTAAAAGAAGTTTGCCGAAAAAAATTGTAAATATACACGTGTCATAAAAACGAAAGCGTTGGTAAAAATGAGTTGGATTTGTAAAGAAATACGACACTCGTCATATCGAATTTCCCGCGCTTTGACGCGTCGCATCCACGGTCTCTGCTTCGCTACGGTCGTATCTGATCGCGAGGTAAATAAGTTCCGGGGAACATTAATAGATGGCGGCAACTTTATCACTTGGCGTTATGAAACAAAAATAAAATTTTCATGTTCATCGGAAAGCTCTCGTTACTTGATTCATTTTTCTGATGAACCGAAAAGCGCTCTACTTTCTTCGCACCGCAAGAATTTAACAAACAAGATTGAGCGTTTTTTTTGTCTGCTATCAATTCCATGTTTTTTTATTCACAATTTTTCTCCGCAAGATCATTTTTCGAGCGCCTTGTATTTTGGGAAATAAATGAAATTTCCAAATGTCATAAAACTGAATAAAATCTAGATTCTTCGTCGAAAAAACTTATTTTTCAAATGCCTGTATCTCCGAAACTAAGCAAGATATTTAAAATTTTAATGCTTCAAATAAAAGCTACATCCTTCTCGCTTCGAGAAAGCGCAGGGGGGTGAGGGGCTGAAATCGAACGATCCGGTGGAGTTGTTATGAATTTTTTAGTGCCAAACTGGACTTTTTGGATTTTTTCTCCATTTGAGCGCCATGTTAAAAAATGCAATACTTTAAAACGTTTGCCGGAACATTACTATACACGATCCGCGAAAATTTACCTTTTTCACTCCGCCCTATAATGTAACGCAAACAATATATGACCAGCTCGTGAAAAAGAAAAAAAAAAAAAGGGACAAGATTCCCACAGCTATAAAACTCGCGAGGAAAATTATTTTACATGTATACGGAAAAAAATTACACAATAAGCGCGTAAGTTCGTTCCATATTATACATATAGCTCGATCAGGATATGACAGAGGGCGCAATCGTCAGGGATTTATAATATACATTCCCGACGATTGTCAAGGAAGTAAAAAAAAAAGAAATGATTCGTATCTCGTTTTTTTTTTTTTTTCAACAAGTGTCCACCCTGAACTCGTATATATATATATATATATATATTGCGGAGGTGCCCTCTGTGCTGTCAGCAGGCACTCTCGCACCATGCACACCTGGTGGTAACCTTTTTGTTGCTCTTGTTATGCGTCTTTCTCTGCGGTGAAACGCGAATTGCGGGGGAGAGAGCGAGAGATAGAGATTTCGCTTATAAGGAAGCTTGAAAGTCTGGCGAATGTTCGCGCTATTCGATCGAAACAGGAAGAGAGACAGCACACGTTCAAGACAACATGATCCTGTGTCCTGTGTGTGTGTGTGTGTGTGTGAGGCAAAGCCAATAAAAATAAAATAAAAATTCAAAAGTCAATCCGTGTAGTGAAAGATATGGGTATAGGCAGTGGGTCTGTAAGGTGCGGAGAGAGCTTTTCGGTGCCCCCACGTATACTTACGGGACACGACTCGTAAATTATGGTTTCACGCTGAGGACTCGAGAACCCAAAGAAGGCAGTTGGCGGCTTGGTGCATTGGCTGCTGGCCATCCAATGGGGCCCTCATCTCACGTATATATAGTTATATATAGGTAGTAACTGATTTTGCTCATATATATAACACGTGGAGCAGGACGGCAGGTCGTTGAAATATCCAAACTCGTTTCTCTGTGTTTTCTTCACCGGCATTTTACCCAGCACTGCTGTATACATATATCTATATGGTTTGTCCATAGTATAGGTTGTAATATAACTCTCGAGTTCTCTCTTGTGGCGTCCTATTGTCTGGCTTGATCGGACGAGAGACGGGCTTTCCTCGTAGTCCCCCCGATCCGGTCTGCACCAAAGTTCTCTCTCCCTTTTACCGTGTATTATTATACCTATCCCGATCGCTGGTATATATATATAACTGCGCGTACGCGATGACCCTTCGGTCCGGCCACTCATCGCCGTTCCCCATCTCGAATTTAACTCCGAAGAGTGAGAAAAAAAAAAAAACGACGCAACCACGCAGCGGGGGGAACTTTGTACGCAAGTTTAAACGGATATTATTGAAATTTTAGCGTGAAAAATAAGATATACATAAATTTTGCAACTTTGCACCGATAATTTATGAATTATTTGGAAAACTAGAATATTAAGAGTGGCACAATTATTTTTCTTCTATACTGCTCGTTTCAATTCCACCTCTGGCGGTAGTACAGAGTGCTCGAGAGATATAGATAATATTTTTTACAAAAGTGCAAGTATAGTTCGGCTGCTCTCTGCTGTCCGAGTATCAGAAAATTGAACTTTGCGAATGAAATAAGATTGTCGAGCATGGTAGAATTAAAATTAAACCGTATTGTTTAACCGGTATTTTTTAATTCTCATAAATACCGGAGATTATTACCTGCTATTTCTCCGGCATTTTTGGCTCGCCAGTCACGATAATAGTCACGCCATATATCATATATAGTGCCGCGCGTGCCTCCGCTCGTTGATTTATCAAAAAAACGTTCTCTCGTCATTGTTATGTCGAGATTATTATTCCCTCTGGCAAAAGCTCTTATTTATCCACATCGGTAGAGAAAATATCGATCTATTCGGCTGCGTCGCACTTTCGGCTCGGCGGAATATATACAACTATATATATATATATATATATATATCAGGATATATATATATATAATATAAGGCGGAATATATACAACTATAAGGAGCGAGAGAAGAAAGACCCCTTCGGTGCATATATACCTGCGAGTCACACCGACACGTGTCACGGGGGTTCGTTCTCATCCGCTGCGCTCTCGCTCTGGACGTTTACGGTCGGATTTTTATTTTGTCTCTCTCGTTGGAGTCGCGTCGGCTGGGACGACGAGAGCGACAGATCTATCCTTGGTCGGTGTGTCTCTTTTCTTATTTATTTTTTCTCCTTTTTCTTTTGCCTCGCGCGCAACGTTATAGAGGACGTTATAATTAACCATTGACTTTCTTATCAATGCGGCGAACAAAACAATATATTGCGCTCGCTGTGCGCCTCTCCTTGCTTGAATAAAAAATTATACGATTGGTCCAATTAAAAAAAAAAAGTATTTCTCGATACTACATCGATTTAGCCACTGTCTATTATCGACGACGATTTTCGCTAAAAACTCGCTATATTATAATAATATATTAATTGAGCCAGGCTGCATAAAACGAGGATCGTGGCAAAAATTTTTTGACAACTTTCAACGAGAAAATATATTCTTGATCGATTTTTCAACTATATCACGTTTAATTTATCAAGATTATTAATTTGACGATACTCCTTTCGTTGAATTATTATTTAGTTTTTAAAAACTCGAAAACACGAGCGATTGAATTCTTCCTGACCCTCTTGTTGTTAATACGATTAGATAGCAATTTTTGAAAAATATTGCATGGGTATAATGATAAATTTTGACCGTGTTTTATTCCCATCGGATCCTTTGGCGCGCGTGTGGTGTTAAAGATGAAAAAGTAATAAAGAGAGGAAAAAGGATTCCATGACACAAAGATGGAATAAATCAGGAAGGCGGGTACCGATTAAAATTTAACAATCCAACGAGAGACCGTTCGGCCTTGAGGATGAAAGCCCCCTCAGTCCTCTCTCTTTCTCTCTCTCGCTCTTTCGAAAAGAAGAGGCGCGCGCGCTCCCCCCTTTTTCACACAGGTGGCGCGCGGCGGGATCATGATCAGGCGAGTCTCGCCTTGTTTCTCTTTGCTCTCTCTCTCTCTCTCTCTCTCGCGATGGCTCTTGAGATATTATATAGTACTATACGGAACACGATCACAAGGCAGCAAAACAGGGTCTATAACGGGCTTACAAACGTGGGAGAGAGAAAGAGATAGAGAGCTCGTTGAGATTCTCGTGAGAGATATGTGCGTGGCGGATGCCCCGGAACGAGAAACTTCCCCGGGCCGCGCGCGCATTAAAAGACTCACATTCCGATGCCCCCCCGCGCGCGAGACGGCGGTAACCAGTTCTGAATCGATTTTCGAGTCACCATGGATCTCGCATCGTATCGACCCGCCATGTGGCAGCAGCAGGTTAAATTACTCTAGGGGACAGAGAAACACGCGGGCATGCGTGTGTGTGTGTGTGTGTGTGTGTGTGTGTGTGTGTGTGTGTGTGTGTGTGTGTGTGTGTGTGTGCACATGCGCGCGAATGACCAAACATCATCATTTCTCCTTCTCTCTTGGCATTCGCGATCACCGCATTTGTCGCGTATCGATGGTTCACGAGATCGTTGCGCATACGTATGAGTGAAAAACCGTTACTGTTGTGAACAATATTACCCGCGCGGATGAGCGCAGACGCATATATACCCACAATCCTAAAGCAAAAAATTCCCGCTAGCCGTCGCATCCTCATATTTCTCAAAGCAGACTGCGCTCACCGACTATATTGTCATAAAAAAAAAAATCGCTGCGATGTACAGGACATATGTCACCCAACATTGTAGTTCCGGTGAGTGTGTCGCGCGCCGTCGTCGAGCAAGATCATAATATATCGAACGAAGGCGATCTCCGAAACGGTGCAAGAAATTTTGCTGTTAGCCGAGAACAGTTGGCAGCGGGCCCAGCAGACGCGCATTCACTGTTTACTGTTTGTCGAACAAGTATACTCAAGTACTTATAATATGTGATGCGCGGATTGCAATAAGTCGTCGATATTCGCGTTGCTCATCTGCTCTCACTAACGCGACTACCTGTGTCGCGACGAGTTTATCTCTATACGATAATTAATATTGAGGAAAGTTAGTGCGGGGCAATATTGAAATTTAACATTCGATCAGAAAATAAATATCAACGAATATGAGATATTTTCATGATTCAATAATTATATCAAGATAAATCGATGAAATAATAAACTATGTTGCAACGATATTTGATTACTTGGATTATTTTCCCAATTCTTCACCATCTTTCTATATTCGCTCGTATTTGCGATTCCAAATGTAATTATAATATTTTTCTTCTGTGTATTCGGCAAACGAGCGAAACTCCATATATTATATAATATGTATGTACGATATATACCCCCTATGACGGATTGACAAAGTGTTTATCTTAAAAAATGTGCGATGACTATTTATTTATATTTTATATTGAAGCTCGCGCAACGGGGCGGCAAGAATTCGACGATACAGGTTACTATACCGTCGCTGCACGCTGAAATCCATTCCCAAACCGAGTAAACCCGCACATCTTTCATGTTCGTACTGTATATTTTTCGTGAGATACATTCAAACAGCAATTTAGATTGTTATGCTATTTTCACATATTTTGAAGAAAAAAAAAATCGTTATTCCAACTTCAATTCAATTTCCCCCCCAATGATTTCGGCACAATATTTTTCAACTGGCCGCGAGCTAAGACTTTGTACAAGTTTCTTCCCTTATTGTTTTATTTCGTTCACGAGATAAAGCTCTCTCAACGAGGAAACAAAAATAAAAAAAAAGATCGCACCTGCTGCTCATATAGAGAGATAAATTGATTTTCACCGAGAGCACTCAATCTCTCTCTCTCTCTTCATCAAGAATATAAGCCAACAACTGATATCGCGGAGTACACGTCTTTTCTTGATTCGAATTTTTTTCATATACATATTCTCTCTCTCTCTCTCTCTCTCCCTCTCTCTTTTGTCGCCTCGCGCGCGTTACAGCAAAGTGAGAGAGAAAGAGAGAGAGAGAGAGAGAGAGAGAGAGAGAGAGAGAGAGAGAGAGAGAGAGAGAGAGAGAGAGAGAGCAGTGGTCGAGATCCCCGTTTCTCGTGTTCCTTCCAGAGTGAGAAACACACACACACAGAGACAACAAGGCGGCAATAAGAGAGGCAAGTTGTTGGTCAGTTGCTCAGCAGCACTTGCCACAGACGCATTGTATACTGGGTTTGGCAAGCACGCCGCGCTTAAAAATCGCGAGTGTCGCTATGTAAAAAAAAAAAGACGATTTTTCCCAAGAACGATACAACAAACGATTTTTAACGTTGGAGGTTTTTTTTTTTCCTTCAACATATTTATTACAATCGATAATACTTTAACCATCATCCGCGCTACCTCTTATTTCATTGGCCTTCCTCGAAAACGCGGTTGTGCACACGAATATTGTACCAGAAAATATTGAAATTTGGGGTAAAATAAAAATGCCGCGAAACGTAGCAGCAGACACCTTACGCCATCAACGATTGTTTCTTGGTGATTGTACATTTCGACTTTTTTCCCCAATAGTCTAAGTGTTGTTGTGTCGCGGTGATATAACGTATTTATTAACAGTGTAAACAAGACGAGAATTGTTATTTTTTTTTTGTTATCGCAGTGAGAAAAAAAGAGGCGGCTCCGCGTGTGCTGGTCTTGTCGCGCGAGCAGGATGCGAGCAGACGCCTGCTGCTCGAATTCTGCTTCGATGAACAATCTGCTCTGATTGATGCAACGACGACGACGACGACGCGGTGATTTTTTTTTTTTTTTTTTTTCTCTCATTGAACATTTTGCGACATACTTATAAAGATTTTAAGCACGATCGCAGCATGGCGATATTAAGATTAGCGATTTTCGCGCTTATCCTACGAAATTTTCAACTCGTCGCCAATTCGGCAACCTCAAACCCCGCTAAGGTCAGTTTCATCAACGAGCCGATTTATCCTTGTTCCATCAAATATTATTTTAATTTTTTAATTTTCCGAAAGCCCTTATATACGCAGGGCTTTTGTCCAAAAGATTTAGTTTTAATTCTTTCAAAATTGCGCTGAATTGTATCTTTAGTTATATTTTTTAAAATTTAAACCGTAGTTAATTTTTTTTTTAAATCACAAATTCGGCCACAGCTGCGCAGATTAAGGATATGGCTTAGTTGTGCACTTCACACTGGTCAAATGCGAGTATTAAATTTTCAATATGGTTTTTATAAAACTTTAGCCCACTAATAATGCGAAGAGTGTACAGTAACGAAAGTTTATTTGTACAACAGCAGCATATTTTATCGGAACATAGAAAAATATTAATAACGATTGACTAGCGAATGCGATAAGATACTCGATAAATCGAAATTTCTGCATGATCGTATACATTTCTCTCGAGATTTTTCAATGAATATAATCGACTTACATTTCGTTCCTCAAAAAAATACTCTAAGAATTCACGATGCACATTTTTGTATGTAGTATCAATTGTTTGAAAATTACAGCAGTTTTTTTTATAAAAGAATTTTTTTTCTTAAACGATCAACCTCACAAAAAAATCTGTGTGTTTGTTGAATGTCCGTAGGGTAGGGTCCGTTGAGGAAGAAAATCAGTCGTGCGATGCATTATCTCGACGAAAAATGTATCATTTTGTGAAAATTTGCATTTATCAATCGATGTTTTTTTTTTCAAATCCATCGTTATTAAATATTTTTATAAATCAACGACGCATTGCTGTAATACAAATAAACCGTCCCCACTACTGTTAATTAATAAGTGGGGGAGACGATATTTTTTAAAAATTTATTTTCAATGATTTCACTTCATAAATAGCTCAATCGAAGCTTATTCGGGTTAAGGTGGTCATGAACATGCTAATTGAATCATTTGGTGGTCAACAATCATATCTGCGAGAAACCAAAAAAAAAAAATCCTACCCCATTTTTTACAAGTATGGCCCTTCAGGAGTCGAATTACATAATTAATGAAAGGAAAATTGTGGTCATAGCACTGGCCGTCGGGGCTTTATCGCAGCACGCAAGTATCGAACTTGTCGAAAAAAATGACGGATTTTGAACGATTTTTTACACAAAGAGTCTTGCATTTCCCGGTAGTTTTATGAAAAAAAAAATCCAGCTGAAGCATAATGCCATATATATATACTCATGCGGGCTGCTTACAGCCCGCCATACTATAATCGAAACAGGTAAGATTTTGTCTTTTTTTTTCCAAACCATGTTTTACAGGCTCACTTTTGTTTAGACTAATTATTTTCGAGCAGACATTAATGAAAATCGCCACGCCATACACCGTTTCGACGGGTCTAAATAGCCGCCATACTGCCGTAAAGCAGCAGTAGATTTTTTTGAAAGTTGCTAAACGATTTTTTACAGCCAATAAATTTTTTTACCAGATACTTTTTTTGACTGGAAACATAAATCCGATTACGCCATACCCGTGGGGTGGGTCAAATACCTATAATATTATTTAAAAAATCTAAGATTTCATGGCGTAATTTGAATGATTTTTCGAGTATGGCACCACTTTTGCACTTCACCATAAGTATATGGCATAATTTTTCCGAGGCATATTTATATATGAAGCTTCGAAAAATCAAAACGCCCATACTGTAAAAATTTGTTTCACATTATTTTTTTTTTTTTGTACATTTTAACGCGAGTGTGGCAGTCTTCAGCCCCATCGTCAGAGTATGGAATATTCTTTTTTAGGCACAATCATATCGAAATAAACTGAATACAATGATGCCATACTGTATAATGAATAATTTTACGCCTTGTCCAATCGTATTTAAAAAACATTTCGAAAAACAGTTTTTCAAGTGTGCACTTTTTTTTCAACTTTTGCACTGGACCAGAAGTATGGCAAGTCAAATTGTATCATGAACTTGCAAAAAATCAAAATATACTGTAAAAAATCGTTCAGCAACTTTTAAAAAATCTACTGCTAAAGCCCCGACGGTCAACTCTATATGACCATCATTTTCCTTTAATTAATTATGTAATTCGACCCCTGAAGGGATGCCATACTTGTAAAAAATGAGGTAGGATTTTCTGTCACTGTATCTCCCGGTCTATGATGATTCGTCCGGAAATGTTGAAATTTTTTTGTCGTTGACCGCATCAAGCCATCAAACGATTTATGTGCTTTCGTCCGCCGAATGACGAATCATTCATGGAGCGTCGTTGCCGCGCGGGGGCTGCTCGCGCGGATGAAGAATTTATATTTTAATAACAAACACATGTTATAATGGATCTGATAAATTTACGAAAAAAAAAAAATACACACGTAAATTTGAGCCTTTCAAGGATCCTTCTCATAATGTTCCATGGCAGATTTACACAAATTCTCGTCGCGTGTCACACACGAGACAGCAACAGCGGAATTAATATCGCGGGCATTGCATGCAAGATACATATATGCATATATGGGCGAAAACGCCAATTATATGTAAGCTTTTAGGCTTCAAAATTTCGATTTTGCTGAAATTTTGATATATTATTGTGTGTGCCAAGATATGTAAATCCCCCAAATTTTAGACCTCTAGACCTTCCCGTTAACGAGCTACACATTAATTAATTTCTCCATTTGACGTATGTGATTATTTTTTCTTTATTTTTTAACACTTCCGGGTGTTGAAAAAAAAAATAGAACCCAACATGTTCTTTCTTTGCAAAAAAGTCTGATCTTTTCGAATATAAAATTCTTTTTCAGGTAGAACTTCAGCAACAGTTAAAAAATCACGTGTTTTTGCAAAAAACCTGTTTTTTTTCAATGATAGTGCGCGATTTTAATTTTTTTTTAATTCCATCGAAAAGCTAAGAATTTTTTAGTAAAGTTACCAAATTTTCAGAGTGGGATGACCATGGGTTTGCATCTGAGCTGCATTTATGGAAAACTTGTATACACGTCGTTGTTTGATCGCTCCACCCGCTGAACTAAAAGACGTGTACAAGTTTTCCATTTTAACTGTTGCTGAAGTTCTACCTGAAAATGAATTTTATATTCGAACGGATCAGACTTTTTTACAAAAAAAAACATGTTGGGTTCTATTTTTTTTTTTCAACGCCCGGAAGTGTTAAAAAATAAAGAAAAAACAATCGCGTACGTCAAATGGAGAAATTAATTAATGTGTAGCTCGTTAAAGGGAAGGTCTAGAGGTCTAAAATTTGGGGGGTTTACATATCTTGGCACACACACAAAAACATATCAAAATTTCAGCAAAATCGAAATTTTGAAGCCTGAAGGCTTACATATAATTGGCGTTTTCACCCATATATATGAGACATTCCACGTCAACTCAGCCACCCCGTTTTTTTTATTGTCTCGAAAAAATTATTCAGTATGGGCATTTCAAAGGACAATATATCCATGATATTTTACCAAAATTTCATCCCCCCACTATTGTTGGTTCTCGAGATAATGATTAATGAAGTCTCAATTTTGTAAAAATCATAACTTCGTAACTACTGATCGGATTTAAACGATTAAAAAAAGAATCTTTTTGATTTTTTTTGCTCTTTTCGAAAAAAAATATGTCATCATCGGATAAAAGCTCATTAGACATTTTTCGGAGTAAATTAACAAAAAAAAATTTTTCCCTCTTCACTGATGCCTTGTTCCATTTTGAAAATATCCTGCGGAGTTGCGTATTGCCTCCCTCTATCAGAAAAAAAAATACTGAGTAGAATTCCGATTGGCCCTTTCGTGGAAAAAAAAAAAAAATCGAAAAATTTCCCCGAAAACTGTCTAATGAACTTTTCTTTAATGACGGCATATTTTTTTTCAAAAAGGGCGAAAAAAATAAAAAAGATTCTTTTTTTAGTCGTTAAAATCCGATCAGCCGTTACAAAGTTATGATTTTCACAAAATTGAGAATTTATTAATCATTATCTCGAGAACCAACAATAGTGGGGGGATGAAATTTTGGTAAAATTTCATGGATATATTGTACTTTAAAATGCTTATACTGAATAATTTTTTCGAGACAAAAAAAAACGGGGTGGCTAATGAGTTAACGTGGAATAGGACACGTCAACGCAGCCACGTCAACTCAGCAACCCCGTTTTTTTTTTTGGTCTCGAAAAAATTATTCAGTATAAGCATTTCAAAGTACAATATATCCATGTAATTTTACCAAAATTTCATCCCCCCACTATTGTTGGTTTTCGAGATAATGATTAATAAATTCTCAATTTTGTGAAAATCATAACTTCGTAACGGCTGATCGGATTTTAACGACTAAAAAAAGAATCTTTTTTATTTTTTTCGCCCTTTTTGAAAAAAAATATGCCGTCATTAAAGAAAAGTTCATTAGACAGTTTTCGGGGAAATTTTTCGATTTTTTTTTTTTTTTCCACGAAAGGGCCAATCGGAATTCTACTCAGTATTTTTTTTTCTGATAGAGGGAGGCAATACACAACTCCGCAGGATTTTTTCAAAATGGAACAAGGCATCAGTGAAGAGGGAAAAATTTTTTTTTGTTAATTTACCCCGAAAAATGTCTAATGAGCTTTTATCCGATGATGACATATTTTTTTTCGAAAAGAGCAAAAAAAATCAAAAAGATTCTTTTTTTAATCGTTTAAATCCGATCAGTAGTTACGAAGTTATGATTTTTACAAAATTGAGACTTCATTAATCATTATCTCGAGAACCAACAATAGTGGGGGGATGAAATTTTGGTAAAATGTCATGGATATATTGTCCTTTGAAATGCCCATACTGAATAATTTTTTCGAGACAATAAAAAAAACGGGGTGGCTGAGTTGACGTGGAATGCGACATATATATATATGAGGGATTTAACTAAAAAACGAGAGGTAATAGACGATGGTATTTGGAATTTGTTTAAAATTATTTTTTTCTTGCGGATTTTTGTGTATTTACATCGCTAGGAGGGGGTTTTTCAATAATCATCTTCATTCAGTCAGGACAGCCCATCAAAGTTTAATAAAATGATATTCATGGCAAATTTTCGAGCAGCGAAGGAATGAGAATTCCTGAAAAAAAATTCAAAGAACAAAAACTGCATGTTTTTCCACCTATTTACGACAAAAAAATACGCCAAAAACGCAGAATCACGCAGAAATAACCACTATATTTTCGCCTACTGAAAATACGCCATTTTTTATTTTTTAAACTCAAATATGTATAACGATTTCTCAAATGATTTCGCAACTTTTGAGTCTATATAATCTGAACGTGGTTCAAGCTGAATCTTCGATTTTTATTGCATATTTTTCGTTCAGGGTTATTGATTTTTCGTTGTTTTTTTTTTTTCGTATAATTTAGCTGGAAACAAATAAAAAAGAGACTTCGATGGTCATATATTTTCCCAAACACCTTTCCTCATTATATACTGTCTGTGAACAAAACTGTTGTTCAAACTTAATGAAGTCTCTTTTTTTATTTGTTTTCAGTTAAATTATACGAAAAAAAAACCAACGAAAAATCAATAAACCCGAACGAAAATCATGCAATAAAAATTAGAGATTGGCTCGGACCACGTTCAGATTAGGCTCAAAAGTTGCGTAATTATTTGAGAAGTCGTTATACATATTTGAGTTTTTAAAATAAAAAATGGCGTATTTTCAGTAGGCGAAAATATAGTGGTTATTTTCTTCCTACGTTAATATTGCCGTATTTTTTTTTTTTTCTTACGAAAGTAGGTGAATAAACTAGCAGTTTTTGTTCTTTGAGTTTTTTTTACGAATTCTCATTCGTTCTACTCGAAAATTGGCTCTGAATGTCATTTTATGAGAAACTTTGATGGGCACTGAATAAAGATGAAGATCGAAAAATACATTAAAAAATCCGCAAGAAAAATATTTTAGACAAATTCCAAATACCATCGTCTACGCGACCACTCGGTTTTTTTTGTGAAATCCCTTATATATAAATACAATATATGTATACGCGAAGAGCAAAGAGAGAAAGAAATAGAGATGAGCTGGAGGAATTGATAACTATATAAATAACAAAAATACCCGCACGCCTATATATGGGAGAAAAATCTGTATGAGCCTTATTTTTTTTCGTTTATTTATTTTTTTTGTTTATGTTTAATAATAATACATAACAAAATAAACTTAAAATGCTCGTTATCATTGATTTTTCCGTCGTCATCTTGTAGTTATTGTTTAGCTGTGCGCCGGCACAGGCGATCGAATAATAGAATATAGTTATTGATGGATATTATTAGCAGGTTACTTTGAAACAGAGGTATTATAAGCTAGCGAAGAATATGAGCAGTTGCGGTGTTTATCGCATTAGTTTTGTTTGTCGTGGTTGTTTGCATGTCCGCCAGTTGAGTCGACCGTCAAGGGGGCCCCGCAGGGGTGATGCCCCGCCGCCGGGAGAGCTTCTCGACTGTCACAAACGTAATTTTTCAATGATATACAACATTGCTTATTATATTCGTAAAATGGACGACCGTACATTTTCGAATTCTTTCGAGGGGTTTTGTTTTGTTTTGTTTTTTTCCCCCCTGGGATTCCTTTTCATATGTTATCTCGAATCGTTCTTTTGATTCTCGTGCAGATAGTAATTAATTGAATACTTACGCCACCGCGGATATTAAATAACAAGTCGATTGTGACGACGATAGGCGCCACAATAGAATCTCGGGGAGATTCGTTAGACACGCACAACGAGCAAGTAAATACCAAAAGCTGTGTAAGCTTTATAATGTTTTAATATACTATTAGATTATTGAGTCTCCAGCACCGATAATTATTTCCTCTCAAGACCATGGTAAACATAAAAAGTCATTTCATAGGAAGAAAGAACATAGTGTTCTTTGTTCTTTATGATTTGGTGACGATATTCATTATTAGGGTCTTTGTGACCAGCCTTCGGTGTCTCTCCGAGATATCCAAAGACTACGCACGGTCCTTCCTCGTGCATTTGAATAAAATAATTAAAGTTATAAGTTAATTCGCTGCGTTTTTATATTATTTATCTTCCCATTTTCACTATATTCAATATACATAAATATATACATATATATATAATAACGCGGAGAGTGTGCGTGAGTGAACGAATTAAGGTGGCTCATCAGTGAATTAAAAAACCGGCGATACGAATGAAACTTCGGGAGAGTGTTATCTAAGATGCAATGAACGCTCTCTCAAAATTTCAGAGTATGTTGCCAGGCAAATTATTGCGAACGAGTAATTTAAAATTACCTATTTTAGCATGGGTCTTATGGCAGTTGATTCCATTTTCACCGGAAGTGACATGATACCTTTTGATAAAGACGAGAGTTCTTATTCAAATTTTGAGTATTGAAAGATGAAACCGTGAACTTTCCAATGGTATTTAAAAAATTGTGTCTTGCCAGGGATTTTCCCGAGAAATTTAATCGCGAAAGTCATCGTGTGTGCAAATCTCGGATACAATATATATGTCTGTCATTCTGCACGCGAGGAAACATATGAATATCAGCTATCGTTTTTGACTTGATCGCTCTGACAGTGCTGACAGCACTAGTCAAAAATCGTGACGTGAAAAAAAATCATAAACCTATCATAATATTTTCTAAATACTCTGTCTAAATAAAATTTATGAATTTCGATGACGTTTCCCGTGATATTTTATTCGTAATTTATTATAAATAATATAAATAAAGTCTCAACTGACAAGAGTATTTAACGCTGTCAGAGCGATCAAATAAAAAACGATAGCTGATATTCATATGTTTCCTCGCGTGCAGAATGACAGACATATATATTGTATCCGAGATTTGCACACACGATGACTTTCGCGATTAAATTTCTCGGGAAAATCCCTGGCAAGACACAATTTTTTAAATACCATTGGAAAGTTCACGATTTCATCTTTCAATACTCAAAATTTGAATAAGAACTCTCGTCTTTATCAAAAGGTATCATGTCACTTCCGGTGAAAATGGAATCAACTGCCATAAGACCCATGCTAAAATAGGTAATTTTAAATTACAGGTTCGCAATAATTTGCCTGGCAACATACCCTGAAATTTTGAGAGAGTGTTCATTGCATCTTAGATAACACTCTACCGAAGTTTCATTCGTATCGCCGGTTTTTTAATTCACTGATGAGCCACCTTAAAGCATATCAGAGATCCGTCATTAACCCTTTGAGCCATAAATTATTCCTTTAGTTTTCACGATTTTTTTTCAATCAATTTGTTTCTAATAATAATAATTTACATTATATCGCAGTAATTACTATTGGATTTTGAAAACCTTCTAGTATACAATCAGAAATAGCAAAAAAAAACCGCAATGAAATATGTTGAAAAATTCTCTAAATATACAAAAAAATGGATATAAAAAAGATGGTAAGAATGCTTACTTACCACTATATGACTCAAAGGGTTAAATAACATTTCGTTATAGACCGCTCTCACAATATATACCGTCACCGCGAGTCACCAATAATTAACACCCGTTGTGACTTCTCGAATGATAATAGCTGTTATTATTATCCCTGATCATAATCAACGGTATTCCAAGTTCATTAAATATTCATATTAAGAAATTTCATCGGTCGAATTCATAATAATTCTTAATAAATAAAAAAAAACGCTTGTAGACTAATTAATATAATTTATCAGAGCCCCGCTCGTAGGGAGGATATCATAAATTTGTAACAAGTTCGATTGATATTCCAACAAATTTTCCGAAAAAGCGTATATAGGGGGAAAAAAATAAAAGTAAAGTGTGTCAATTGAAAATATGTATATGAAAGGGAGAACGGCGTGAAAAAGCTCGGATGTGCGTGCGTGCGTGTGAATCTCGACACAAATAAAGCAGAGTTTTCATTTACCAATTCCGCCTTTGACCTTCGAAGCGCGCCCAAGGCAACATCAACGTATGTTGCGTTGGATCGCAAATCAAAAGAGCAGAACGAGAGACCTCTCGGTGTGTCGTGTATTCTCCAAAGGTCTCTGTTATCGCGCGTTGGTCCAGAAAATTTTTTTAAAAATGAATTGAAACTATATTTTTATACCCATATAGGTTACGTCAGATGGGCCTGAGCATTTTTATTTTCACGCGATGAGTCACAAAAGTATTATAGCTCTCCTTTCATTACAGCATTATTATTACACAGTTCTTTCTTATTGCGTTTTTACGGTGCTGATGCTGCTCCGTTTTATTCTTTTCCATGCGTGGGCGCACTTTTTTGTTTTTAAACCGGAAGAAAAAAAAAATATGTGTGCTCAACGCACATATATATATTTATATATATATTATGTATGCGACTCATCGATGAGTCTTATTACGGCCTCTACAAAATTTTCCGCGTACATGCCTTTGTAGGTATATCTATCTTTTGCAAAAAAGTCGAAGATCCAAGCATCTTTGTTTTTCCAATACAAAAAACCCTTTTATACGATAAGTATAATAAGGAATCAATATCCACACAATTGATACACAAATTGCGAACCCTTTCATTGTACGCTTCTGCATTTTGAGACTCGTTGGATCAAACGGAGTGTATTAATTTTTAATTATTTATTTGGAAAATCTTCAGCCTTTATTGCTGTTCCAAAATATGCCCTCTTCGGCTTGTAAAAAGATTGTAGCTCCTGGGTGCAAGCCTTCTGACAAATCATTTTTTTTTTTTTTCTTGAATCGCATGTTTTCGGCGGTGGCCCATAACAATGCAGCAACTCCACTTCCAATAGCACACTCGCAATGGGTTTTGCTTCGATAAATTCATTCGACGAGAATGTCCACCACATACTGAACATGTTTCTTCATTTGTGCTTGACAATATCGTCTGATAAATGTTCAGTTATTGAATGTGGCTTGCACACAATAAATATATTGGTTGTCGTATATTTGTTAACCCAAATCTTTTATACAGAAAATCTAATGCGATAAAAAATCACATAACTATTTATGCTTTTCTATTGCATTATTTAATGCATTCTTAGTCCAAAAACATACTGCCCGAATTATCATTTCACTCTCAAAATTACCTTTCTAAGAATAACGTGATGCTGTTCCTTTTTGTTAATTGTGGCATCAATATCACGATAGTTGCCGTCATCTGGTAAGACAAATATTGTTTCGGAAGACTCATTGTCATTTGGGTTATCAACATTCGGTATAACAAAATTATTCTTACCATCATACCAATGTAATATGCAATGATAGTTTACAAAAATTGAATTGTGCTTTGGAAAGCATTAGATACATATAACCCAATGTGATGACTGTATACTATATGATACTAAATATGCAATATGAAGTTAAAATTCAATTACCTTTCTAGCAGATCTTTTTTCTTCCTTTTGAGACAAGTACCACGGCGACTTTTGATTCCTCTTTTAATTCTTTAACCGTCCAAGAAAAATACTTTTCCATTTTGGAACATAAAAAATTTCACGCCAAAGTGGACCAACGATTGTGGCGTCACCAGCACTCGGCTTGTCAGTCAGCTGTGGTGGTCCCCCATACCACCATTGATAGATTCTCATAGCGAGCGCATAGTTCGGCCAACGGTCGCGACGCGTCGCTCGAGATCTTTCCCGCAAGCGAACCAGCACCCGGGCGGTATTTATTCGAGTCGCGAAGCTCAATCATACCTCTGTTCCTAATGAGATTTTTTCAAATTTTACTCAAAATACAATAAAAAAACAAAACACGAAAAAAACGTGCGTTAAATTTAAATATAAGAACAAGTCAGCAACTACAAACGGACTATAGTAAGTTTTAGAATAAACAGGAATAGTCAACCAAAAAGATGTAAAACAGTATTGTTAACACAAAGACTGAATAAATGAACTTTTTAAACTAACAGTCATACCTCGACGATTTCAAAGTGGATTTTTTTACATTGCACTATCTCGTTGCTTTAATTCCATTCGTTACTTCGTTTTTGCACCGAATAAAAAATTATTTGACGAATTTATAGGCGCCGCGTCGTTAGTTTAGAACATACTGGCATACGAAGTTATGTACTTAATTACATGATAAATTGTTAAGTAATAAATTTTATACCGAAACCGGTCATAATATCTTGTGATTTATCATATGAGTTTCCATATGATTTATCGTATGATCTTTTTCAGTAGGGTATACGTACTATATATAGCTATCGAATTACACAATTGCATCGTGTTGCGATAATCGCCCGCATCATCTCTATATGCATATGTTTTATCGTGATGGAACGGAAATTCTATTTTTTATTTCATCACGGTTCTGTATGTGTGTAGCGTGTATATATATATATATATATATATATATATATATATATATATATATATATATATATATATATATGTATAGTTGGTGATGACGCGCCGGGCGGCTCTCACGGTGGTGCACAATGACATTGCGGTTGACCGAGCGCGTGGCGTTGTTTCGATGCATGGCCAAAAGAAGGCAAATAACGCGTAGGTAGTAGAGACCGTGCACACTAATACACTGTCACGAAAGTGAGAATATGTACTCGTATACATGTATACTAGTTGCGACATACTGCAGTCCAAAACGAACACTTTGTTGGGGGAAAATGTATGTACGTACACGACAACACATTCTCACTTTGGCGAGAGTGTATTTGTGTGCACGGTCCCTGTAGCACATGAATTGTTAAAGAAGAATCGTCTCATTGTCTAGGTGGGGTGGGGATGGCCCGTATGCTTATTATATACATTATATTATACGTATATACTCCGCGGGCAGCAGCTTGTTAGTCGTGCGCCGTTATATATCTCACAAAATCCATGCATAGCATTCGAAAAATAGGTTGTTTTTTTTTGTTATACTAAATAGTTAGCCGCTGTCCGTTTTCTTTCTGAGTACATGCACGTACGAATGTTCGAAAATCTGCGATATTTCTTACGTCTATTTAAAATACACAACCCCAGTCGCATGCACATTGAATTTTTAAGTATTATGAGAAGCACACGCTATATTACACTATTTCTTCTTTCCACTCTTTCTTATTTCGCGTCATTAAAACGTTGCTTTTGTTTTTTTTTTCAACATTCACGTTTTTCTAGACGTAAAATAATTTTTAACAATTATATTTTTTGAAATATTGCTGGAATGATAAAAATACGCGCAAGAGAAACAAGACGCGTTGGTAACGGCTAATATATATATATATATATATATTTAAGCGTTGCTCGACGCTTGCATGAGTATACTATTTATTTTCACACGCGAGATAGCATACATATTATACGTAATACTATTTCCGCGCGTCGTATCACAAAATCTCGTCAAGTAGGTATACTATAACGTATATATTATCTCCTCGTGATATTTTGGCTTGATTTCGAGATAAAATGCAGAATATAAGAGTAGCGTGTACGTCGCGATGCTTTTTCAATCTCCCGTTTAACAATGATATCGTTCGCATGAAAAGTTTTCTTGATCATCTTCCTGATGCGACCATATATATATATATATATATATATATATAATCGTCTCGCGCGAGCAGTTGTCGCTAATTATTAATGGCATGTATTACGCTTTGCGTGTCACGCATGCATGAATAGAGGGAATATATATTAGCGAGTGGCAGAACATAAAATAAATACATTTTTTTTGTTTTACATATTCTTACATATCGATCTTGCCGCCGGAAAAGATACGTAAAATTGTTTGGTTCGTTGGGGCCTTTTGTTTCTCAGGAGCCTATGCGGATGATATGAATATAATCTCGAATATAATATTATATCCTACTTTATGCGTGAAATTTCGTGCTCTGCTGTTTGAGCGCGCTATTGTATATCGCCTCGAAGAATGCCGCGCGTTGTTAGAGTACATTTATATATCATAGCTGAATCTCGTCAAGAATAAAGAGATCTATTGTAAAGAGATCTGTTGCTCCGGGAGTGCATATGCGATGCCTGAAGAAGAGAAGAGAAAACACACACACACAGACACATATACAATTTAACATCTCATATACCCAAACCTCCTTCGGTTTTCTACATTTCATTTATTTATTTTTTATTTTTTTCACATACCGCTCCATAAGCAATGAAGGAAGCTCTGTTTTCCATGCGCGCAAACAAAAAAATCGCCCTTTAAAAAGCGTAAATTAAGATCTTATGCGTTGGGACATAAGAATATTTTTATACGCGCGAGAATCGAATGGAAAAAAAAAATTATTCGTCTAACAGTGAAAAAAATCAAAATCATTCAATTTACGCCGAAGATTATATCAAAGATAACCCAAAACCCTTCTTTTCATATTCGTTAAATTGATATTGAAAAATTATTGAAGAAGCAGCAGCAGTGACGTACAATTTTTTTGTCCCAGTCGCTACAGCACTTTCATCGATATAGTATGTAATATGTAGCTCGCGGTTCGCACAATCTGCCCCAATGGACCTGCCTTCGCTTCTATCATACGTCTAACACACATAAGACCATGCCACCGCAATATAATATGCTCTGTAATATTAATAGAGAATATTATTCTCGCGCGTGTCAGACTCTCAAACGCGCGGGTATATGGTAATTTATTCCTAATACCGTATACTATGTATGCAGCGGGTATCTACGATAAGACAACACTGCTATATGCTCGGATATTATATGTATGTTCAAGCGACTTAAATAATACACGATCGAATCGCGCGAGATCACTTATTTCATAATTATATACGTATATATATATATATATATATATGTGTGTGTGTGTAAACGAATAAGCTATGATGATGTGGTAGAGCGAAAATATTGGTTCGCGATATTGTTATGTGTCTTTTATATACTACGTATAGCAGCAGCAGCATCAGCAACGGTACTTATTTTGAAACGTTCATGCGCTTGCATGCTTTTATAACGAATTTTATTTTTCCTCTTACCTAAATGAATATAGAGAAATAAAAATTTAAGAATAAATTACTATATTTCCAATGTAGTCAAAGTTGCATAAAATGATATTTTTATTCGCGTTAACGGATCCCAATAACATGGACGTATGATGAAAATACACGCGTCAACGCGCCGCGAGAGGGCGAGCCATGCAATTAGGAGTATGAATGAATTTTTTTTTTTTCAATCATTGGGGCGCATAATGTAGAGTAAGTAAAAATAATGAGGACGTATTTTTTATTGTTCGTTAAAAATGACAGATGCACCTGTTATAGAGGCATTCCACATCAACATGACCACTTCAAAACCTTAAATATCTTAAATTTTTCTGCAATCGATATATGCTATAGTAGGCTTTAAAACAAAAATATTGATATGTATTAAATTTATAGTGGCATTGATAGGGGTGAAATTAGAGGAAAATCCGATTTTTGCTTTTTTTTTCTCCCTGATTTTATTACATGGAAATAGGGTTTCGGAGCGAAAAATTGCTAAGAATCAATTTTGTTGTGTTTGTTGCAAGGATAACGAAAAAAATTTTAGAAGGCAAGATTTTACATTTTTCTTGGAAAGAAACCTATTTAAAAAATAAAAATCGATTTTTGGACGATTATGACAGTTTAAAAAAATTTGAAATATTTTCTTTTAATTTCTCGTACTTTTTTCGAAAGGAATACGTCTCTTTCCAGATGGAGAAATTTAATCTAAAGGCTCAGCAAAAAAAAAAAAGAAAATTGGAAAATTGGCGAGTGTATTTCTCAATATTTATTTACAAGATATTCGCAAATATATTGAGAAATATACTCGCATTATATAACATTTTTATTTCAAATTTTGCATAAAATTTTTTTTCCAATTTTCTTTTTTTGCTGAGCCTTTAGATTGAATTTCTCCATCTGGAAAGAGACGTATTCCTTTTGAAAAAAGTTCGAGGAATTAAAAAAAAAATATTTCAAATTTTTTTAAACTGTCATAATCGTCCAAAAATCGATTTTTATTTTTTAAATAGGTTTTTGTCCATGAAAAATGTAAAATCTTGCCTTCTGAATTTTTTTTTCGTTATCATTGCAACAAACACAAGAAAATTGATTCTTAGCAATTTTTCGCTTAGACACACTATTTCCATGTAATAAAATCAGGGAGAAAAACAAGCAAAAATTGCATTTTTCTGTAATTTCACCCCTATCAATGCCACCATAAATTTAATACATATCAATATTTTTGTTTTAAAGAGTACTATAATATCGATTTCAGAAAAATTCAAGATATTAAAGTTTTTAAGTGGTCATGTTGATGTGGAATGCCTCTATAGGCAATTTAATTTAACGGATTTTGATATATATAGATATAGCGAAACATGTGTGACGTCATAATGTTATATTTTTCAATTTGTTATATCAACGGCAATTTTGATTCAAATAAAAAAATAAAAAATACGTACTAAATATTTTTTCCTAAACTACCAGATTTTGAAATAAAAAAAAATTTCATTCATACTCCCAATTCTTTCATCATTAATTTTCGTGCCTGAGGAAACAAAAATAAATCAAAGAATATTCTTCCTCGCGCAATAAGAACGTGCGCGCACCCTCGCGACGTCGTATAGGAGCAATTGATTCAACGAGTATGAATCTCGATGCGTCTATATAAATTATATATTTGTAGAAACAGCGCGATTTATTTTTTTTTTATGTTTCGCTGCGATTTCACAGGAGGAATGCAGAAAGAGGATAGCGGAGTGTACAATGGCCAGTGATACGAATACGGGGCGGCCGGTTTGCGGAAGCGACGGCCTGACATATCCGAGCCAGTGTCAGGTAGTTTCGAGACAGTGCCAGGGGGAATCTCTTCTGATAAAGCACACCGGTCCTTGCCCCGGTAAGTTTCGCCTCTACCGTCCCCCGCATCTTTTTATTATTCGTATATCGATTTTTTTTAAAATTTTTTAAAATAATTATTTGTTTATTTATATGTGAATAGGATATAAAAATAGGTTCAAAAATGATTTTGCAGAAACACCAGCGTGTTTCTCGGCTCGATTGACAGCTCGACCAGGCGCCCGTCCGGTCTGTCGTTTGGATGGGACTTATGCGCCGGTTCAGTGTCATGCCGAGACCGGATATTGTTGGTGCGTCACTCCCCAAGGTCGACCACTTCCGGATACATCGGTGAGAAATGAGAGACCGAGATGCCAGTCGTCGTCGCTGTCGGGCTGGGACAAGCAGCAGCAGCATCAGCTCTATGATACAGCAGCATCGATGCGAAGCGGCGGTCAGCAGAGAAGACGAGCGTCCCCAAATTCGAAACAACCGAGACAGCAGTATACGAATCGGCACAGAAATACGTGCGATCGTGCTGAAAAATCAAAATTTAATAATAATCTCATAGAAAATTTTAAAATTGAGTACAGGAGGACTAATATATCGTCGGAAGGTATATTATTTATCGTATTTCTATATTATATCGTCGCACACATTGACTTAATATATATATTATATAACATACATAATTTACAAGCAGGACAAATACTTTTTTGACAAATTCGTTTTTTATTCGTCGCATATCGTTATAGTTACCGTCGTTGTTATTCCATCAGCAAAATCAAGATTCATCGAGTTGTTTTCTCCTCATACGCGCGTGGGCGACGATATATTTGCATATTTAAATATTTCAATATTTGCTACTTCACGACGAAAGCGAAGAATTATTGTTCCATGAAAAAATCATTAAAAAAAAAAACAAAAACATATATTTTTTTGGTACACTATAGTAATTCTTAAATTTTTCTCGTTTACGCAGGCCTATGACTATATATATATACATGCATAATGCATATACATATATATATATATATATATATCTATATATACATACATGCATAATGCATAAATACCATGTGTATATACAATTTATAGAAACATTTATCTTGAAGAAAAATGAGTGCAGTCAACACCGAGTTGATAATTGCATATTTGTATTTGGAATGAAAGAAGCTAATAATTACAGGTTGTCGATACACGCGATTAAAGTTATAATTGTCAATCCGGCAGGGTTGCATTAATCCATGTACACTTATATACTTGCGTTGTCATCGTCCTCTCTCTCTTTTTCTCTCTCTCTCGCACCTCGCCTCTTTCAGGGCTGATAGGAGAACAAAAAAAAAACATCTACCTTTGATTTTATTTTTGACTTGCATCGCTCTATCACATATGTATAGTAATAATAGCCTTTCGTTATACGTAGTCCAGCAATTTCAGGAAAATGTATCTTTTGCAACGACATTCATTTATCCATTATATCGCTAAGCTCGTATAGTTATTGTATATTTGGTATTTTTTTTTTTTTTTTTTTTATCAACAGCAGGTGATAAAAATGTGGAGCGGGTATTGTCGTGGAAGTTCGTTACGCTTGATCAGGACGGGGATGGTCATCTCGACAGAGACGAGTACAAAGAGCTGAGGAGACTCGCGAAAAAGGCCGTAAGACCGAAGAAATGCGCTCGTACGTTTGCCCGGACGTGCGACCTCAATCAGGATCTCAAGTTGTCGCGACAAGAATGGGGCGCTTGTCTCGCTAACGACTTTACCCGTAAGCGAGATACACATACGACTTATTTTTACTTTTATACTTTTTTTTTCCTTCCTTCCTTCCTTCCTTCCTTCCTTTAATTACTTTCAAAATAAACGCCAATTTATTGATAATAAAATTTCAAGAATATGATTTATTATTGCTCGCGGTTGTATTTTATTATCAGTCATCGTTCATCAAGTAATAATAATGGTGTTGGATAAAGAAAAAAAATACTTTTGTCCGTGTGGCATGTGCCGACGTGAAATAATAAAACTCAGCCCACACGTGAATGTTTTACACGTTTATATAGCAGCTTTTTTTTTTCCAAACCTCGTATACATGATTCACTCTCATCTAGCTCTCTATCTCTATCTCTTCCTTTCAAGACATTCGTATAAATTCTGGCGGAAGTTTGCCCACGCACGAGTGAGAGACAAAAGAAAATTGGTAGCAATTGAGCGCTTACAACGAGACGACGAGAGTACATATAGGAAGGAAAGCATCGCGCGATCATTTATACATGCTTATGTACATTGTAGACGATTACTGCTCGCTTGACAATGACAGACGCACGGCGGCAACGCTCTCTCTCTCTCTCTCTCTCTCTTTCTCTCTACGCGAGCTAATCTTCTCCTGCTCATTTACACCAATTCAATAAGCACGTAGGTTACACTCGTTATATCATTCTCTCTCTCTCTCTCTCTCTCTCTCTCTCTGTCTCGCGAGCATTGCTCTTAAGGTACAATAATTTAGAATTTTTATGAAACGCGTCTGCATCCTTTGACCGTCACATATATTATATGTATATATGGGGCATTCCACCCCAATTCGACCAGCCTCCGACCCTCACCATTCTTGATTCGACTCGCAATTTTTTTATGTTGTTCACCCACACGAGTAGAGACTACCATATTTTTTTTTAGATTTTTTTTTCCATCCCGTTCTGGAGTGACAATTTTTTGAAAAAATCGATGAAACCCAATTCAAGCAGCGATATCTTCTGATTAAAAATCGCCATCGGAAAACTTCACTAGGTCAAATTTTTCATCTTGATGTCTACTTTTTTATGAATTTATTTTTAAAAAATTTCTAATTTTTTTTTTCTATAGAAAAATCAAAAAATCAATTTCCGAACTGAGTGTCATTTTTAATTTTTTTTTTTTTTTTTTAAATCACAAAAGAAGTACATGGCAAAACAAAATTTTCGAGCCCTGTCTCATCGTGGGCAGATTTTTTTTTATAGTTTTTACAGCTATTTGAAGTTTATTAGATTAGTCTAATAAATAATTAAATAGCTAATTAAATAGCTGTAAAAACTACAAAAAAAATCTGCCCACGATGAGACAGGGCTCAAAAATTTTGTTTTACCATGTACTTTTTTTGTGATTTTTTTTTTTTTTTAATTGAAAATGGCAGTCATTTCGAAAAATCGATTTTTTGATTTTTCGATAGAAAAAAAAAATTGGAAAATTTTTAAAATAAATTCATAAAAAAGTAGACCTCAAGATGAAAAATTTGACCTAGTGAAGTTTTCCGATAGCGATTTTTAATTTGTAGATATATCGCTGATTGAATTGGGTTTCATCGATTTTTACAGCTATTTGAAGTTTATTAGAGTACTCTAATAAACTTCAAATAGCTGTAAAAACTACAAAAAAAAAAAAATCTGCCCACGATGAAAATGGGCTCAAAAATTTTGATTTACCATGTACCTTTTTTGTGAATTTTTTTTAAAAAATTAAAAATGGCACTCATTTCGATAAATAGATTTTTTTATAGAAAAAAAAAATTGAAAATTTTTTAAAATAAATTCATAAAAAAAGTACACTTCAAGATGAAAAATTTGACCTCGTGAAGTTTTCCGATAGCGTTCTTTAATCAGAAGATATCGCTGATTGAATTAGGTTTCATTGTTTTTTTTTTCAAAAAATTGTCTCTCCAGAACGGGATGAAAAAAAATCTAAAAAAAATATGGTAGTCTCTACTCGTGTGGGTGAACAACATAAAAAATTGCGAGTCGAATCAAAAATGGTGATGATCGGAGGCTGGTCGAATTGGGGTGGAATGCCCCATATATATATATCTCATAGGTATCGCGATTGATATTAAGAAGAAAAAAAATTATTATATTTCCATAAAATTTGCAACGAAACTATAGTCGAAGATCGATAACGAGAAACTGTTGCATAGTGAAAATTCTATAACCACGATTGAAAATCTTAAAATTTAACTACTCGGTTTATTATTTTTTCATCACATCCGTCTATTAGATATATATACATATTTTCCTCTACAATGTGCGCTAAAGAATAAACGAAAAGATGGAAAAAAAACTGCGACGATTTATTTATTATTTCCCAATAATACTCGATCGCGAGAATCGTCATGCAAAGTACATGCCGCACTAACGTTTTAATATCCTGCTCGCAATGTTGTCAATAAAAATATTTCATCGTATTATAGTATATTGCAGAGACTGACGTCTAATGTAACAGCAGTTTAGAGATTGAGGAAAATATATACTCACGCGTCGGTTGAGGAGTTTCGATACCACTTTTGAAAATGATGCCATCAACTCAATGTTTTTTTTTTTTTTTTTTAATAAATGACAAATATATAAAACGTGAACTGCTCAAATTCCAAGTCGATCCTCCGTGTCGTTTTTGTAAAAATAATTTTCGAAAATTTGGCTTATACACGAGAATAAATGGGAGCAATATTTGTTTGAGCTGTCAATTCCATTAAAATACTGCCACTCGCATAAAATTTATGCCAGATCTTTGATAGATCTTTAATATGGCTGTCAAAAAATTTGAATAGGTTCGTCCATCTGGTTTATTAGTTACAAGCCAAAACATAAGCTCACTATCCACGGCTATAGCGCATGAACGGTCGGACTCTCTTTTGTTTTATGCATGCCCCGCTCACCGTCGTTTCCGCTCATTCCCCGTCGCCGGTCTGTACCGAAATACCTCAATTTACATTGAGCATCAGATCCGCTGATAAGCAGAGAAATAAAAAATAAAGAAAGGCTGTTCGCGCATGACACATCATGTTCCCGCGGTAATTCGCTTATCGCTCTTTTCCAAGTGCACGCTCATCGTGATTCTTGAAAAAATATCCTGCCGCTTCTGTCAAATATTATTACCCTACCATTGTTATTATCATTGAATCACTGCTCACGATAATCATTGCTATATATATGATTTTTCATAGTGCTGAAGGGTAATCCTCCGCCGGTTCACGCGAGGCCTACTTTTAACGATGATCCGCCGGATACCAAGGAAGAGAGCGATGGTAATGACAATGTACATTATTTTTTATATCCATAATTATATATCTTTCTTCGCGATAATTCATCATTCGCCTTTCGTTGCTATATTTCGTTGGAGCTCACCTTTTTTTTTTATTTTTCCTTGCCACGTGAGGTGGAAAAAAAAAAAATGTATTATATTATTAAAATCGTGAGGCCAACGATGAGAAAGCGCCCGTGCGGTGTGTGTGCGTGCCGCGTGTCCGATGGGATGAAAATTTTGAATTTTTTTTCTTTCTTTCTCAATTTCAGCAAACGATTGTATATCGGACCGAAGATCCGTGATGGAGGATCAACGACAAAATTCACAGGAGAAATTTTACATACCCCAGTGCACACCAGACGGAAGATATCACAAAGTTCAGTGTTACTCGGGTTATTGTTGGTGCGTTTATCAGGATACCGGTAAACCGATACCCGGCACATCATCCAAGGATCACACGCCAAATTGCAATCCCGTACCACCACCGAGCCGCCCCATGAAAGGTAATATACAATTCCCTCGTTCTTTTGTAATATATCTTTTCGCAATAAAAAAAAAAAAACAAAAAAATGGAGAAATAAAAATACGCACATTTGTTTTTCTTCCGCCAATCGTGATTTTGTAACAAAACAGGATGTCCGGAAATTAAGAAACAATTGTTTCTGCGCGATCTGATGGATCTCATGGAGAAAAAGATCAAGTCGAGCGCCGATTCCTCCGAGCAGCTGGCAACCGAAAAATGGACATCGGCCTCGAAGGAGGAACGGGTCGCCACTTGGCACTTTGTCATGCTCGATAAAAATAAAAACAAAGTACTGGAGCGCAGAGAATGGAAGAGTTTTCGTACAATGGTGGCAAACAATCGTCATTTACGAAGATGCGGCAAGAAATTGCCGAGATATTGTGACATAAATAATGACAGAAGAATCAGCATGACCGAATGGCTAAATTGCCTGAATGCTCAACGTCCCGCTGCTGCTCCATCAGGTATAATCAATTTAAAAAATGCATCGATTGTTTTTTTTTTTTTTTTTTATCATGTACAATTAATTTATTAATTATCTGAGATTAACCTTATTGCACGCACACGCACGAATAGCGGACGACGATCCGGAAAAAGTCTCGACCTCGAAGCCACGAAGAATGGGACCCAATCCACTCGACACATTCCTCAACGGCGACGATTAGACCTAACTCGCTAATGTGATGAAGAATATATTTTTTTTAAATCAAATTTTTTCGTATTCTTTATATATGTATATATATATTTGGCAACTCGCACCCACCACCGAATTCTCATTCCGATTTTTTCCCTCCCATTTTAATATAAATGCGGTTACCTGCAAAGCTATAGTAGTATTATTACAGGTAAATCATTATAATATGAATTTTTTATATGCCGTAATACAAACTTTATAGGATATCACCTGAAAAATTTCAAAGCAGAGATCAATCACTGCTGCTTTTCATACTCGAGTATAATTAATTTGTGAAATAAAGATATTTATTCCACGCCATATTCGAATTCCATGCTGACGAAACTTTCAAACGGAAGTATGAATCTTTCGCGAGCAGATACGATCAATAATAAAAACGTCAAATTTTCGGTCATAAATAACCGTGGTTATAGCGCGTAACTTTGACTCACGATATCCGAAACACTCTGTACCCGCGGATATCGTGTGAAAATTTCTGAATGATCGATCATCTGTTTTTTTCGGGTATCGCGAGTCAAAGTTAAAGATTCATTCACAATCGACTTAGTTCAGTGGTAGTGCAGAATAGCGTTCACAATTGATCAGTACTGCAGTGTAGAAAGAGACGCGTCATTTCTGATTTTCGACAGATTAAATTAACGAACTTTGTGGAAAATGGATGAAAATTAACTTATGATAAAAAATAGTGTCGTGTACTGCCGCAATATTATTGAAAATGCAATAGCAAAGAAGGAAACGAAATCGAATTTTCAAAGAATCTGTTTTGATTAGTCACTGCAGCGATTTGATTCGTGGTGTAGTGCATTAGCTTTTGGAGACTGCAAGCTTTTGCCACTGCCACTGCCACCTACACTAATTTACTGTGAACCAAACAATGGAATCCAACGTTTCAATCTTCTACACCGCACTAAGGCCCGTATTCAGAGTCGAGTCTTATTTCTTAAAACGGTCTTAAGACGGCCAACGACCAATCAAGTCGTCGTAAACGACGACTTAAGACCGTCTTAGAAATAAGACTCGACTCTGAATACGGGCCCAAGTTCTGCACTACCACTACACTATTACGATTCATTCATAATCGACTTAGTGCAGTGGTAAGGGCAGTGGTAGTGCGGCGTGTAGTGGTAATGCAAAATAGCGTTTACAATTGATGAGTATTGCAGTGTAGAAAGAGACGCATCATTTCTGATTTTCGACAGATTAAATTAACGAACTTTGTGGAAAATGGATGAAAATGAACTTATGATAAAAAATAGTGTCGTGTACTGCCGCAATATTATTGAAAATACAAAAGCAAAGAAGGAAACGAAATCGAATTTTCAAAGCGTCTGCTTTGATTGGTCGCTGCAGTGGTTTGATTCGTGGTGTAGTGCAGAAGCTTTTGGAGATTGCAAGCTTCTGCCACTACCAACTACCACTGCCACCTACAATAATTTACTGTGAACCATACAATGGAATCCAACGTTTCAATCTACTACACCGCACCAAGTTCTGCACTACCACTACACTAAGTCGATTCTGAATGAATCTTTAGTCGATTCTGAAGGAGGCTTTACGGGCTAGCCACGGTTTATACCGCTAGAGGCCTCGAGCCGTCCGACTCTCTCTCTCTCTTTTGTTTCATGCGTGCTCCGCTCACCGCGACTACTCCGCGTCACCGCGATCGTGGTAGAACCACCTTAATTAAGCGACATAAGGAACGATGCAAAATCGAACATTGTCAAAGGTGCGTTTGATTTAAAAAATCGTTTTTAAAAACTTTTATGATTGGCCCGCTGTCTTTCTAGCTCCCTATTCGTCTGTATTAGGTATGACATCATACCAATTGTTTAATTGACAAAGGATACATTTGTTTTTACGTAATTCTCTCATACTCGCGCTGCTCTCCGATGCATCATATACTCACGAGAACCACGGGCGTCTCGAATATTCAATAATTTCATCATTATGTAGTGTATATTTTAAGAGTCGAAAATCCGCCGAACATTAACTCGCAAAAGTGCAATAAATGTTTACACTAAACTAATTTATCTGATCGCGGTCTTGTACGGAAAAAAAAAACAATCGTTATTCGAGCATTGATAATAGCAATGGACAATATCGTTTGTAAAAAGACTTTAGTTTGATTTTTATATTTACATAATAATAATAATAATAATAATGATACATGTGTAATTACAAAAAGAGGGGATGTGGAAATCGCAAAAGATTGACAGTGCGATATGACCCTCCGACTAGAATACTCGATCCTGATAACCGCTGTCGGCCATGCTGGAGCTCGGTTTCGTCGGACCGCCGGGAACTTGATGATGCGGATGCCGCAGGTGACCAGGTCTCCTCGGCGGCGCCAAGTATTCGAACATACTCTGCGTGTGCTGCGCCAACATTTTACTGAGATCGCAAGGCATAGGATCGGTCCAGAAGAAATCGTGATTGAGAGCCGAGTCAGAATCGAAGCGTTTGCTCGGATCGAGAATCAACAGTTTGTCCAATAGATCGCAAGCGTACGGATCTTTTACATATGGTTTTAGCCTCTCTTTCACCTACGATCGAACAATCGGTGTCTCTCAATAATTTTTCATGGTAAACACGCTTTATTATCCTCGGACAAAATATTCGTGAACAAAATATCTAAATCAGAGTATTAAGCATTCGATACTAGGAAATATGTTGTTTACATATTGTAATAATACAGTAAGTACGTAGAACATGGTAGGGATTCTCCGTGCTCCGCAATTAAATATATATTCATTATAAATAAAGCAAAGTCTTTTCGATACTAGTTCATGTTATTTAATAATTACATATGTTATTATTAATACATGTTACTACATGATACATGATACATTAGGGTGCTCCTTATTTGGACTTTTTTCTAATTTCAATTCTTACGCCCCCCCCCCCCCCCCCTAAATCCATTCCAAATAATTAAAAAAAAAAAAATTATCCGCCTTGCAGAATTTTCTTTTTTAAAATATTCGCCATTACCAGCGGGGTCAAAGTTTCTTATGTAAATTACACGCGTTTTTAAGGTATCAAGGAAAATAATTGATTCCACTCGGTAATTCATGGTCGAAAAATCTGAAACTTGGTGGGTACAATCTTGATGACCAAACAAACATATAACTACCGTATACTTTGATTAAAATATGTATGGGTCATTTCGATTTAGCGTGACGAAGTTTTTTTTTTCTTAAATAGGGTTGAGGATATTAAAAAAACACAACTATTGCTTCATACATATTTTTTATAGGCTTAGAAATCATCATAATCACCAATTTACCCCCCCGCCTCTCCACCGCCCCTCAACCCTACAGGATCCAAATTTTTTTTAATCATCATTTTTAGAATACGAAAAAGGGAATATAGAAAAAATGTCTCGATAGTGTAAAAACAATTTTTATTTATTTTCAAAAGTATAAATTTATAACCGGTGCGACAACGTATTGCAGATGTATTATGGGCTTTTCAACAAATACCATATTTTCTGAGCTTCTCTATCAAAGTCGCTAAAACCCCCACTTTACCTACCGTACACGCACGCATGAAAAAGCGAGGAAAACATATGGTTGCGTAATATAAAAAAATTTCGAGGCGGGGGCGTTATATATAAACATTTGGGGGGGGGGGGGGGGGGGGGTAAAATTAGTGATTATGATGGTTTTTATGCCTGTAAAAAATATGTATGAAGCAATACTTGTGTTTTTTTAAATATTTTCAACACTATTCAAGAAAAAAAAAACTTTGTCACGCTAAATCGAAATGACCAATACATATTTTAATGAAAATATATCGTAGCTATTTGTTTGTTTGGTCATCGAGATTGTACCCGCCAAGTTTCAGATTTTTCGACTACGAATTACCGAGTTGAAACAATTATTTTCCTTTATATCTTAAAGACGTGTGTATTATATATAATTATATATAAGTATAATTATAAATATAAAGTATAATTATAAATATAAAGTATAATTATAAATATAAGAATATGTATAATTTACATACGAAACTTTGGCCCCGCTGGTAATGGCGAATATTTGAAAAAAAAAAAATTTTAGCACGTCGATAATTTTTTTTTAATTTTTTGGAATGGATCGAGGGGGCGTAAGAATTGAAATTAGAAAAAAGTCCAAACAAGGATCACCCTAAACGTTACTACATGATACATGATACATGTGATTTAATAATTAAATCGGTGTTGACCATTTTAATGTGTGCTTGTTATATTTCCTGTTTTTTCCGCGGATATTTTTTTCCACGAATATTTTGTCCACGGATTCTAATGTTACGGTACTATTTTTCATCGCGTCATCCTCATGCTCGGATAACGCAAGTTTGCAATTTATTCACAGAATCGAGAATGCGAAATTATTATTTTTTAATCTCGTCATCAACGTCGAAACACCTCACCTTCCTCTTTTGTCCTTTGGGAAGCTCCATTTTGTTGAACAATTCCAATGTCTCGACGCCCGGCCAAACTTCCGTCGTGATCGAGCCGCATAGCTGGGATATAAGCGTGAGCTGCTGCTGTTCCGTGTTACCCTGCATTATTGGCGATCTTGTCCACATTTCGGCCATTATGCAACCGCCGCCCCAGAGATCGACGGGCGGACCGTAATTGCGATCGCCGAGCAAAAGCTCGGGAGGTCTGTACCAAAGAGTCACGACTCGATTCGTATAACGATTTGCCTGACCGCTCTTATTGGCGCTGAACGCTCGAGCCAGACCAAAATCCGCCAGCTTCAATATTCCATTCTTCGTTATGAGAACATTCGCCGCTTTCATGTCTCTGTGCAAAATCTGAAATTCCGAACGTACGCATCCTCATTTCGTATCGAGCTCCAAGCCCCTGTACACGTATATTTTTTTTTCAAAATTTTTTTTGACGAAACGAATGATAACGCACGAACCTTGTTACTGTGAATATAGTACAATCCGTTGAGCAATTGCTGCATGACTTTTTTTATTTCGCCTAAACTAAATTTAACGTTGACATTGGATAACAATCCTGCAAGATCGTGTTCGCAAAAGTCAAATACCAGATAAAAAGTCGATCTGTAACGATTGTACTGAGTAGCTGAAGGAACAAAAAAGATAATTACATTTTTTTTTTTTGTATTATTTAAAACGTTAAAATGGACGCTTAGCGGGATTCAACCGAGCGGCGCCTTTACGATAGTTTGCGAGCCTTGCCTTTGGTTCTGCATATTTCAATGAGATTAACGACATTCTCATGCTTGAGCAACTGCAGTATCCTGATTTCTCTTAGGGCGGTGATGGGAAACTGGGATTAAATAAAAAGGAAAAAAAAAAAATGAAATTTTCGTATGACGATTATACTTTTTCACGTATTCGTCGCATTATTAATTCACGGAGATGGGGATTTCAATGGAAATTTGCAATAGACGGGTGACGCGTTTTTTTTTTTTTTTCTTTGGAATTTTTTTCTTTCTTTTGTTTTTGGAATTGTCAACTAACCCCTTCTTTCTCGTTGTCCATCAGAACTTTCTTCATTGCTACGAATTTTTTATTATTCTTTTTATCACGGGCTTTGAAGACCTCCCTGGAAAGAGCGAAACAACGCATAACCTAGAAGAATAGTTTATTGAAGAAAAAAAAAAAATGTATATATGAGAAAAACAACGTCACTGACCCGAAGGTGCCTTGACCGATTTTCGCCACTTTCTCATACTTGGACGATTCGTCGCAGTGAGGAAAATCAAATTCCTCGATGTATTTTTCTTTTTCCTTCGTGTTCATGGCGAAAATAGTAATTTATCACAAAAGCCTGTGATAAACAAAGTCGAGAGACACTTGTACACTCGCGCGCTCCCACCACCGCACGCACTATACTTCGACGGTTTATAAGTTTTATATCGAAAATTGAGTGTAAAAATCGCGAAATCGTTTTATTCGAAATTCGGCGAGGACAAACTTTGGAAGAAAAATGAAAGAAATCATCGAAAACTGCAGAAATGATTATGGCAACAAACCTTTCTACAGTTTCCTTTTTTTTTTTTCGAAATTTACACTCATCTCAAAATAATAATAAAATAAATAATGTTGGATTGCGCGATCAAGCAGAAGCAGAGTGCACCAAAGAATCCTCTTTGGAGTAATTGGAGTTTGGAGTGCACAATGAATTGAGAGGTAGGTAAAATGAGAGAGGTAAGTCAAGAAGTCAATTCGCTGGGTGCGCGATAACAGCGCCAACTAGCGGTTGCAATTACGGCGGACTGTGAAATGGCGGTCTTTACGAGAAGTAAGTACACAAACAAATAATTTCAATGAAACATCGTAATTTGTATATATTCTATACGATTATGTAAGTCTATATATAGTGTCGATAATAATCTTGACCTTTTTTAGTTTCCGTCTAAAATGGCAAAATCAATCATCAAAACAGGTTTTCAGGCAGTGACACATGACTGTCAAAGTGGTAAATAGTGAGAGTTTGTCCGCTCAAAGTGTCTTTTTTGGTCACGGCGCGCGCTGCGATCGACTCCGGTTCTCCCACCACCTACTTCGCACCCAGCGAATAAGGCTAGATCCACGGTCCACGGGGTTTATTGTTTATTTGTTTATAATACATCTCTGGCGTATATACGGATATTCTTTCACTCTAACTGTCGATAACGCAAAATGCCAAAAGTTGTTTCGAGGAGCATAATATGCTCAGATACGAGGGATCAAGAGGAATACAGCGAGGAAAAACCTTTGCACATATATTATTGTTTGTGTGGCCAAATGACACTTATTTTAGGTCGAGTAAACTTTATGCCGCATCTTTCTGTATATACATACATACACATGTACGATATAAGGAAAAAAAAAAAAAAATTAATACGCAAGATTATGTAATTTCGTTTCTATGACAGATTGCGATATTGAAAAATTACCTCTGAGAAAACGAGACGGAGCAAGAGTCATAGATGGAAGCAAACACGCCCATAAAATAACGTGTGAACGCGACGAGACGGTTTATTTGAAACGACAGGAAGGTATCGAACGGCAGCACAGACAAAAGTGTAAAAAGTTCGTACAGAACAAGTTTTGAAAAAAAGTTTTCCACCATCGAAGAGCAGCATTGTATAATTTATTTTATCCAAAACAGATGCGGACTCTTGTTGTACTACAAACACGATCCTGGATCCAATATTGTCTTTATAGTCAAGGGATCCGTAATAAAGAGCTCCGGAGAGGGCCCTATGACCGATATTTACAATCAGGTCGCCGTTGAGAAACCAAAAAAAATTATGGTCACAAAGCACACGAAGAATATGGGAAAATTCAGTTCGGTCACTGTCTCCACGATAGACGAGGAGGAGGATGAAATTGAAGCGGTAATTTTTACGCCGATCGACTCTCGAAAAGCTGCTCCTTCCTTTTTTTTTCCAACATTCGTACCGTTAATTAAATCTTATTTCTTCCAAGAGAAAAATTTACGATCAATCGAGCGGACCTCTGCGCAAAAGACCTTTACTCACATTTTTTTCCATCGCAAATTAAATTTTACATTTCAAAAATATTTCTCCTAAATTTAATTTCTTGACTCTTCGAGACTCTGAAAAGCGCGCTTTCGTGAGTCCCCTGGGAAAAAAAAAAAAAAAAAAAATAAACAAAAGAAAAAACAATTCGCTAATCGAGTCGTTATCCGCAGCGCGAGGTTGCCGATTCATACGCCAACAACGCACGAATCATCGAGAAGCAACTCGAGAGGAAGGGTGTGAACAAACGAAAACCAAATATGCCGCCTCCCGAAGTCGATACGAAGAGAACACGACCGAGGGGAACGCTCCTGGACGTGTAAATTTTTCTCTGACGCGCGTCGAATCACAAATTTTGTCAATTCTTATTTTGAAATGTATTTATTAACGCAAGAGTAAATATTTAAAATATAAATATGAAATGACTAGATACAAATATTGCATAAAAATGTACATTGCAAAATATGATGATTTTTTTTTTTTTTTTTTTTCAAATAAATATAAATAGCTACGTTTGTATAGCGAAACCGCCGGTAAATTTTTTGTCAAACGAAACGTTTTTTTTTTTCACCGTAGCATGCCCGCATGATAAGTGTGAGATTACGATGCAACGGTAGCGTACGCGCACGTTTGTTTTGTTTTGTTTTGTTTTTTTTTTTTCTCTTTACCTCAAATTATATTCGGTTAACCAGCACCTGAATTAAACTGAAAAATGGCCCGCTCGGCTATCGACGAGCGATCGTGCTGAGGTAAAGAAATTTAAAAAAATTTTCAGGCTGTAATGGCTCGTAACCGTCGAATCACAATGATATTAGCGGATAAATAAAGGACAAAAATTATATTGAATAAGTGTTATCGATCTACGGACTACGGGTATGCGGCATACGATAACTACTTGTACGGATAATTATTTAAACATTTTTTTTCAAATACATTGAAAATTTCGAGAACTTGACATCGAGAATCTCCATTCATCGTTACTCGCTACTTGTGTGTGTGTTTGTTTGTGTGTGTGTGTGCAATTATTTATTTTTCTTCTTTTTTTTATTTTCAATTCGATACAATAAATTCTGGAGTGAGGAATTTAACGTGAATTAATTGCGAAACTGTTCGCCATCTACGATATATAATTCGTTTTCTTTTCTATTCAATCAATAACACTTTGATAGAATTAATTAAATTATTGAAATTGCAATTTATGGGAAGTTTACACGCGACCGTTAGTCGCGCGGTCAAATCGATATACCCAAAGTTCGCCGCGCAGTCATCGACGTTGATGCAAAATTTTTCCTTTTTCTTTCAACGACGCATCCGCGATATATAAGAAAAACGAAAAAAAAAAAAACAAAAGATATCAAACGATACTTTTTTTGAGCAAAAGATGCAGAAGGAAAAAAAGAGGGGGGGGGGGGGGGTGCGTTCACTTTTATCGTAGGCGTTTGGGTTTAATTAAAACCACACCGTGCGAACATTATAACTGTGTCTGGGAAATTTATGAAGCATTTTTTTTTTTTTTTCTTTTTTTTTTAACACGGATACTCGCTCGAGAGTACCGATTCGAACGGGAACATTGATAAACGTATTATCTTAAATTCATTATTAGCACGCGTTTCTATGCTGTAATAAATGCGTTTGGGAATTTGTAACGCATCCCCGGTTTCCCCAACGTCCGAATATATCGAGGGCTCAGGACCAAAAGGGCGTAAGCCACGGTTTTTCGACTTTTCATTACCTTACTGCCACAAGGGCGTATCCCCACCTTTAACACGGAAGTTCCATAAGAGCAAAATTAGTCGGCCTACAGCCAGAAGGTCGTAAGCCCTCTACTGACAGAAAGGCGTAACCCGCAAAGAAAAAAAAAAGTGGCTTACGCCCTTCTGGCAGATCAATGATAATTTTATCCGGATTTAAATCGCCCGCTTACAGCCAGAAAGGCGTAACCCGCAAAGAAAAAAAAGTGGCTTACGCCCTTCTGGCAGATCAATGATCATTTTTTTCCGGATTCACATCGCCCGCTTACAGCCAGAAGGGCGTAACCCTCTTTTTCGTGGCTTACGCCTTTCTGGCGGATAACCGGTCAGATCTTTACGAATTTCGATCGCCTACTTAACTGCCAGAAGGGCGTTACCCCAAAAAAATTGAAAACGTGATGTGTGTAAGATTTACTAACTATAGATGTGTATAAGATTGCCGTTTTTGGAATTTGATAATCTTGTTATACAGCCGGAAGGGCACGACTAGAAAGTCACCGTATGAAAAAAGTATAAATATAATACTATCATATACTTTTATAGTATATAATACTTTTATAGTATAGTATATAATTTTTAAGTATATAATAGTATTATATATATACTTTTTTCATACGGTGACTTTCTAGTCGTGCCCTTATAATAAAAAAAAAGTATACAATAATATTATATAATTTTTTCTTACGGTGACTTCTTAGTGCCCTTCCGGCTGTAACAAGATTATCAAATTCCAAAAACGGCAATCTTATACACATCTATAGTTAGTAAATCTTACACACATCACGTTTTGAATTTTTTTGGGGTAACGCCCTTCTGGCAGTAAGTAGGCGATCGAAATTCGGAAAGATCTGACCGGTTATCCGCCGGAAAGGCGTAAGCCACGAAAAAAAAAAGAAGGTTACGCCCTTCTGGCAGATCAATGATAATTTTATCCGGATTTAAATCGCCTGCTTACAGCCAGAAAGGCGTAACCCGCAAAGAAAAAAAGTGGCTTACGCCCTTCTGGCAGATCAATGATCATTTTTTTCGGATTTAAATCACCCGCTTACAGCCAGAAGGGCGTAACCCTCTTTTTTTTCGTGGCTTACGCCTTTCCGGCGGATAACCGGTCAGATTTTTCCGAATTTCGATCGCCTACTTACCGCCAGAAGGGCGTTACCGCAAAAAATTGAAAACGTGATGTGTGTAAGATTTACTTATCAGATGTGTGTAAGATTGCCGTTTTTGGAATTCGATAACCTTCTTACAGCCGGAAGGGCACGACTAGAAAGTCACCGTATGAAAAAAGTATAAATATAATACTATTATATACTTTTATAGTATATAATACTTTTATAGTATAGTATATAATTTTTAAGTATATAATAGTATTATATATATACTTTTTTCATACGGTGACTTTCTAGTCGTGCACTTATAATAAAAAAAAAGTATATAATAATATTATATAATTTTTTCTTACGGTGACTTCTTAGTCGTGCCCTTCCGGCTGTAACAAGATTATCAAATTCCAAAAACGGCAATCTTATACACATCTATAGTTAGTAAATCTTGCACACATCACGTTTTCAATTTTTTTGGGGTAACGCCCTTCTGGCAGTAAGTAGGCGATCGAAATTCGTAAAGATCTGACCGGTTATCCGCCAGAAAGGCGTAAGCCACGAAAAAGAGGGTTACGCCCTTCTGGCTGTAAGCGGGTGATGTAAATCCGGAAAAAAATGATCACTGATCTGCCGGAAGGGCGTAAGCCACTTTTTTTTCCTTTGCGGGTTACGCCTTTCTGGCAGTATTGTAGCGGACTTACGCCCTTCTGGCTGTAGGCTGATTTATTTTGTTCTTATGGAACTTCCGTGTTAAAGTTGGGGATACGCCCTTATGGCAGTATAGTCCGGTTTTTGTGAGTTACGCCTTTACGGTCCTAAGCCCTCGATATAATTATCTTATACGTAGCAGGGTTTTCCATGATTTGAATTATCACACGTTCGCGGGGATAATCATTAATCGCGCGTGTGTGTGAGTGTTTTTTTTATGCGCGTCTGGATTAAGAGCTGCTTATACGTGCCGTCTTGATATCAGACTTTTTAAGTATCGTGGGTTCGTCTTTGAGAAAAGTACCGGATCTCGATCCGACGCTCGGTTGCTTCGCGGCATCTCCGTTATTATGGCACTTTGTCCTGGCTCTGCTCTCCTCGATCCCTTTAACCGGTCTTTTTCCGCTCGTCGTGCTCGCTGCGAATCGATTGATTCGATTAGCAGCTCCGCTGACTATACCAGATTTTGGTGAATATCTCCTGCCGGTTGGACTCTCCGTGCTCGATTGATTCGACAGGCTTTTGTCTTTTTTCACGACCGAGCTCTGACCGGCTACGCTTGATTTCGTGACAATGCCGTTTAACGATTTAGCCGGAAGATCGGGAGTTCTCGCGGCATCGAGAAGATTTCTACGAAGATTCGGCGAGCCGTGGTAACTCGAGATAACGGCAGCCGCCCGATTTCGACTCGCCGCTGTCGAGCACTCCAGCGATCTTGGCAATCTTCGCGACGTCGTTGATGAATTTTTTTGCTGCATCGGAGGCGAGGATTTCTTGGCCCGATCGTAAATTTTCGCTTTCGTCACTATTCCTGTTCCTCCCGTGGTCGTCGTCGTCGTCGTCGTCGTTGTCGTCGTCGTCGTTGATGCTGCCAGCGCTGCCGTTCTTCCCAACGTCGGTGAAACTTTGCTCGATTGGTTCGATGACTTTGGCGTAGCGCCAATTTCGCCCATCAGACTATCGGTCGACATCCAAGTGTCCATTGCTTTGTTGGCCTGTTGTTTATTCGTCGCGATTGGATTCTTTCTCATTCGCGGCTCTGCGAGCGAATCGGCCGACAGGCCGATGTCGGGATCTTTTTTCTTAAGAGCGGACGGTGACTCGGGTCGCGTTATACCGCAGCTCTTGCTCATAGCGGCATCCTTCTTGGTCGTAGATCTGCCGCTACTCGTTCCCTCGGCCAGACTGTCGGACGAAAGTGCCTTGGCGTCTTTCTTGATGGCTGATTTGAACTTGGAGAGGGGCTTATTCTTATCAACCGCTCGTTTCATAGCGGGACTGGATGTACGAGAAGAGTCCGACGATGAGATAATTATTTTTCTTCTCTGCTGAACGACGAGACGTTCGTGCTGTATCTGCTGCTGAACGCCACTCTCCTTCGCGACTGACTTGTTGCGCGGCTCCAAGTATCTCGATTTTACCTTAAACGACAAGGATGAACGAGCAATGACATAATTTTTGTTTTCGTCGTTATGGGAAAAAAAAAAAAAAAACAAAAGTAAAAAAAAAAAAATCAACACGACGCACCTCTAGTTTGTTTGGCCAAGATTTTGGTCTCAGGGCTACGATCGCCGAATCAGCGCTGCCGCTACGACCGCCACCCATCGCCGCCTGCTTGTCCTCTTGTGAAATTTTTCTCTCCGGAGGATCGCTCTTCGGCTTGACGAGAAGAGGTTTTTTCACCTGTTGCGTTGTACCGGGTGCGCTGCTCGTAGCGCTACTCCCCGTTGCCTGTTTCTTCGTTTTGTCATTGTGCTCGGACATAGCCATTTTAACGCGTCGTAGATCCAAGCTTCGAACAGCCGGATTTCTCGTCGTCGATGGGATTCTCGGCTCCTGGAATCGAAATTAAATAATATTTCACAATTTGCCCGTACACGGGCGTAAAACAATAAGACGATAGAGAGGCGGGGAAATAATAAGAGAAAGAGGAAAAGGAAAAAAAAGAATATATCCAGAAATTCTATTTTGTTTCCTCGTTCTCTGAAGACTTCAAATCTGTAGACACTCTCAGGGCTTTATATCTCACGCTGATTCGTCCAATACTAATGTATGCCAGTATCATTTGGTCTCCATATTTTGACTCGTATTCTTGATCGAGTACAGCATAAATTTCTTAGGATGGCAGCGTTCAAGATGAGGAGGCCAATGTCAGGCATTTATCATGACTATTCTGGGATTGCTAAAGCCATTGGGCTGTGTTCGCTAAAGTCTCTCAGAGTTATATACTGATATGGTACATTTATACAAAATTCACAACAAAATGGCTGACTGTACAGACTCTGTTGCCCGCTTCGATTTTAGGGCCCCGTCCAGGCCGCTCAGAGCCATTGATCAGCTTTTTCGCATCCCGATTGGTCCGGGGGAATTGCACTTTAGGAGCGTATTCGGAAATTGACTGACAGTACTGTCAGTACTAGATTTTCGTTCTAAAATGCTTTTCAGCACGGCTGACGAGACCGAAACATATTACCATTTCGCTGCACATTGGTCCTAGGGAATTACTGACTTCCGGCTGTCGAGACTGTCAGCAGCGAGGTAGTGCAGAGCCAGTAATGGCGACTTTCGCTTTAAACAAATGATGTATGTATAGGCAGTATGCTGAGAATACTGAAATGCGTTCGGATTTACAAGTAGAGGCAGCACTGTCAGTAAAATAGGACACCGATTTTCCAGTACAACCAGCATCAGTACTGACAGTACTGTCAGTCAATTTCCGAATACGCTCTAGATCGGTAACCGTTAGGCTGAGCGACACGGCGAATGCATATTCACAGATTGACTTTTTTTTCTATTCTTATTTCCTCCTTTAAAAGGGTCTGTCGATCTGCGGTATCTGTTTTTGACTGACGTTGCTATGGGTGCTTTCTTACTTTACTAATACTTTTTATTATAATCTTTGTTTATTTCTTTATTAATTAAGGTAGTTCGGTCGAATTCAGGTTCACGTTTAACACCCTTTTTTTTGCATCTAATCAAAAGAGTTGACCTTGCTCTACATGTCTGTAAAATTTCAAATTAATTTACCGTGTAGTTTTTGCGTAATTAATAAATAAGTTAACATTGCTCTTATAGGGCATATAAGGCTCGGATGGCACGCCAACTATCGAAATTTCAGTATACACGAAAAATTAATCGTTTAAGGGCAAAAAAAAAAAAAACATACCACAATAATGGTTGATATCTATAAGAAATATTTACCAAAGATTTAAGTCGAATTACCGTACGGTTTTTTTTTATTTCAATAATTAATGCGAGTCCGCGGTCTCTGGCCTTGTCATACACCGGATCTGCTCGCTAGCACAAGACTAGGGGAAAAAAACATGTGAAAACCGAAGCTAATCCGCGTCTCACTTCAGATTCGATGAACGCCAGCAAAAGTGGTTCTGAACAACTGTCACATTTGAGTTGTTCGGCAAGATATACAATTTCAACTAGACGAGTTCCGAGTTCATTGCATACTGGCGTTGATTCAACTGTACTTGCCTCGAGACGAGCCTTTTTTCCCCCCTGTTCTTCATTATACTGTTTTAAAGCATACAACAAAACTCGCGAATGCAATCCAGTAACTTTATGCGTAAGGTTAGATCAGCTCGCTCCCTAACGTAGAGAATGAGTCAAGTTGAGTCTGTCATTATTCCGGGTATTAATTATTATTAACTTATTATTTACACCCTAAAATAAGCTTGTAATATTTTTTTATGCAACAATTCAATTTATCATAGCTTTCATATGGTTAAATTGTACGTAAATAAATCTGAATTACGGATGAAATTTGACTTCGGCCAAACTCGACCGAGTTACCTTAAGAAAAAATGTTATCTTTTCTTTCTTTTCTGAAATTGCCTTTGTTGCTTTGTTATTTTCCTGGAAATGAATTGCCGTGCGCTATGCGGAATTATTACTAGCTTTATTATTATCTTTATTATTATATTTATTACTCATTAGCTACTTATGGCTCTTTTCTACTATCTTGTGTATACAGTATCTAATGTATGATTCCAAGGGATAATTCCCGTATGAATAAATAAATAAATAAATACATAAATAAATATACCTTGAGGAAATTCGAGTGTCTCGATGGACGTTTGAGAGCTTCGTGCGGCAAGATAACGAGACAGGCGAGCTCCTGTATTCTTCTTCGAAGCTCAAGATCCATTTTGAGCCAGGTAGTCGTTCTGGAGGCTCTCGAGGCCTCTTTGACCAGGCACTTTTCCACCCGAGCGTGTATATTTCGCAGAAAATCTACGAACAACGGACTCCAAGGAGACTTGGTCCGTTTATCGTGGAAGATTAACGGAGCAGCGGTGGACGACAACATTTTGTTGAGCTTGGAGTAACTCTTGCATGCTTGATCGGGAGGCAAACGATCGGCAGCAGCGAGAAAATTGTCCTCGATACGACTGATGTTCCAAGTGAGATCTCGGCCGAGAGCTTGAAAATTATCATTGCCCAGTACACCGGAGAAATTATCGGATATATATTGAACAGCGGTTTCCAATAGATCGGTGACCATTCGGAATACCGGCTCGGCCCATCGAACGTTCGGCAATGTAGCCAAAAGCTTGTCGCAGTCCATCATAGTTTGAAGCACGTTGTCCGCTGACTGTAACAAAATTGGCCACAAAATTGCCTCACTTTGGACAAATGAAAAGGATTGGGATCCAACATGTAGGCGGGGTTAAAAAAAAATATGAACGAAGCAATAGTTGTGTCTATATTTTCAACACTATTTAAGAAAAAAAAACTTTGTCACGCTAAATCGAAATGACCCATACATATTTTAATGAAAGTATACAGTAGGTTTGTTTGGCCATCAAGATTGTACCCAACAAGTTTCAGATTTTTCGACCACGAATTACTGAGTGTAATCAATTATTTTTCTTGATATCTTGAAAAAGTGTGTAATTTACATAAGAAACTTTGACCCCGCTGGTAATGGCGAATATATATATTTTTTTAATTTCCGCAACGTGGATAATTATTTTTTTTTATTATTTGGAATGGATCGAGGGGGCGTAAGAATTGAAATTAGAAAAAAGTCCAAAATAAGGAGCACCCTAATGAACACGTATTAATTTTACTTTTGGCCACCAGATGTCATGTCTCCCTGTGTTGGATCCCAATATTATGGCTCGTACAGCTTACCATGTGGACGATATGCTGATTATAACATTTTTCCATGAGTTCACGTGGCAAAGTAGCGAAAGCATTGCACGGCCATATTCTCACGAAATGCCTCGTTATCCATCTCAATGATTTGCGATATACCTCGTCGAGGCCGTAAGCCGCGGCAAGCGGCATACACTCGAGAACCCCGACCGCGCAAACCTGACAAGGCTTATGAAAAAGATGACAGTATTTAACTTTCAGTGTATAACCGATGACTTCCTTGAGTCCCTCCAAGCAGAGCATGTCAGCGAGGGTCGCTAATTCCACGATACTCAATGTATCCGGAATGTTGCTTTCACCGCTGTATATGTGACAGAGAGCAAAATGTACCGCGTTGTAGGAATACCTGAAAACAGCAACGGCAATAACACCAACGAAAAAAATAACAACAATAATAATATGAAAATGAAAGGGGGGGAAAAAAAACGCGCTACGAGTTTAAAGGGAATTTCGGCGGAAATTAAGAAAATTCATTACCCTTGAAGAGTAATAACGTTGCCCGCGCTCTCTATCCATCCGCCGCTGAGTATAGCGGCGAAATATTGACAGCGCGAGCTTAAAATACACTTGTGAGCTCGGATCTTCCGTCCGGCGACGTCTATCGTCACATCCGGATTTATCTCCTCGAGAAACATTCTCAGTAAATCCTCACCCAGTCGATTATAAGGCTTGCTCACTCCCATACTCGAAGTTTCCGTTTCTTCCGTGCTCACATCTAATTATCATAATATACAATTGTAGTATTTATTATTTTTTAAAAAAGTTAAGTAATATATTTTAAAAAAATAATAATAATAACAAAATAATTTATGAATCAATGTTATTACAAGGCAAAAAAAAAATCGTACCGGCTACGGAACGGCCCATGCTGCTCTGCATACTGCTCAAATCGGATTCTGAAATAATTGCCTCTCCCTGCTGCTCACCGCCACAATCGGCAGTTACGGGGTCCTCTTGAATCGGTGATTTGTGTTTAGCCGGAAGCGAGGTGCTCATTATCGCGGTAAATTTACGCTGCAAAGCACTGACGGCTGGTGGATTATTACGATTAATAGCGAGTTTGCTCTCGATCCACGAGGTCTCGGGAATGCTGTTGCTCATTCGATAAATTTTTTTATCCTCCCTGGCCGTTACGTCGGTTGCTCTTGAGCGCAATGGTGTTTTATCGAGATCCGAAAGTCTCACGAAATTCGAGTAACAAGCTTTCGTCGTAATGGTTGACGTCGTCGTCGTGGTCGTCGTCGTCGTCGTAGCTTCATCATTTTTATCTGCTCTTTTGTACTCTGGTTTCTTGAGCTCGGATTCGATTTTTTTTATCGTCTCTGTGAGCGATTTGTGCGTCTCCGAGACTTTTTTAATCCCGACGACCGGCTTAATTTCATTGTAATTCGAAATTTCGCCGCTACGATAATTATCCGCCGTATCGACACGAAAATCATGACTGTCGCTCTCGGGCGATGGTCCACTTGCTCCGCTGCTTATATCAAACGTTTCGCTCTTTCTCGTATTACAGTCGGTCGTCGTCGTCGTCGTCGTCGTACTCGTCGCAGTGCCAGTTTTATCCCAAACCAAAATATCCGAGCACTCGTCCTCGCAAATTATCGTATCTTGATTTTTTTCCTCATCGCCGAGCATCATCGCCGGCTGCTCCTCATCGTAAAGCAAATTTTTAACATCATCTCGATGAATTGTCTCGTCCTGATTTGTTTCAACGTGCGAATTTGGCGGTGTATCCCGAGAATCGTACTCGAATACCTCCTCGGTCGATGTGTTACGACTGCTGTTCTCCTGATCGTTGTTGCGTTTCGAGATACCATTGAGGGTGGTATCGGCTCTGGCGACCTGGCTCAGCGAATTACTCGAATTGCTGGATTTTGTTTGAAACTTTGGCAGATCGACTCGATCAATCGACACGCTGTGAGCGCGTTTGTGCTCCCCACGTTTAATTGCCTCGTCGCATCGGCAATCCTCCTTTCTCGATGTTTCATTTTGAAATTGTTTTTTTTCCACGACGTTCCACGAATGACGCTGAAACGCCGGTGGCCTCGATGACGACATGGCACGGCGTCTTACGACCGGTGAATCCGACTCTATGAACATGAACACGCTTGATTTGCTTCGATCGGCGCTACTGCCGCAAGAATTATGTCCGCTCCGATCGATTTGACCGCTGCTGCTGCTCTCACCGGAGCCCAAATCTCCTCGTTTTTCCTCCGACAATAGTCTCGATGATCCGATCACCGCTGCCTCTTGTTCGACGCTGCTGCCCCGTTCTTCTTTCAGATCAATGAACATGGAAAATATATTTTTCCTACCGTCACCGCCGCCGCCGACGCCGCTATCGCTATTTTCCCCCGAATGCTGCAACTTTCCATTAATCCCGACTTCTTCGACTCTTTCGCTCGAAATATCGATGAAAAATTCGCACGAATTCTTCGCACCGGAATTCACATTTTTTTTCATATCCCGCTCACGCTTCTCCCGAATCTCCCGATCCTCATCCGTACCGTTCTCAATGTCATTGAGATCAACGAAATAACCGAGACTGCTGTGCTTCGTCTCGCTGGTTTTCGTCTTTTTACCATTCTTACGGTCCGACCAATCGGCGGAGGACGAAAAACTTTGGGACATCGCGCCCTGAGCGCCGTTGACGCCGATCGTTGCTCTGGCGGAAGAATTTTTTCGACAATCGCTCATATCAACGACCCAGGCTGCTTTGATCGAGGATTTCACTCGGCTCGTCGTTTCAACGCCATCGCTTTCGAGCGGTTTCTCGTTTATAAATACCGTGGAGCCATCGATTATCCGAGTTCTCGACGCGAAAACAAAAGCAGGATCAGCCGAATCATCGTTCGCCGATGATAACGTTGTCGCTTCGTCGCGTTTTCCGTTACGCTTGATCCTCGTCGAGTTCATCGATAATCGTCTCTGGCGCGATAATTTTAAATTATTATTCAGCGTTATTGGCAAACTGTTGCAACAATTTTGCGAATCGTCCTCCGATTCCGAGCAACTTTCCGTAGCCAATAATTTTTCACGGCACTTTGACGCTGATGCTCCTTCATGCTCGTCATCGTCGTCATCATCATTCGAGTCTCGTTGTTTGTCGAGTCTGTCGGAAATTCGATTCCCAGAACGCGACGAGGCAATAATTTCCTCGCGAGATAAGTTTTTCTCGATCGTCCTACCAACGCCCCTCGGATTTTTATTGTTCGCTTCGCTGGGATCGAGCAGCCAACTTTTGCTTGTTTTACTCGATCCGTAATTATTCGAAGCGACCCGATCTCTGCCGGTCTTCTTGGCGCAGATCGTTACCGTGGAATATTCAAGACTCGAATTTTCATCGTTCGGCGGCACGAAGCGGCACGAATCATCGTCAACGCGATGTCCCGAGTATTGAGGAATCGAGCTCTGAAACAAAAGATGACCCTGACGACGCTCGTACTCCTGACGGAGCGACGATAATTTTTCATCGTTCGAATCGAGCTCAAAAGTGTTTCGTCGGATAAGGAGAGCGGATGACAGAGGCGGCGATTTTCGTCGCGGATTTTCCGTTTCGCGATAATTCGAGCTAGCGGCGTTATTGTTGTCGGAAGTGGAGGAGGCCGATGTACTTTCGCCACTATCGGCCTCCTTTATTTCAACAACCAGGGCCTCTTTCTCGATACGCTTGCTGCTTGAATTGTCGCACGACTTCTCGTCCCTCATCGAATAAACGCGTTTAACATTGCACGACTCGCTCGTCGGTCTCGAAAAATCGATCATCTTTGATTCCGTCTCGATATCCGTGACTCTCTCGTGTCCATCGCTACCACCATTCCCGTCCTCATGATTATTCGAAACTTTTCTCACAGCTGATTCGCGACACCGCTCGACCTCTTCGCAGCTATTTTCAACAGTTTTCTTTTTTTTCTTTTTCTTTTCCCCTTTGTCATCGTCATTTTCGTCATTGAGACTCGAGGCATCTATGAAGCAATGATTACTCATATCGGAGCAATTATTTTTAAAAATAGCCGAATTATCCGATAATTCGCGAGGAGTTTCGTCGTGATTCGAGGTGATGAGCTTTTCGTCGTTTGCGTCGTTGACGGTCTTGCCGTATAAATTCGTTCGCGCAAGCGAATTTGGCGATGACGGGATCACCTTGGGATCGAAAAATTCGAATGATTCCGCGTGAGCGGAATTACAAGAAGCGTTGGAATCCGATTTTACGAGTTTTACGAATGAGCAACCGGCGACCGAGTCCCCGCTCGAGCTCGCCTTGCCGTTTCGAGCTTGCGCATTGTAATTTTTTTTTTTCATATTCTCCCCGTAATCGGAGACGCTCATCGTGCAACAACGAGACGTTACGAAACCGGGACCGATCTTATCATTCGCTATTCGCGATCCGTGATCCGTGCAACCGTGGGATTCCTCGAGATCGGTCATCGCCGAGCTCTCGTCGGTTTCCAATCCGGAATCCGCCATTTCCGATATATTACTCACCGCTCGTTCGGCATCATCCGCCTCTGTCGCTTTCTTGTTCCGGGCTCTCGTATCCTCGACAAGATTAAAATTCGAGGATGTGATATCCTCGCGTGGTCTGCCGCACAGAAATGATTCTTAATTGATTTATTGTTTTTCGCTCAATGTTTTTGATTATTTAGCCAAACGCACCTGCACTTCTTCCATGTATAATCCGCCGCACGACCGCTTTCCGTCTCAGATAAAAAGTTATCACTCAAACTCTCGGATTGGAGTTTAGCCGGAATACTTTCGTCTTGTTGAGCGTCGATGTTGCTGTACAAGAGCCTGTAATAAAAATTGCATTGAAAAAGAGAAAAAAAAAAAAATAATCTTTCATCGATTAATTCAGTTTAAATTGCTACGCAAGTTGCGGTGGTTAGCTTAGCGAAGCGCGGGTAAGGAACGATAGGACTGTTCAAATGAAAAGGTTAATACGTAAAATACTGCAAGGGTATACGATGCAACTATAGATTATGATTTATATTATGATAGATGGATTGTATAGATCACGCCGAGAGAGTCTCAAAGGATGAGAAAAATTTTATACTCCGGTTGAAAAGTTTTGCGATGCGCCGAATGTTGCATCGCATTCCTAATATGTGATTCCATTTTCGTAAGGAAAAAAAAAATAGTTCATGCATATATGAGATGGATCTAATACGAGAAAAAAAAAAGTGTGCGTTGGAACTGTATCTTAATAAATCTTTGATACGTTAAAAAATGTTCAGTGTATCGATATAACATTTGATTATGTCATTGCTGCTGCTGCTATATACAAAATATGCTTCGAGAGTCTTGTATAATTTTGGTGATCTCGTCGTAACGATGGGTCATAACGTTTGTTTAAAAAATGATACAGCCGTGTATTATTGTGCAAAAGTCGAAATGCGGTCGATCCATAAATATTCTACGATACAAAAAGTAGATTATATTAACCGTTAAAAATTAATCGTGCAAGATTAAAAATGCTTTTTTGCTTCTTGCCCCGCTGTGACGGGGCCGGGCTAATGAAAAAAATTACAACAATAATATTAATTATTAATAATAATAAATTTAATACTGGAAAGTGTAAGGTGATATCATTTACGCGTTCTTCAGAGTTGGATGCAAATTATAGCCTTGATACTGTGCCCCTTGAAAATGTTAGTCAAATTAGAGATCTGGGGGTTTTGTTCGACTCTCGTCTTTCTTTTCTTCCTCACATAAATTTTGTTAAGAACAAAGCCCTCCGGAAACTCTATTTTGTTTCCTCATTCTCTATATTCAAATCGGACTTCAAATCGGTAGACACTCTCAAGGCTTTATATCTCATGCTGATTCGTCCAATACTAATGTATGCCAGTATCATTTGGTCTCCCTATTTTGACTCGTATGCCACTATTCTTGATCGAGTACAGCATAAATTTCTTAGGATGGCAGCGTTCAAGATGGGGAGGCCAATGTCAAGGCATTGATCATGACCATTCTGGGATTGCTAAAGCCATTGGGCTGTGTTCGCTCTGTCTCTTAGAGTCTATACTGTATATATGTGTATATATACTGTATATATATGTATATATACTGTATATATATGTATATATACTGTATATATATATACTATACTTAGAGTATATATTGTCTCTTAGAGTATATACTGATATGGTACATTTATACAAAATTCACAACAACATGTTTGACTGTATAGACTCTGTTGCCCGTTTCGATTTTAGGGCCCCGTCCAGGCCGCTCAGAGCCATTGATCAGCTTTTTCGCATCCCGATTGGTCCGGGGGAATTGCACTTTAGATCGGTAACTGTTAGGCTGAGTGACACGGCGAATGCATATCCACAGATTGACTTTTTTTCTATTCCTATATCCTCCTTTAAAAGGGTCTGTCGATCTGCGGTATATGTTTTTGACTGACGTTGCTATGGGTGCTTCCTAACTTTTACTAATACTTTTTATTATAATCTTTGTTTATTTCTTTATTAATTAAGAAAAAATATCATCTTTTCTTTCTTTTCTGACATTGCCTTTGTTGCTTTGTTATTTTCCTGGTAATAAATTGCTGTGCGCTATGCGGCATTATTACTAGCTTTATTATTATATTTATTATTATATATATTACTCATTAGCTACTTATGGCTCTTTTCTACTATCTTGCGTATACAGTATCTAATGTATGATTCCAAGGGATAATTTCCGTATGAATAAATAAATAAATAAATAAATAAATATATACAAGATATAATTGTGTGATAAATGTTGTTTTTATTTATTTATTTTTGTTGTATTTATTAGTTTAGTCACGAAATTTTAAATTTACCTGACAATATTGCGTTCCAGTGTTCCCGCTCGATCTTTCGTCGTTTCTTGAAACATTCGGAGGTGAGGAGGAGAGCGGGCTTGTTAGAGGAAAAATGACGACGATGACATTGCCTTAATCGCGCATCGTTGAAACTTCCACCTTCCGTTTTGTTGCTTCTGCTTCCAGCCATGAGGCATTTTTACTCTTTCATGCTGGTCTACCTTGAAAAAAGAAGAAATAAAATTATTAAAAGCAAACCTCGCGCGGCACAATGGAACGACATGCTGAGAATAACCGGCAATATAATTGCGGAATAAAATGAAAATTATTCAAGAAAGATGCGGCGTCGCTCGCGACAAAAGTAGCGTGATGCATGCACGATTAATTAGTATTCGTCGCGCAACGCCGACGCGTCATCTCTGCCAAGGTGCATACAAATTGGATAAAGTTATTTAACCCTTGCCCTTACACCATGTGCGCGCGATTGTCACGTATTTTAAAAAAAATTTCCGAACAATTCGTTATTTCATAAATTTTATATCGTTTGATTCATTATTCGTGCATGCGCCGTATCGCACTAGATAAGGGAAACCATTATCATCGTATATTTAAGGGTAAAATTTATTATTTACAAATTCATTCTTCATTAGCAGAGTCGATCGGCGAGATAGAAAAGTCTCGGTATATCTGGAAAATCTTTCTGCTTTTGTTCTTGCTCATTCCGCTATAAATTCCTAAGCTTTTGCGGATCTTCTAATATTGGCTACCCCATAGAGGAAAGATGCAAGTTAATAATCTTTATATTTAACAATTAATAAATCTTTATAATTGAAAATTTGAGTTCGATATCTTAGAGTATGGGCAAGTCAGATATGTTAGTTTTTCGAAAAACAAAAAATTTCAAAATACCCGTCGATGGATTATCCGATCCGATATCCAAAAATTTGCCAAAACCAGCGCATTCACAGATATATTTTGTACCGGCGTGGCGGCTGAATTAATCTATGCGACAAAGTAAAATAAATAAGGTTATAAATTATTTCCTTGAAAATGATGTATGAATTTGAAACGGGAAAGTATAAGAAGCAGCAGGGCGGGTGCTGCACCGATAGAGCTTGACCATATCAACTTGAAAACGATATTCGTTGCTGAGAGATTTTTTTTTCTCGAAATATCATTCTACTTTTGTTGAAAAATATATTCATTTTTAAACGATGAAAATACGATTGTTTCGTGATTTGAAGTATAATGGGTTTGAAAATTTCGAGAATCATTGTATACCTGGACATCTGGATTTAAAAAAAAAATTCGTTTACAATCATTTTTTAGCGATAAAAGTGTCTAGTAATATATATATATATATATATGCACATATATATATATATATATATATATATATATATATATATATATATATATATATATGCACATATATATGTATGTGTGTGTACGTATGTATGTATAATAACGCGAGCAAATCGGGTAACTATCGACGCCTTATGATACTGAATCGGCCGCAAGCGAGTTGTTCCTGTAGCTGTCACATCATGTCCGTCGCGTGCCGATACAAGTGATGGAGAGGAAGGGAATTTTGGAAGAACGACACTATATACTTGCTCTATATAGATCCACACAATGCGTTGCGTATGCATATACACTGGAGTCTGACATGGAAATCGGCCTATTTTTTTTAATCTTTATTACGATCGATCCAGAAATAAACTTTTAGCCAACAAATATATTTATGTTTTTCATTTAATCCATAAAGTATGCATAATCCATAAAGTATACACACTTCGCATCGATGTCTAATAACATATTATATTTTCGGTGTGCTTTCTATACGATGAGTTTTTTAAACTTGAAAATTGTACATTAATTAATATTGCAGTATAGATTCGGACGGTACAAATTAAATACGCTAGAGCGAGGGAGCGAAACGTTATAATTTTTTTTTATTGTCACCAAGAATTTATTGATCGAACGTGCATGCATGTTACCTCGCGTTCTCGTCAAGCTGCAAAAGGCAGCACAATACCCGGAGGTTTTTTCACTAACGAAGCTCCGCAAGACGAAAGTCCCTCGACGAATCTTCTCAATATACCGACTAACATCACATATGATATATTTCAACCGCAATGACCAAGACGACTCACGTGGGTTTTATTTTGCAAAATCCCGCCGTCGTAAAACACGTACCGTTGTTTATTTCCATGCGGTTAAAAAGCATTCGCGTTTCGCGTTACACACCGCGGAAGGGGCGCGGAGAACGGCCGAACCTCTCGGCTCTCTCTCGTTCGTTTTTCTATTGACGCCAATTGCCGCTGCTGTGACGGGCACTGCTGCACGCCTGTCTGAAAAATATAAACGCTGCGCACTACGGGCACAGAGGGGCGCGGGGCAGTTGGGCAGTGGACAGCTCGAGCTTATAGAGAGGTCGTCAATTGACGAGTCAATTGACGGTCATTTGACAGTCAATGACGAACGAAAAAAAAAATGACCAATTTTTTGACCGATCTGAAATTTCAACGTGTGCCAATGTACCGTGCCAAGTCTCGAGCATCAGCAACGATCTTCCCAATCGCCTCTCTGTATTACTGTGATTTTCAATAATAAAGTAATAGTAATAATAATGACACTGTGCAAAGATGGTAAAATCAGCTTAGTTTGCTACATAACCGCTTCGATTGTCGCCGGTCTTCCTGAAATATTGTTACGTGTCAAACTTGATCCATATTCAAGCGTGATCTTTCACAATGTCTGGCTCGTTCATGTAATTCAATTCGTCGCGCTAAATATCCTCGTTGTTCTCGCTTTTCGTGGATTTACCTATCAGGTGAGTTTCATCAATCCGTTAAAACATCCGGGCATTTTCTAACCTCAAACTATACACCTATTTTCCCAAACATCCGCAAGAGCGTTGACACTTTTTTCCCAACTGCACGAAAAATGCTCGAGATGTGACTTTTTTTGGTCTTCGATAAGATTCACAGGTCCCGGACAAAGTTTTATCAATGAATTTTATATATAAATATGCTTTAACCCTACTATTTATATACTTCATACTATAAATATACTTTAACCCTAATATGCTCAAACGGTAGAGGAAAAAAAAACAGCGACCATAACCTCACAAATTTTCGTACGAGATAGTCACGAATTGGACGAAATTAAAGTAAATCTGCCTCAGTTGATGAGTCGATTTAAAATTAAATTTCTCGTAAAACATGTCAATTAGATTTACCACAAACGATTTCAATGCGAGAGAGAAAGAAAATAATTATATACGCGTCAAAGCACTTTTGATTGGCCAAGGAAACATGGAAAATCCCAAATGACAGATTATTTAAAATATTCATGTATTTGTAAAATAGGCTTTCTCGTAAATTAAACGACTAAATTAATGCTAATAATTCATTAGTCCAAGCAAATTTTCCGAGCAAGCAATTTTTCATTTCCAAGCAAATTGTTTCTCTTGTTTCTGCGAATTGATTTGATCTGCCTCAATCCGTTTAACGATAGAAGCGCGCGCCCTTTGTCGTGAACAATTGACTCATGGATGATAGCTCGATGTTAAAGTAGTACCTCCATGGAATAAATCTGTTGGGGAAATCTTTCAATCTTTGCGCATGTGTTAATTAGTATTTTATCTAAACGTACGTGCGGCTACAAAAAGATTTATCGTTTCAAACTCGAGATAATTGAAGTCAAAATGAGGCTGATTAACGACGCTACCCATGCGCCAGCCGTACCTTAACGACACGGTTTTCGCTGTACCGTCTAGACGGGTGTCCAGAATTGTCGAAAAAACTTAAATAACGTAGATAAGTATCATAGTAATATTTTCGTAAAAGCTGAAGAAGATTGACCGTTTAATTTTCAAGATATCGTGAGTGAAAAAAGAATTGCTCTATCGCGCGAGCGGCGCACACTCGATCCGTCCCATGTAACTTTCCTTGCTTCGCACGCCGCTTTATCCATCCCCGCTGCTGCAGCGAGAAGGCGCTATCTCGATTGTGAAAAATTACCGAGAATTTCGTAATTTCGAAACTTTTCAGGTAGCGGTTAGGGCCACTTTTCTAGGATATATCTTCGGAGTCGGCGTACTCATTCTGTCGTCGGCTCCGGCATCGTGGCGATGTTTCGGCGTATACACGGCCGTTATGGCGACATTTCACTATTCCGAGTTTCTGTCCATCGCGTGGACCAATCCCAGCGCAATGACGATAGACAGTTTCGTTCTTCAGCACAGCGTCGCTTACACCACAGCCGCATTTTCCAGCTGGATCGAGTTTCTAGTCGAGCGCCATTTTTTTCCCTGGCTAAAGGAATTTTCGCCTATTACCTGCGTCGGCCTGGCAATGTGCATAGGCGGCGAAGCGCTAAGAAAAATAGCAATGTTCACCGCCAAGCAAAACTTCAATCACATAATACAGACAGAAAAAACGGATGATCACGAACTCGTTACTCACGGTGTTTATAATTTTTGCCGACATCCGAGCTACGTCGGATGGTTCTATTGGTCCATCGGTACTCAGGTAAACAAAAATATCACGCTCGTTTCTTCGCAGTAACTTTGATCCTGCGCCGCAACTTTGCATTTTATGGTATCTCTTATTCCAAAAAAATGATTATCAGTTAATTCTGATTGATTTATTTGAAAAAAAAAAAAAAACGTTAATTTTTCACGCAACAACGGATCGCTCGTTTCAGTTGATACTTCAAAATCCCATTTGCCTGTTGGCTTATGCCCTGGCGTCCTGGAGCTTCTTTCACGATCGTGTACTACTCGAGGAGATAACTTTATTGACGTTTTTCGGCGAGGCTTACGTCGAGTATCAGAAAAAAGTTGGCACCGGATTACCCTTCATATCCGGTTATCGAATAAATTTATAGCATCCCAACGCCGTTTGAAACATTGTAAATTAAATTTGTAACATTTATATGTATTTATGTATATATATATATGGGACATTCCAAGTCAAATCATGTGGTCATCGGCCTGACCTCCTCGGATTCGATTGACGAATTTTTTTTTGGTCATATTTTGGTTAAAAAAAAGGTTATTTTGTTATTTGTTATTTTAAAATTTTGAAAATTTTTCCATAGAATCTAGGAATAAAAAAAAAGTTTTTTTATCGCGTTTAGAGAGTGGGCCGACAATTTATATATATTTTTTTTATATTGAAGAAAAATATATAAATTATTGTCAGCCCACTCTAACTGCGATCAAAATACTTTTTTTTTTTATTCCCAGATTCTATGGAAAAATTTTCAGAATTTTAAACCTGGGCCTAATTTATTTTTACTCAAAAGTTATGGGCAAAAAAATTATTTTATGGGGTAAAACAAGTGATGAAAATCTGAAAAAAAAAAATCTTTTCTTTTAACCAAAATATGCCCAAAAAAAATTCGTCAACTGAATCCGAGGAGGTCAGGCCGATGACCACGCGATTTGACTTGGAATGGCCCATATTAGGGTGGCCCAAAAAAAAATTTTTTTTTTTCCGACACGCGCGGATCAGAAAAGTTGATTCGCGTGCTAAAACAAATTCCTGTGAAAGGAGAGCCCTGTAGCTCAATTTTAAAAGGTCGCTCACGCGACTTTGGTACGAATAGGCCAGTAAAATTCCGATTTTAAATTCCACTAATTAACTACCGGATGAAAAAATATGGAAAATATTTCGAACTGTGCACACAATAAGGACCCGAGTTGTTGGGATTGTAGCATCGCTTGTTTTTGCAAAAAAAAAAAACCACATTTTTTCGAAACATAAATGTCATTTCGTTTACTTGCAAATAACGGCGCTGCGGTTGTACGTATGGCGACATGTCAAGAGATTGAATTTTTAGAGCATCAAAAGACGAAGAGATTCCAAAAAATTTCACGTTCTCTGGATAATTAGGGCAAAAGTTATGCCCGTTTTAGGAAAAAAAAGGTAAATTATGAAAAAAAATGAGCAACAAATGGCCGTCAACAATTGAAATTTCGAGAAAAAACATTTTTGCGACATGAAATCTCTTCTTTCGATTGTTCTATTGCCTGAAAAAAAAATTCGTCTAATTTTTTCATACAAATTATCATGGGCAAACTGAATTTAGCAACTAGAGTGGGTTTTTTTTGGAGTTTTCGTGCAAATCGAGCATTTTTGAGCTTTTTCGTTGGGTCTCTCTCACTGTTAAACTACAATAGATAGACAGGTACCGTCGCTGACTTTTTGATAGCAAATTTTATGCTCTACAAGATTGGTGCTATACATTTTTGTCCCCGCTGTCACCATTTTGGCAGCGTAAGCCATTAAAGTGTCAAAAAACGCAGAAAAAATGTGGTTTTTCAACCATTTTTATATTTTTTTTTGCAAAAACGAGCGGTGCTACAATCCCAACAACTCATTCCTTAGTGGAATTTAAAATCGGAATTTGACTGACCTATCCGTACAAAAATCGCGTGGAGCGACCTTTCAAAATTGAGCTACAGGGCTCTCCGATCGCAGGAATTCGTTTTAGCATACAAATCAACTTTTTTCATCCACGCGTGTCGAAAAAAAAGTTTTTTTTTTTGTTTCGGCCACCCTAATATACATGTGTATATATTCTATTCGCATGGAATTGGACGCGTTGACTCGCCGATTATTAATTTAAGGAACGCCGAACTGCTTATCGACGTGTGATACTTTTTCTATAATACAAAAATACCTGAGCCTCCGATCGATCTCGTTGAGTCGCGAGAAATGTACCTTATTGTTGTTAGAGAATAATTTTTTTCCCCGAATGTCTATTAAATATCGTCCTGTAAACATTAGGCGCCCCTTTGCCGATCCTCCCAGTTGTACTTTTTACCGATCCCTCGACGCTGAGAAGGAGAGAAAATTTCTTCGCATCGATGAATCTTATGATAATAATTTTGTTTAAATGCATAAAGGATAACACAAGGTATATTGTATTGCGTATTTATTTATTTTCTTTTTTTTTTTTTATCAAAACTATATTTATTGTCTCATTTCTTCTTAATAAAGAATTTATAATGTAACAGAGTATCGAATACACTTTCATTTGTTGATATATATACTTTCACAGTTTTATGGATTACAGCGTGTATTAAAGATGCCTTATTGTTTAAGCTTGATTTTGCACCAATATATCCAGAAACATTCGTTCCCATTCAACAATCATGAATTTACTAATTTTCCTTTCTCGTCATTCCTACCGATGGCACACAGTCCTGACTATCCGAATCAGGACTCTTATATTCGCTTACGATATAGAGGTTTCCTGTATTGGAAAATCTCGTCGTTCTTTGTTCGGGAGAAAACATTGCGTCTGAATTATCCGAAAATTCTATGAAATTAAGGATAATCGGCAGTGAAAGAAAATGTGATTTTGAGTAATTCATTGAATATTGGTTATGTGCGTGATGCCATAAGTGGTGTGGCCGTCTTGTGTGGCGAATTCTGGTGAATTTGTAGCGCAGAAAAACATCAGCTCATATGAATGAATACGTATTTTATAATGACTTTTTATAATTAAGAAACCGATATGAATCTCAAGATAATTTAAAATGTGAAGAATTTGTTTCTTAACTATGCCCAAGAAGAATGTCCATCTTTTAGGATCAATCGTTTGTTTTATCTTTACTATTTTTGAGAAAAGATACATTTTTTTCCCAGTTTTTCTGCCAGTTGGTGTATATAATTATTTCAAGCTGTCTTTAACCTTAAAAGAGCTCGTGTCCAAGTTCGCGAGATTTCGCCACTGTGAGCGCTGGCTGTCGATATTTTCTCAGAATCAAACTCACGCACGTAGCGAATATAATTATAAATACGTCTTATAGCGTTTTCCACTGGTGCACCGAGTGCGCACCGACTCAAGTTTTTCGGATGAGAGTAAGTGAGACACATATGTACTCAGTGCATCTCTGTCTCACTCACTCGCATGTAAAAATCTGCACTGAGTTCCCCAGTGGAAAACGCTATTAGAGTAGCCTTAATGACCTCGAATGCATCGGTTTCTGGTCTTTTTTTTTTGGAAGATCTGAAAATTTTATTTAAAACCGATTATAAATGAACCTATTATGATCTTAACAGCGACGATCGGGCTATAAAAGAAATTTATATTACAGCAATAATCAAGTGGATAAATGAAAAGTACGCTTTTTTTAAATAAACTAATTTCAGTGATTTGTTGTGTGGGTCGCTCAGCGGTGGATAGATTAGTTCCACCGCTGATGCTAGATTGCTTATTCAATGACATCGTTTCCCGTAAGGGGTCCATTAAATAAAACATGAAATTGTCTTGCCGTAATTGTTAGAGCTTTAAACGTTCGCAAAAAATTCACAAGCATAAAATTTAAGAAGTTCTAAAACGACAAAATTCGACGCATTCGAATTCTTTCAGGCAACTTTTAGACGTTCTACCGAAATGTGTCAAGGAGTCATTTAATATATTTATTAATTTTTTTTTTTAAACCTACTTTAGACGACTTAGCGTCGTCAGGTTTTGCTGTGTAAGATGCAAAGATGCCGAGTCAAGTTTAAATAGTACAATCTCTTTTGTGGGATTTTTTCGCGTCCTTCTCAAATGCAATTTGCTAACTATGGATGTGAAATAATTCTCGGCAAACGAACGAGATAAGAAACTATATATATTATGTATATATATATATATCTTATAAGTAAAGCGGTAGAAAATGATTATAGCAATCGTTGACCGTTAGAAAATTACGTTATCAGCAATATTATGTGATAGGAGAGTACACATTATGATATATTATGAGGCATTCCAATCCGAAAATCGACAGATTAACGTGAACCACATCTTTTGCGAATTAGTTCAAATTTTTTTTTAGCTCAAATTTCTCAGTTTCTTTACATACGTCCAATCTTGGGATTGTTGTAAAGAGAATTTTGAAAAAAAAAATCGTTGTGAAATAGTGACTGGCTGAAAGAGTCTGTGAAAAAAATTGCATACTTTCTGCACGGTTAAATAAAGGAATATAAAATCAATTCCCAGAGACTGAGAGTCGTGGATCTCGTCAATTTGCCTCCGAATGTCCATAACATCTGTTTTTTTTCTTCTTTTCTCTCATCGATTTCCTGTCGTTTTTCTAACGATAAAATCTGCTCCAAGAGACGAATTTTATTTTAATTTTAATTTGTTCCTTTTTTCCTTGCTATTTTTATTTATTTATTTTTATTTTAAATATTTGATTGACTGCTTGGATCGATTGAGAAAAGTTGAAACAATATTACGCGTTGTGTTTTGCAAAAAAAAATATATATATATATATATATATATATATATATATATATATATATATATAATTAATTCAAGTATAAAATGTTGTAGGGTTTTATCTGCAATTGTCTCAATAATAATTGGCGATATTTACGTATGGCAATCGGCAGAAAAATAATAAAAGCCTTTTTGCAAATCTCTTTTCGAGCAATCAAAGCCAAAATATAACGTCCGTACTTTTTACGGCATGACTCATAAATTGTTGGACTATATTTATACGTATATGTCGTTGGCCGCAAAAATGCGGGAAGAAAATTCCATTTCTTCCACCAGTTGGCGCATTCTCGGAGGCTCGCACACGTGTAAAATTAGCGTTCTCAAATGTCGCCCCGTATTGGACCGTAATAGGGCAACGGTATGTAATCATCGTCGCTGTGAATTGAAGAAAAATAGGAAATTTGATAAAATTCTGTGAGTATATTAACGTGGAATTGTAAATTTTCGATACTCACCTCGACGAAAGAGGAGAAAAAAATTTCGGCATTCCCGTTATTCGTAAGCGCATGAATGTACAAAATCATTTGAATATTGTTAAACGGATAAACGTATATACGTATCTTTACGGGAAGCTCATTGTGACGTAAATATTGTAGTTCAGTCATTCTGGCCAAAAAAAGTATAGGTTCACAATGCAATCTTCTATAGAATCGATTTTGCTTTTGGGAAACGTCCCCTACTGGATGAAAATTGAAGTTATGGCGCGACGCGGGGGGATCGAGCTTCAGCCGCCATCTTGAAAAACACGTTGCATCAAATATATCGTGAACCATATGCATCGTATGACAAGAATAGTGAAAATCTTTATTGTAGATAATAAAATTCTCTACAACTTTAATCCGAAACTTTTTCCTGGATTGTGCATGGTTTTTTTTTATTTATAGCGCGGCAAACTTTTCCATGCATCACCATTTTTACTCTTATACATCAACCGTTAAATATGTGTAGCAATATATAACCATGTTTGGAAAAGTTTGCCGCGCTGTGAATAAAAAACAATGCACTGTACAGGAAAAAGTTTTAAATAAAAGTCGTACAGAATTTTATTATCTACAAAAAAGGTTTTTACTATTCTTGTCGTACGATGCACGGGTTCATGAGATATTTGATAAAACGTGTTTTCCGAGATGATATGGCTGAAGCTCCGATCTCCCCTGCGTCACGCCAACTTTAATTTACGCTCAGGGGACACCCCTGAACCTTTTTCAAAAGCAAAATCAATTCTGTGGAAAATTGGAGAAAAAATGGCTAGAATGACTGGACTAATAGCACCACGGAAAAATTCGTTAACGCAATACTTCTATCTATATATATGTTAGAATCTGTCTCATAAAATTAAACGATCAAATCTATATAATATCTCTGTATAACTTTAGTTTTCTTCTTTTTTTCCTCTTTTCTTCAATAAAAGAGCATCCCGTAGATCCATCCATTATCGTATATATTATACATATACACAATAGTAATTTCGTCAAAAGCTATTATACGATATTCGGCAAATTCGTAATCATACAAAGTAACCTTTCGCGAGACTCAGGAGACCGATGCAAAGCACGGTATGAAAAAGGCTCTGTGGTCTCTCGTCGATGGAAAAACTAATTGTATTGTGCACGACAACGAGGAGATAAATACTTTTGATATTTTTCGCGGCTACATTGACCGTGGGTTTTGGATGAATTATGTTTACCGGTGGTGGTGGCACAAAGTCATCGAAGCCCTCGGCATCGGCGTCTGTAAATACCAATGACGATGGGATCCATCTCGCTCTGAGGCAGCGTGCGAAATTCGTAATGTTCGATCTCTCGTCAAAATGCAATTTTGGTGGATATCTTTTTTTTTTTTTGGCTCTCTACTCTCTCGTTATTGTATATGCAATGAAAATTTGTATTCCTAGTGAAAAAAAAAAACTAGAAGGGGGAATAGTTTTTTTTTTCAAATGTTACGAATATTAACATTTACTATATTATTATTACTATTCGTTTTTGTTTTTGAGCAATTAGTGGTATACTATTGAACATTAGTGGGACTGAATTAGCGAGAAAAATTCCTTGTCATGAATTTACGAGAAGAATTTAGTAATTCACGTCTGTCCTGTTATTTTTGGTAATTGTGAAGTATCAAACATTGATGATACAATCGGAGAGCAAACGTAACTATATTTGTGGGATAATTATTTAAAATAGCCACTATTGAACTTCAACATAGTAGCATCATATTGGTCTATACGCTCAAATACCATAAATGGTGTTCAACAATTGGAAATAGTTACATTTGAAAAAGTATCTCAAGTTTCATTTATCATGACAAAAAGTTGTGAAATAAATTAATAACATCGAAAAGCACGACATCTTGCTTCAAGGTTCATTATTTGATCCCGCAGTAATTGCTAGTGATTTAGTGCACGGTGATTTAGGCCAGGAGCCGAAATTCTAAATCACAAAAACAGCATCGATGTAAAAAATGTAAAAAAAAAAAATATAATAAAAAAGACACTTGGTGAGTCCCTTTTTTTAACGGATTAGCTATACATAATAGGGCGGTTCAAAAAAGGGCCTTTTTTTTTAGATTTCGCTCTTTTCCGAGATTCTTGTACTTTTTTTACTAAAAAATAGCTGACGCGAAAGGGCTGGGCTGAAAAAAATTTTTTACTACTGCCTCAACGACGTTGAAATTTGGAACAAAGGCTATTTTCGGGAATTTCAAAATTGAGATATCCTTAAATCCTTCGGTGGCTATGTTTTATGTGACGAAACAAAAGTTTTTGTCAAACCTGAGATGCGTGTGATTTTTTTTTGTATCGAAAAATCTATTTTAAAATTAGTTTTTACGAATTTCAATATAGATTTTTCGGCACTAAAAAAAATCACACGCATCTCAGGTTTGATAAAAACTTTTTTTTCGTTATACAAAACATAGCCACCGAAGGATTTACGGATATCTCAATTTTGAAATTCCCGAAAATAGCCTTTTTTCAAAATTTCAACATCGTTGAGGCAGTAGTAAAATTTTTTTTTCAGCCCAGCCTTTTCGCGTGTGCTATTTTTTTAGTGAAAAAGTCCAAGAATCTCGGAGAAGAGCAAAATCTGAAAAAAAAACAGGCCCTTTTTTGAACCACCCTAATGCATAAAAATGATTTTTTAAATATGTACAGCTAAACGTATGGACACACGAAATGTTTTATATAAGCTTAGAAAAGAAAAAAAAACCAAACGCACGGAGTATATTTAAAAGATATTTTTGATAATATTATTTTTCACATTTTTTACATCGATGATGTTTTCGTGGTTTCGGATTTCGGCCTCCTAGCTCAAATAATTACTGTGCAATTGAAAAATGAACGTTGAATCAAGATAATCCCTCTGCTTGGGAAGGTTTCGATGTTTTTATTTTATTTTACAACTTTGCCCTGAGGATAAACGAAATTAAAGATACGTAAATGTAATTGTCACCAATTTTTGGGTTCTTTTTTTTTCCATTTTGGGAGTGTCTTCTCTCCTTTTTTCAAAATGCACGATAAAGCCTTCCACTTTAGCAACAATTGGAGAATTTTGTTAATTGTAAATATTTTAATGCTGAAAGATTTTTCTTTAAGACTGCAAATTTTCGGATCACGATGCCGACGTTATCCGCAAGAAATTTTAATGTTACAATAGCCATTTTAGCATAGGATGCACAAAAAAGATCAGAGCTCACCACAAGTTTAATTGAAAAACGAAACTATACTTGTGTACCGGAGAAGTGAGATTCATTTGACGATCAATTTATTGTTCGCGAAATTGTGAGCATCGGATGGATTGCAAAAAATAGCAGGTTCGCGAAATGTTTGGCAAAGAAATTTCGAATTAATGATCAGCACAACTCGAGTGCAAATTACTGGCACACGAGTGTTGCAGTAATTTAGGCAAATTTTAATTATTCATCAATATCAAACTGCCCGCCCCTATTATTTCCGTACGTGATGAAATTACATATTAATTATGAAAATCAATCAAGAGTTGTATGTAATTATGTGATATATTTATTAATAAATTTGCAACAGTCTTGAGATTAGCCGAGGTGAAATATGATTCAACGGACTAGTCAAATAGATGCTGAAAAATTGAAATTATAAAAAAAAAAATTTTATTCAAATTCCAAAAGACATCTCCACGGTTGGCATAAATTTTGACATCTACTTTTACGTGTCAGCAGATTTTAAAGCTTTCCCCGACAATTTTATTGCCAAAATAGTTCATCGCACGATTATAGTCAGCCACGAGGACTCCCTTAATTGTTTTACATACGATCATTCTTTTTTCAATTTTAAGAGCCTGATTGGTAGTCACGAAGAAAACTATTGGAGATTCGATCCCTCCAGAACTATCGGATAGTCCCTGATCAATTGTATTCTCAAAAAAAAATACTTTTCACGATACTCAACAGTTTTCCATAGTTTTTTTTTTTCATGGTATGACAAAAGAGCGAGATATAATATTTTCAAGCAGTCTCACCTCGTGCAGGGAGAAACATTTTTTCCCCTGATCGTTTTGGCTCCGATGTCGATCGAACCGGAATCCTGAACTTCCATCGCGTAGATACAGCCGGAAAATCCATCGTGATATTTTCCATAAGTCATTGACCAGTCGGGCACACCGCCCAAGTAAACGCTGCCCCGTACGTTCAATGTCTGCTGAAGACCATCGCTGACACCGCTCTCCGTGTGTTCACCATTAAGCTCGATGTTGCCCTCGCTTCGATGTCTCTTCAGAATTATTCTGTGACGCTGACCGTCGTCGACCCTCTGCGCCGTGACTCTTATCACGGCTGGCCCGGAGCCCAAATTATACTGATACTCGACGTAGCTGAGAAACCATACAAAAAAAAACACACACACACACACAAAAGTGATCGCAGACTCTTGACAATCAAAATGTTGCTTGTCAGAAATTTTTACAGTGTTTTGTTTTTCCGTAGAGTTTTTTTTTGAGAATTACTCGCAGTAATTGTAAATTAATTAAAACTAATTGCAATTACTCCGGTGATGAATTATCTTTCATTACAAGTCTGATGACCAACTCTGATTCGATCAATTCTGGATTTTTTTCTATCGCACAATTTGTAAGAAACAGAAAATTCTCCAAGTATAAGAGACATGTAATCTCGACTCACCCATCTACCACTGCTAGAGAAATATAATCGTCCGGGCTCAGGTCATTCGGTGTCTGTCCGTGCCACATTATCAAACCGTTGCTCCTGTTCGTTGATATCTCAAAACCCATGAGTTCGCGCTCTTCCTCGTGAATCATTATCGATCTCTCGAGTTCGAGCCAACCGTCACCCCTGAACGCCACGTCGAAGGTAATTTCGACTCCTGAAAAAGGGAGGAAAAGCAAGAAAAAAAAAAAAAAAAAACGAACACATGCTTCAATCTGGAATGAAAGTAAAAATACGAGAGAGACCCCAGCAAACGCAAGAACCGTCGTTGGTAACCGCATGAAGAACCATACAAGAACTCGTTGCTTTTGGAAAAAAAAAGAACTGTAATTAACCGTCAAAAGATCGGTTCCTTTTATGGCTCGTGTAACAGTTTCAAGTGGTTCGGTTCCTTTTGCGGTTCTAAGTATATACGGTATTAGGCCGTTTTGGATGGACCGTTGCTTCCGTGGTTCTTTTAGTACACGCTTACGAGAACCTTCTCAAGTATTGGATGCAGTTGCTTTTGCGGTTGCTAATATATGGTTCAAAAAGATATGGAGGTTCTTTTTCGCGGTTCTTATTTCGGTTTCAATCCCCACCTGAAGAACCATTTCGACAACAGTTGCTTTTGCGGTTTGTGTCTTATTAACAACTACTCTGAAGACGGTTCTTTTAAAGGTTCGTCTTCAGGTTTTTCCTCTAAACTGACACCTTGTTCAGCGGCGATTCTTTCGGTGGTTACCTTGGCGGTTTCTAGCGGTCAACCAGGTCCGGTTCTTGGGACAGTATTCTAAGGTTCTTTATTTTCCAAAACGAACGGTTCGCTGATCGAAGTTATAATGACGGTTCTCAAAATTGCTAGGGGACCGCGAGAATAAAATGAGCTCTCACGTTTTTCGCAATCCTTTCCACTGAATCCGAATCGGCAATCGCACTTGTACGAACCGTGATGATCGCTGCAAGATCCGCCGTTCTGACAAGGGCTCAATAATTCACATTGCTTCAAGACTTTTTCGCAATTTCGTCCAACGTAACCGTACTCGCACGTGCACGAGTAATCGTAAATATTTGTACTCTGGCAGAGACCGTTGATGCACGGTTTTCTTGCGCAAGGATCGTAAACGGTTGTCGGTGGTTTCGTCGGCTGCTGAGTCGTCACGCGATTGATCATCGATGTGGCATTTAGTATGATCGGTACTGTCGAACAATCTTCGATGTTTGCCGAATCGATCATACCCTTGAGCATATTCATACTTATCGTTGGCACCTCGAGCTGTGGAGATTTTTTTTTTTTTTTTTTTCGACACAGTAACGAATCTTAGTTATCTTAGTTGTTATGAATCTTAGATCTTTTTCGGGGAAAGATAGGACACCAGGGTGGAATGTGACAGAAGGATAATTTTTCACGAATTTGTTTAGAAAGATGTAAAATCGATGCAGTTCCAACGATTATCGGCAAATTGGGCACTCCAGGGTGTGTCGAAAATGGACTTTTTTTTTCTTTGCTCCTCTATCACTCTGTCTTTGACATTAAAGAGGTCCTCGTTCAAGGAGGGCGCTGTTAGCTTGAAGTTTAGGGGTCGCTCAACGAGGATTTAGGTTTCCCATCTGATTAAACACGTAAAAAAAATATTGTTTTTCGTTCAAAAATGATGTCGGGCAACCAAAAAATTGATACTCATCATTGGACTCATTGATACCTTGGAGACTTTGTAAACTTGAAAAAGTGACTATTGTGGTCGAAAAGTGGCGTAAAAAAAAAAAAAAATTGGAACAAGGTAAGTCGAAAAATGACCCATCATCGTTTAGGGGATGAGTCATTCTTTCAAATAAGCCAAGAAACACAGACATCGCCAATTTTTTGGTTGCCTGACATCATTTTGAACGGAAAAAAAAAAATTTTTTACGTGTTAATTAGATGGGAAACCTGAATCCTCGTTGAGAGACCTCTAAACTTCAAGCTACAGCGCCCCTCCTTGAACAAAAGGGCCACTTCAATGTCGAAATCTAAAGTTTTGAGCGGTAGGAGCGAAGAAAAAAAGTTCATTTCCGACACACGCAACTTTATTTAACGTTACTTCATTCGTCGAAAAAGCTTTTCATTATTGTATTCAAGTTGAATACCGATTATCGGTCGATAAATCATTTTTTTTTTTCAAATTTTTCATCGGCACCGCAACGCGCTTGCGTCCAGGTTGCGCAGTTCACACTGCGCAGCTGGCCTTGCAGGCAGCAGTGTCGCGATAGGTGCCAACGCATCTCCCACCGTGTGGCGCATCGATCGTCGATCGATATGCGCCGCGCAGTGGGGGACTATGTTGCTCGAATCGGCTTTATCTAAATCGAGGTCCGAGTGTGTATTTTGATCTTCGCGAGGTCTCAAAGGCGAGACGCGGCTCTCGATCAATTAGAAATTCCAATTTTCCACAAAACGTGTCCGAACCAACCCGCGGAATAATTCCAAACGGTTATATTTCTCTACTTACCCCGTTCATGCAGCCGTGAAAATTTCTCTCGACTCCGACATTTTGATTTATCACGTTTCTCCGTCGATCGACACCGCCGATGTACAGTGGCGTCGTGAGTGTCAACGTACGAGCGCTACCGGGCGATCTAACCTCATTCATCCATTTGCCATTTATCGATATTTTTCCATCCTTGAAATCGCGACTTATCGTAACATGCGACCAGACACCCGGCTGAACGATGTAATTCGAGCGTACTACGGCCATTCCCGAGCCAACGTCGTAACGAAACTCGACGTGTCTGTCCTTAATAACGAGAGCCACGAAATCTCCGAGGCCCTCGTAGCTTTGCGAACAGTACATCAGAATTCCATCCCCGTTGTCCGAAGGTTTAAAATTCATCGATAGCTTAAGCCTGGAGGTTTTTTGGGAGTTTTTTTTTTGTTTTTTTTTTTTTTTTTTGAGAGGACACGAACGATATGATTATTGCATTGGTAAGCTGCAAATATGTGGATTATGCGAAATTCGATTATATATGTGCAGGTATATATGCCAATTTTCCGCAATTTCAGTTGTAATATTTTGCGATTCAGTATTTTGCATATACCCGTTAAGAAAAAAATCATTATTATTATTTACACCTACTGATTTTTATTTCAGTATTTTCAGCTAAAAAAAATTATCGAAGCGTATGTACATTAATTGTAAAAAAAAAAAAATTAAAGCATGCATCGTTGATCCGCGAATTCGCGGACAAATGATTTATCCAAAGGAGCACAGAGACTCCGAAATTTAAATCATTAGCTTCGGGTCCAAGGCCGAGGCGATTTTTGCGAATAAATGAAATATTTCATCCTCGTCAGTATGCATGAATTTCGAGTGGAACATTTTTCATTTTCGTCAAAAATAAATCTCAGCCACATGGACATTTCGCTTCGAATTATATATTTTTCGAAAATGCAATTCAAAGAACAAATAGGCTAAGAGGGGAAAAAAAAAACGGTTTATACATACGTCTATTGTGAATGCATACTCTTCGACGACAAGAACTGCACTAATCTACACAGCACTATGGTACAAATGTTAAGGCAGCAAAAAATTGAAAAAACAAAATAAAAAAGTAGTTAAATAACTTCACGAAAAATGAGTCTGTAAAATTGCTAGGTATGGATTGATTTTTCGGATGTCAGAGGGCATGGGTGAAATGAGAGATTGCAACGAAACGGAGGGAGAAAATTTCAAGCCATACAACTGTCACGTCAATCTTTATTTGCTCGCAAAAAATATATATAAATATTTTCATTTTTTCTTTTCTGTTTTTTTTTTTTCATGGATTTCCTCTCGTGTATACGTATCGTATAAAAAAAAAACATTTTTTGATATTATAGTATTTTGTTTCATGTCGCTCGATTCTTATTAACATACAAGTTACAAACAATACATTTATATGTGTGTCGATACGTGTCTGGATGTGTGTGTGTTTTTTTTTGTCATTAGTCATTATGAACACTTTTATTGTCATATACTTGGAAGATTTTGCGTTTTATGCTCTGATATAGATATGGACAATTCCATCAAATTCTGTACGAAAATCCGGCTTCAAGATAATCGATTTCATTTTTCTTCGTTCTTTTCATCATTCGTGTCTATAAAACGAAATTTCTCGATCATGAAAGATCCATCGCTTCGATCGATCGGGCTTCACGTAATTATATTATGTTTTCCTTTGGAAATTTTCTGCTCCAACTTGACCTATCTAAAAACGCTTTAAATGAAATATAAAAATATTACTTTTCGTTGGTAATTTTCCAAATTTTCCGCAAATGATGATCATTCGTTTTCTCACGCGTCATTTTCATCGGGAAAAATGAAAAAAATAAAACTGAAAACGTTAATTTCAATCTGTTCTCGATTTTTTATTTTTGAAAATCTGATTCTTTTTTTTTGGAAAATTCAGAAAATTTCCGACGAAAAGCACATCGCAAAATTTTCCGCTCGTTCATCGCCTAGCCATAGTTTTATTTATTTATTTATTTTTTTTAATGATTTGAGCATTTTTTTTTGCTGTGATATTTCTGTTCACATGTTACAAAAAAAAAAAAAAAACTACGGCTAAGCGATGAACGAGCGGAAAATTTTGCAATAAGTTTTTCGTCGGAAATTTTATGAATTTTCGAAAAAAAAATAATTAGATTTTCGATAAAAAATGGAGAATGGAGTGAAATTAATGTTTTAAGTTTTTTTTTTAATTTTCCCTTTGAAAATGACGTGAGAAAAAAATGACCATTACTTCCGGGGAAAAGCTGTGCTTTTAATTTTCATTTCAAGCATTTTCGGATACGTCAAGTTGGAGCAGAGAATTTCGAAGGGAAAACGTATATAATCACGCGAAGCCCGATCGATTGAAGCGGTGAAATCTTTCATGGTCGAGAAATCTCGTTTTCTCGACACAATTAATAAAAAGAACATAGCCTGGAAAATTTTGAAGCCGGATTTGGCAGAATTGTCCATTACATATCCGAACTCGAGAGGGGGGTTTTTTTTTTTAAATTTTCATTTGCACTGTTCGTTAAACGAAATTGAATTTCGTTTTTGAATAAAAAAGTAAAAATTGAATGCAAATGGTCGTTTCTTTTTTTTTTTTCTTTTGGCAGTGTATACGGTTTGTGTTTGTGTGTGTGTGTGTATGTAACGATGTGTCATTTCGAGGTTGTTTTTCATTTTTCATTTTATCATATGTTTTTTTTTTTTTTTTTTCAATTCTTTAAACAATTAATGTGACTTACAGGCGAACGCTTCAAAAGTTATTAATCAAAAAAGCTGTACAAAAACTCAAGTTATCAATTAGTTATGCTCTGACTGGGGAGTATAGTTACTAAATTTTAACGTAGCACCACATTATATACTTGCGACTATAATTCCCAATCGGGTACGTACTACTTGGCTGTGTATATGGCGCGGTTGTGTTTTTTCGATGCGCGAAAAATTCGAGTTTGAGAATTTTTCATCGTCGTTTGCAGGGGAAAGGAGAAAAAAAAAAAAAAAAGAAGAAGAAGAAACAAATGACACGCCTCGCATGGACGAGAGGAAAACGATGCTCGTGAGAGCATCGTTCAGGCATTTTTCAAATCGATATTTTTTGAGTATTCTTTTTGAGGATAATTCACAACGAAGGGCATATGGAATTATGAAAATTTCTGTACTTTGCGAAATGACGAAAATCTAAAAAAAAAGAAAAACAAAACAAACAAAACAAATCGTATGAATGGGAAGCTCGGAACATCGAACGGTATGCGAAGAAATTAATTGAAAAATTGTTTTTGTGAAGAAAAAAAATAAATAAAAGCCTCACGAAATCGCCCGTGCGAGGGTCGAAAAAGAATGGAAAAAAAAAGAAAAAGAAGGGAGAGAGAAAAAAATTGTAACGGTCACCGCGAAATTGTTGCCGATTTTTCGTTTGATCGTCAATTTTTTTTTTTTCCTGTTTTTTGTTCGTTAATTATTGTTCTACAATTCAGCCAAGCTCTTAATTACGTTCCCGTCATTTCTCGTTTGATTTTTCTCGCGTTACGTAATTATTATTATGATTATCATTGCTATAATGATTATTATTATTATTATTATTATTATTTTATTTTATTTCAATGTTATCATAATCAGATTAGTCGTTTGCCGAACTAACACGCATGAATCGGGGATTTGGCAGTCGATTGCGATGCTAGTATTTTTGTTGTTGTTGTTGTTTTTTTTTATTTAATATGACTTCTAATGTTTAGTGCCGTGCACGTTGTGGTGTTTCGAGTGAGCAGATCTCGATCTGCCATTTCTAAGCTGTGGAACGTGAGACGAACGCGCGTGCGAACGTTTCGCTTTAATGGCGTTTCTCTTAGCCCCCCTGAAAATAATTCATGCTATTAGGATCGTTAAACGATTCCCTCGGCGTTCGATTTTATTTCTCTTCTGTGCTCTGTTTTTTTTTTTTTTTTTTCTATTTTCTTTTTTCTTTCTTTCCGTCGGAATCATCGGAGATTCGATACTGACTGCTGCCCAATACCGCTCAAAATCAATTTTTTTAAAAATAATTTTTATATATTTATTTGTCTATTCGATCCGGGCGACAAAGACTCCAGGCGATTACACATCCGGTCAACGCACGCGCAATTCTTTCACTCGCTTTCATTATGACGAATATTACGTCCGTCGAACAAAATTGCAAATCAAATTAATATTGAACAAACGAAAAAATAAAAAAAAAAAAATAAACAAAAAAGTAACGGGAGCAGTCGAAAAAAAAAAAAAAAATGGAATTCGAGAGAAAAAAAATAAAGAAATGGCCGAAAAAAAATTTGCAGAGTGCTAGAGGCTCGTTGTGTAAGATTTGTTTCAAGGTAGTCCTGCTCGTGGGGTTTTTCGAAAAAAAAATTTGTAGAAAAAAAAATCAATTGAATCGTCACTCTAATTTGAGAGGACGGAATTGCGATGAAAAAATACCAAACTAGCTTTTTTAGTTACTTTATAATGACTCGAAGTAGTATTTTTTTTTTTTGGTAATCACAATTATTCGAAATAATTGCAAATCGTTGGGAATAATTTTAAACTACTCGGAATTATTTTGAATTACTCAAAATAATTGTAAATTATTTGAAATAATTGAAAATTACTCGAAATAACTGCAAATTACTCGAAATCACTGAAAATTACTCAAAATAATTGTAAATCGTTTGGAATAATTTTAAATTACTCGAAATTATTTTGAATTACTCAAAATAATTGTAAATTATTTGAAATTATTGAAAATTACTCGAAATCACTGCAAATTACTCGGAATAATTGTAAATATTTTGAAATAATTGTAAATTACTCGAAAACACTGAAAATTACTCAAAATAATTGTAAATCGTTTGGAATAATTTTAAATTACTCGAAATTATTCTGAATTACTCAAAATAATTGTAAATTATTTGAAATAATTGTAAATTATTTGAAATAATTGTAAATTATTTGAAATAATTGTAAATTATTTGAAATAATTGTAAATTATTTGAAATAATTGTAAATTATTTGAAATAATTGTAAATTATTTGAAATAATTGTAAATTACTCAAAATAATTATAAATCGTTTGGAATAATTTTAAATTACTCGAAATTATTTTGAATTACTCAAAATAATTATGAATTATTTGAAATAATTGAAAGCTACTCAAAATAACTGCAAATTACCCGAAATAATTGTAAATTACTCGAAATAATTGTGAATTGCTCGGAATAATTGTAAATTACTGAAAATAATTGTAAATCGTTCGAAATAATTGAAAAGTACACGAAAAAATTGTAAATACTCAAAAAAAAAATTACGATCGTACCGAGTAATTGTAATGAACTTTCGTTGTCCAACTCTGAAACTTCGTATGAATTTTCCACCGACATAATTCATATCAAACTACGTCCGTGTGTTGGCCCAGTTGAAAAAAAATACTCTCAAAGTTTCACCACTGACCATTTTCCGGTGATAATTTTTTTTTGTTTTCAGTAACTTTAAAAAAATGCACTCCAATAGAGTAAAAAAAAAGTCATCGACACATCAGTGAGTAAAAAAAAAAGCCTCTTTAGCGTCTCCTCTTCTTGAATATATTTTTCAAAAAATAGGGCTGCCACGATTCAGGCCGATATCACGTCAGGACTACCTCAAATTCATCATCGAACGATCGGAATTCGGACATGCTTCATGCTCGTATAGATATGGAAGGTAAAAAAAAAAAGAAGTGCAACCAAATGAGAGAATTCGACTTACCGCCTGAGAGCGCTTGGTGTTGGATACGCGATGAATGCACGATCGTCACGAATCGATGGCTCGCTCAAATGCAACGTCGCGAACTCGCAACGAGCCCCGGATCTTCCATGGCCGCAGTAACACTCGAAACCCGACTCGGTATCGACGCAATCTCCATCACCGCAGGCACCTGGCAAAATTTCATGGAAAATTTTGCAAAACAAATCCCGATTGATGGTTTAACGAAGAAAAAAAAAAAAAAAAAAAAAAGAAACATTCGACTCGAACGACGAAAAGGCTTATTTTTTTTTCGTAAATATAATTCATTTGAAAGTTGCATAGTTGAGAAAAGAATATCTCTTGATCGTTTGACAAAAAATCAAGAATTCTGAAACGAAATTGATGCAAAAAGAGAAAAAAGAAATGTTCTCTTATTAAAATAATGTTTGATCCTCTCGGTGAAGTAAAATCGTTCATTACATCGAGCCAATATTTTCGGAATAATTGATTAAAAAAATGAAAAGCGTGCAAATTAGAAATTCGCAACACTGCTTCGTCATTAATTTATGAAACTCGCCCAAAGCTCCCTCTACGAGCATGCTGGTTGTTCAATTTTCGCTCGACCTCATGGAGGAAGCTTCGTGAGCGCAAATGATGATGTTTCGAAAATTTCAATGTCTTGCAAAATCTGAACTACTCGAGTGAATCTTGTCAAATTTGATAGTAAACATCTTTATCATTTGGACTATCGGTGTACAAAGTTTCGGCTCGATAGCCTCAAATTTGGGAATGTTGAAGCGCGCGAATAGATTTTCGGAAAATTTTCAAGTTTTGGAAAATTTTAGGCCCTTGAGAGATCATCGCCAAATTCAATACCGAAAATCTTTGTCCCCCAAACTATCTGTGCAAAAATTTTCGGCTCAATAGCTTCAAATTTGGGAATGTTAAAGCGCGCGAATAAATTTTTGGAAAATTTTCAAGTTTTGGAAAATTTTAGACCCTTGAGAGATCATCGCCAAATTCAATACCGAAAATCCTTGTCCCCCAAACTATCCGTGCAAAAAGTTTCGGCTCGGTAGCTTCAAATTTAGGAATGTTAAAGCGCGCGAATAAAATTTTGGAAAATCTTGAAGTTTTGGAAAATTTTAGACCCTTTAGAGATTATCGCAAAATTCAATGCCGAAAATTCTTGTCCCCCAAACTATCTGTGCAAAAATTTTCGGCTCGATAGCCTCAAATTTGGGAATGTTTGAGCGCGCGAATAAATTTTTGGAAAATTTTGAAGTTTTGGAAAATTTTAGGCCCTTGAGAGATCATCGCCAAATTCAATACCGAAAATCTTTGTCCCCCAAACTATCTGTGCAAAAATTTTCGGCTCGATAGCCTCAAATTTGGGAATGTTTGAGCGCGCGAATAAATTTTTGGAAAATTTTGAAGTTTTGGAAAATTTTAGGCCCTTAGAGATTATCGCCAAATTCAATACCGAAAATCCTTGTCCCTAAAACTATCTGTGCAAAAATTTTCGGCTCGGTAGCCTCAAATTTGGGAATGTTTGAGCGCGCGAATAAATTTTTGGAAAATTTTGAAGTTTTGGAAAATTTTAGGCCCTTAGAGATTATCGCCAAATTAAATGCCGAAAATCCTTGTCCCCAAAACTATCTGTGCAAAAATTTTTGGCTCGATAGCCTCAAATTTGGGAATGTTTGAGCGCGCGAATAAATTTTTGGAAAATTTTGAAGTTTTGGAAAATTTTAGGCCCTTTAGAGATTATCGCCAAATTCAATACCGAAAATCCTTGTCCCTAAAACTATCTGTGCAAAAATTTTCGGCTCGGTAGCTTCAAATTTGAGAATGTTAAAGCGCGCGAATAAATTTTTGGAAAATTTTAGACCCTTTAGAGATTATCGCCAAATTCAATGCCGAAAATCTTTGTCCCCCAAACTATCTTTTCGGCTCTATAGCCTCAAATTTGGGAATGTTAAAGCGCGCGAATAAATTTTTGGAAAATTTTCAAGTTTTGGAAAATTTTAGGCCCTTGAGAGATCATCGCCAAATTCAATACCGAAAATCTTTGTCCCCCAAACTATCTGTGCAAAAATTTTCGGCTCGATAGCTTCAAATTTGGGAATGTTGAAGCGCGCGAATAAATTTTTGGAAAATTTTCAAGTTTTGGAAAATTTTAGGCCCTTTAGAGATCATCGCCAAATTCAATGCCGAAAATCCTTGTCCCCCAAACTATCCGTGCAAAAAGTTTCGGCTCGGTAGCTTCAAATTTGAGAATGTTAAAGCGCGCGAATAAATTTTTGGAAAATTTTGAAGTTTTGGAAAATTTTAGACCCTTGAGAGATCATCGCCAAATTCAACGCCGAAAATCCTTGTCCCCCAGACTATCCGTGCAAAAAGTTTCGGCTCGATAGCTTCAAATTTGGGAATGTTAAAGCGCGCGAATAAATTTTTGGAAAATTTTCAAGTTTTGGAAAATTTTAGGCCCTTTAGAGATCATCGCCAAATTCAATGCCAAAAATCTTTGTCCCCTCGACTATCCGTGCAAAAAAATTTTAGCTCGGTAGTTTCAAATTTACAAAAAAGAGAGCGCGGACACTTTATTACTCACTCACACATACCCGCAATTTTTTTTTCTAAATGTGTTTTCTCGAAGCTTTCAGGAAATTTTGAAAATTTTCGCAGGAAAATATCGAAATTTTGTTTTTCACACAAAACCAAAGCGCTTCCTCGATGAAAGAAGCAAAGGAAAATATTGATGCCGTAGAAAATAAAAATGTTCGACTAACCTGGATAACACGATTCTCCGGTCGAGTCGCAGTGTTGTCCCGTGTAACCAGCGCGACAGAGGCACTTGTAACCATTTTTGGTGAAGGCCTCTTGACAGACACCGGCATTGTTGCACGGATTTTCAGCGCAAGTCTCGCAATTCGTGACGCCAACGCTGTCGCTCTGATCGCCGATCAGATCGATGGTCTTGTCGCCGTGGACGAGTCTGCTTATGCAACCAACGAAACCGGTATTCATCTCGACTTTTGGATTTATCGCCGAATAATTCGGCACACCGCCGATATAAAGTGGCTCTTTGAGATCGAGTCCCTGCTTTCTGCCGGGATTCACAGCTTTGAATATTCCCGCACCGTCGATAATCATCGTTCCCTCTTTTCGGCTACGTTGCAATTTTATCGTGTGCCATTCGCTCAGTGTCACGGGCTTGTCGGCTCTTATTACCGTCATTCCCGAGCCAAGATCGAATCTGACGATTTTTTAAAAAAACAATAAAAAAAAAAGTTAGATTGATTAGGCGCACGGAAAAAATTCGAGGATATATGACGTTTTTTTTCCCCCCCGGGAAATATATTTGATATAAATGAAATATACTTTTTCGTCTTATTCAACATATATTTGATGAGTATGATAAAAATATTCATTTCATGGAACATTATTTTGTTGAAACTTTCTCAGAGCAATCGTAATTTTTGGTGATTTTCATTCTGAATATTTTTATCGAACCTCAATAAAATTGACTTGGAAAATTCAATAGTAAATATTACCAGCAATAATTGTCATGGGTGAATGACAAAAGAAATATACAGTGCTCAAATTGTTACTGATCCTTAAGAAAAAAAAAAAAAAAAAAAAAAAAAAAAAAAAAAAACCAGGTGAATCAATAGTTGATGCTTTATCGTTGCTATTGAGTAGTTATTACTGTTAAAGAAGAATGGCAACTATTGATATAGTTGTGATTTAAAAATGTTTTTATTGAACGTCAGTATTACCAACTTTCTGAAAAAAAATAATAATAACTATTGCAAACATTTTTGTTTCAACCAACGACTGCTGGGTGTCCCCTAGCAAACACAAGAACCGTGTCGTTGGTAATCGCATGAAGAACCATACAAGAACCCGTTGCTTTTGGAAAAAAAATAACTATAATTAACCGTCAAAAGATCGGTTCCTTTTATGGTTCGTGTAACAGTTTCAAGTGGTTCGGTTCCTTTTGCGGTTCTAAGTATACGGTATTAGGCCGTTTTGGATGGACCGTTGCTTCCGTGGTTCTTTTAGTACACGCTTACAAGAACCTTCTCAAGTATTGGATGCAGTTGCTTTTGCGGTTGCTAATATGTGGTTCAAAAAGATATGGAGGTTCTTTTTCGCGGTTCTTATTTCGGTTTCAATCCACCTGAAGAACCATTTCTACAACAGTTGCTTTTGCGGTTTATGTCCTATTAACAACTACTCTGAAGACGGTTCTTTTAAAGGTTCGTCTTCAGGTTTTTCCTCTATACTGACACCTCGTTCAGCGGCGGTTCTTTCAGTGGTTACTTTGGCAGTTTCTAGCGGTAAACAGGTCCGGTTCTTGGGGACAGTATTCTAAGGTTCTTTATTTTTCAAAACGAACGGTTCTGATCACAGTTATAATGACGGTTCTCAAAATTGCTAGGGTCATTGGTGAAGAGCTTTCCGAGAGTAACAGTAATTCATGTTCAGGTAATTAGGGTAGACGTACCAGTTGGGGCCATTGTACGGGTTTGTGGCCACTCTGAATTTGCCTCGAATTTTTTTAAAGTTTCAAGGCTATGTTCACTTCATCGAGCGTAATATTTCGATATTCAAGATTTTTTCGGACCACTATCGATTGCTTTATTGAATATCTACTAATTTATATCAACAAAATATGACGAAATGTATCAACGCTGAGCGATTTGTGCAGTTTTTTTGTACGGTTTCTCATATCTAAAGTCATTCCATCCCCATCAAAAATTTATGTTTTATCAGTTGAAGCTCATTTTTCGGGTTATAATTACAAAAAAACTGATATCCCAGCTAAAATTCCTGAAAAATACGTGGTGGCCAAAAGTGGTACGTTCAAAATGCGATTATTCTATTTGTGGCCCAGCTTAATGGCCAATCCCAATTCAAAGCTTTGTGGCCACAACTGCGTACTTCGGATGGCCAAAAGTAGCACAATTGTGGCCACAAATGGTGAAAATGACACAGCTACAAGATAATTTTCAATTTTCTTATTTATCATGATCAGAAAAGGCTTTAAATGATAACAATTCGATTCTGTGTATCTTTTAGGTTACATCGATCACTTTTTCAATTCTGAATTTGGAATAATGTTCGTAAATGAATGTTCGAAAATGCTTAAAATGGCCACAACTGGTACGTCTACCCCGCATTGGCGACAGTTATCATTGAGCATTGATAGGACCTTCGTCAGAGTGCTCTCAAAATTATTGTTGGGACTTGACGATAAAAAAAAAAGCTAATTTTCCTAGCTAAATTTCAGGCATACATAATTTTATCGTATCGTTCAATTTTTAATTGAAAAATCGTTACTAATCCAAACACTTTCGTTCCAATCAATTACCACTTGGATGTAATTGACAAAGAACATTCCAAGAGTTAGTTCTTCCACCTCCAAAGAAAATTTATCCGACAGGTGACCAATATAAAGATACAGGGTTACCCGTCAGATAAATTTTATCCGAAGCTGGACCAACCTACCCTAAGAGCAACAGCAGTTCAAGTCTTTCTCGTGTTTATTGCTAATAATTATCACTGAACCCATTATTGGAGTACTCCCAAAATTATTTTTGGGACTGATGAAAGAAAGCTAATTTTCCTAGCTAAATTCCAAGCAATTACTGCTGGATGTAACTGGTAAAGAGGCTTTCTGAGAGCAACAGCAATTCATGACTCCCGGGTGATGGCACCTTTATCAGAGTGACCTCAAGCTTATTTTTGGGACTGATGATAAAAAAAAAAAGATAATTTTCCTAGCAAAATTGAAGGGATATAGAATTTTATGGTATCGTTTTTTTTTTTTTTCAAATTAATAAATCGTAACTGCTCCGAAAATTTTTGTTCCCACTAATTACTGTTGGATGCAACTGGTGTAATAGCTTTCTGAGAGCACCAGCAATTTTTTTTTTATCAGAGTAGCCTCAAAATTATTGTTGGGACTGAAGAAAAATTAAATTTCCTAGCTAAATTAAGGTCACGTTATACGATCTTATCGAATCTTTTTTCCTTCCTTTGCGAGTGAATCTAAAATAGTTCAGAAGAAAACTATCGAAAGTTCCAAAGTTTTGGGACTTATCAACAGTCTTTTTTTTTTTGTAACCACTGACAAAAATTCTGGGGAGGACTCGATAGTTAATTATTTTTTTTCAGTTCTATTCTAAATAGTGTTTTGTTTTTCTAAATGCGAATATCGAAGCATTTTTTCTCGATTGAAAAAAAATGAAAAAAAAAATAAAAAATAAAAATATATTCTCACTTGAATTCGGGATATCCGCGTACGAGCGACAGTACGAAGAAATCACCGCTTCCGTCTGCCTTCTCGCCGTTGTACAAAATAATACCGTCGTCCCTCTCGGGCTTGAAGGACACCTCGATGTTGAATTTGAGATAAGAATCGGCCAGAGGCGGCAGTGATATCCAGCTTTGAGGTGCCTGATTGAAATTCGGGACGACCCCAGTCACCACGAGTACCGTAGGTACCTCGGAACTCTCGATGTCGTTTGTCGCCGTGCATATATAAGTGCCCGCATCGTCGGACTTTACGTTTATCAGCTTAAGTTTGTTCTGTTGCAAGGAGAAAGAAAAAAAAAACCCAATTAATTCATGCAAAAAATTACCAATTTTTGTTTTCATCGATCAGCATCACGATGTGGGAAAATAAATCATTGTTTATCAGTGAAATTTTAATTTTTTTAAAAAATTATTACTGTAAGTCAATTAGCACGGAATTTTCGGCTCATTTTTTCACTCGTAATGAAGAAGGAAAAAAAAAAATTCATATTTTCAATGATTATTGCACTCACGCCAAAGGTTTGGGTGTCACGTGGCAACAGTCCACCGAGTTTGCTCCATTGGAACTTGATCGGAGGCTCGAGATCCATACGACAGCCCATTTCCAAACTCGAACCGTAAGGCACATATTTAGTTTCGATTGCTGGTGCGTCGTTTGTTCCACCTTTGCGCGTCAAAGAAAAAAAAATTAACCCATTAAACCGAAAAAAAACATTGTTTTTACTTCTATATTAGCTGTGAATAATATTTCAAGAATACTCACGGAAGATATAATTATTTGTAGGCAGTAAATAGAGCATGTGATATAGTTACAAGTTATATGTAAATTTTTTATAATATATTTCTTTCGTACCACACGAGGGGAAAAAAAAATGCGAAAACGTATAAGAATTAATAAAATATAAATACTAAATAATAAAATATAGATACGCGAAAAAAAAAAAATAATTTTGATCTACGTAGATCTGAATTTTAGAAAATCGTAGACGCACACCTAGATCTCAATTAGATCTACTCGGATCTAAGTTAATCTGCCGAGATTTAAGTAGATAAACGGAGAGATCCAGTGAGCCAAAGTGTACGAACGTAATATATCAGTCGACTCGAATGCACAATGCAAATCTACCGTTTACACGATAGTCTAGGTAGATCTACGATTTCACAAAATTCAGATCTACGCATTTATTTTTAAGATCAACGTTGATCCGAATTTTGGAAAATCGTAGATTTTCCTAGATCTCATATTCGGATCTACCGTGATCTACTTTAGATCTACTCAGATTTAAGTAAATCCAACGAGACTCGGCCAGACGAACGGAGTAGATTTACCAAGCAAGAGTGTACGAACAAAACGTTTGGTCGATTCGAATGTACGTAGATCTACCGTTATGCACGCGGAGATCCAGGTAGATCTGCGATTTAAAAAAAATTCAGAACTACGGAGATCAAAATTTGATGGAAGAAAAAAATTGTTGCATGGATCCAAATTTTATCTACGCAGATCTGAATGGATTTTTTTTTTTTTCCGGGATAAATAAAATATATTTTCAAAAGATTGTATAATTGTATGGAATTAATTGTTACCTGGAAAATCTGTTGCCTATACAAAATAAAAATGTATTCGCACGTATCTCGCAAATTTTTTTTTTTCCCAATGGATGTATAACGAAGCCATAATTCAATTTGTCGTTTAATTACCCTGAACGATGAGATTGAAGTCCTGATCGTAGCTGCCCTCTTGGGTATCGGCATGACAGCGATAAACGCCGGTATCGCTGAGCTCGATGTTCGATATTCTAAGCACGTTACCGTGCTCGATCGCGTTTATCGGCAAAGACAGATGATTCGGTCTTGACCAACGATATTTCGGGCTCTGGGTGCCCGTATAAGTGCAGCGTAGATCGATCATGTCGCCGATATTGACAACGTCGAGCGAGGGCTCGATCGTAACGGCCGAACCGATAGCATCTAAAATTAAATTTTTCACTCGTTCGAATATAAAATACTCGTTTACTTTTTTTTTTTTTTTTTTTAATTTTTCTTTTCTCCCTCATTTTTCCATCTTTCTATACATCGACCGAGACGAACGAACCGAGATTTTTTAATTCTCCTTGTTTCTCATCGTCACGATTTTTGCTCTGTCGATCGTTTCGGAAATAATTATATTAACACATATCGAGGATGCTAATATAAACGTAAGAGGAATAAATCTATATTACGCGCAAGGTTTTTGTGATCGAACAGAGCTTTTGTGAAGTAAATGAAAATCATGAGAAAAACATGTATGCGTGTATATGAAATGGTATAAAAATTGAAAATAAAATAGTGCAATGAGATTTCAGGAGAAAAAGAGAAAGAGAGAGAGAGAGAGAGAGAGAAAAGATGAGATCCAGCATGAGAGAAATCGGGCGCTATAGTCGACTGGTAAAAAAAAATCCTACAAATAGGCAGACTATGCTAGAAATACGAGACAAACGTCAAAAAAAAAAAAAGCTACACAGACGGTACCACACACATGACAGCTCAAAACAAACCACGTCGTCTCTGGAGATATTGTCGATATCGCGAGATGCGGCAGAAGCGCTCGTCGGTTGCGTCTTGGCAGTGTATATACCCGTCGCAAATGTTATCCAACGTAATGCATTCACGGCTTCTGCACAGGTACATCCCTTGTCCGCATTGCACCGTCTGGTACACTGGCATGCAATCCTCAAGCGTATTAACTACTAAATCATAACGCGAAGTCTTAGGAAAAAAAAAAAAAAAACGGAAAAACCCACGTGACGCGTCTCTGCTCCGAGCACTTCATTTTTTGTTTCTTTTTTTTTTTTCGAATTCTTAAGATATCGCATTGACGTGTGCACCATAGTGCGTAGGATAATTCCGGGGAAAGATATACGGTGGTTCGATAATTTTTTGAGAAAAAATCAGCCGCGTTTTCGAATATCTTATTTCGAATTTTGCCTCGCTATTTCTGTGCGAAAATGCGCGAGGAAAAAAAAAAAGTAAAACGATCGGCTTCGATTAAAAAAAAAAAAAAAAACAAAATTCCCAGATTTTGTAGACCGAGCGACGTTTATTTCGAAATTGGGATAAGATCGTGTGACGTGTGAGACAAAATTTGGGAAGGTTTCTTTTTCCACACTCGTGACCGTAGTTTTTGGAAAAAATAAAAAATAAAAGAAATCGTAAATTCGTCAGATATTGCATTCGAGAATTGGCGATAGGCTATTTTTTCCCTAACGACGATCTGGCAGAGATGGAACACGTTTGATGCATCGTAATTTTCATGATACTCCGAGTATTTTCACGGAAAGAATTTTTTATTAATTTTTACTGTGAAATCACGGTAAAAAATTACATTTAAAATTTTAACGTGGGGACAAGTGTACCGAAAAGTATAAAATGTTTATATTTTGGTAAAATTTACTGGATTTTTCGGTAAAAATTCTTGAAAACATTTCAAATTTACGTCACCCGACGGTAAATTCTGACTTATTTCCATGAAAATTTACCTTTTATTTCCTAAATTTTGGAAAATTATGGGTTTGTTCGCCCGTTACTGTGATTTCAAAGTAAAAAATTTATAAAAAATTCTTTCCGTGTTCGAATCTAAAATATGTCACAGGTTTTTCAAAATTTTGCGCAAATATTTCACTACCGTATATTCAGTGATTAAATTTTTTTGTTTTGATTTTTCATGCTCCCATCCCTCAAACTTGAGTTTTGGTAGAACAAAACATCCTCGAGAAGTTTTTCTCCATCAAAACTCAAGTTCTTAGGGGTGGGAAGATGGAAAATGATTTTTTTTTTTTTGAAAGACCCTATTAAGGGCGGGGTATGGTCTTGAAACTTTTTTTTCCCATTTTTTTTTTTTAATTTTTTGTATGAATGCACAATATCTCAAGAATGTTGTATCAAATTTTTAGAGCAATTGGAGCAAAATTAACGGAGATATGGAATTTTAACCATCCGCGGCTCTGGGTCATTCCGCTCCGATTTCGTATGCACTTTAAATCTTTAAGAGTCATCGAGCGAGGGCATACGAAGCGCCAAGTGGACAATAAGCGAACTAAGATTTGTAGAGAAACGTATTTTTCGGATTTCGCCGAAAATATAATATAGTATCGCACAATTGAATATAAAAAATAAATTCCTTCGACTAGTAAGAAATCCCGTCTGGTCCTCCGCTCCGTGGAAATTTTTTTTTTGAAGCACAATAAATTATCGAAAACTCGAGGCGGCTGTCGTTTGCCCCCACTCTTTTTTCGCCAATTTATAAATACATTTTATTATGAATTTCATGCACATCTGCCACTCTTCACCGGACCAGACGGAGCTGCTTTTGCCACTTCATTGCACTTCTTAAAAAATAATCTAACTTGTTTCGTTGAAAAACAAAGCGACAATCCGAAAAATACACACGGAGACGTCAAAGCCGTGCTTATACGGCTATATGACAGTACATGCTAAGTATTTCACAGTTCCGGCTACTAACGCTAGGTTCGCTAGTCACGGTTGTCGGTAAGAGTGGAGAAGCAGCAGTGATGGCGTAAGCGCAAAGTGAGCCCTGAGATAAAATAAGCTTTGAGGGTCAATGGGGGCAATCGGGGCCCTTCATGAAACATGCGCCGCCACTGTAACATTTACATTCTACCCTATCGACATCCGTAACTTTTTGCTGAATCCATTGGTTGACATATCTGCCGCAAGCGGCGCTAACTTCGACATGCATGTTTTTCAAATTTTTCCGCGAGAGGCGCTACTCTCGATTCTGAGTTGGTCACGTGTGCTCGATGATTCTTAAGAGTCATGGAGCGAGGGCATACGAAGCGCCAAGTGGACAATAAGCGAACTAAGATTTGTAGAGAAACGTATTTTTCGGATTTCGCCGAAAATATAATAGTATCGCACAATTGAATATAAAAAATAAATTCCTTCGACTAGTAAGAAATCCCGTCTGGTCCTCCGCTCAGTGGAAATTTTTTTTTTGAAGCACAATAAATTAACGAAAACTCGAGGCGGCTGTCGTTTGCCCCCACTCTTTTTTCGCCAATTTATAAATACATTTTATTATGAATTTCATGCACATCTGCCACTCTTCACCGGACCAGACGGAGCTGCTTGCCACTTCATTGCACTTCTTAAAAAATAATCTAGCTTGTTTCGTTGAAAAACAAAGCGATAATCCGAAAAATACACACGGAGACGTCAAAGCCGTGCTTATACGGCTATATGACAGTACATGCTAAGTATTTCACAGTTCCGGCTACTAACGCTAGGTTCGCTAGTCACGGTTGTCGGTAAGAGCGGAGAAGCAGCAGTGATGGCGTAAGCGCAAAGTGAGCCCTGAGATAAAATAAGCTTTGAGGGTCAATGGGGGCAATCGGGGCCCTTCATGAAACATGCGCCGCCACTGTGTAACATTTACATTCTACCCTATCGACATCCGTAACTTTTTGCTGAATGCATTGGTTGACATATCTGCCGCAAGCGGCGCTAACTTCGACATGCATGTTTTTCAAATTTTTCCGCGAGAGGCGCTACTCTCGATTCTGAATTGGTGACGTGTGCTCGATGATTCTTAAAGTGATTTTCCCACACACTTCACGTTTTCAAAGTCGGTGACGGCTGTAGTTTAAAATATATTGCACCAATCCTTTTCAAATTTCGTACACTCTTTCTTTGTATAATTCATGAGGTAACGCCTGTCGAGTTATTTTTAAATTTGTTGTTATTTTTTATTTTACAATAACAAATTTGCCGATTTTTTAAGCGAAAATCGCGTTTTTGACTTTCCAGTGTCACCAAAAATTGAAAAAAATAAAAATAAAAAAAAATCGGTAGCGTTACCTGGGAGAACTCATAAATTAATCAAATCAATTTGGGTTTTTTGATTTCGGATGATCGAGTGATCAGTTAAAACCGTCACCGCGAAGCAACTTTTTTCGGAGCCGTCTCCGGAGATTTGCTGCCAACGGCTTAGTTTTTAATATTTTTCGCTGAAATTTTCAGAAAGTATCCTTGACAGGTTACTCTACAATACTGTAATAATTAAATTTAAAATGTATTGCCCGTATCTTTTAAAAAAATGTTTGAAAAAGTGTCTTTTTTTTCACCGAATTAACCGTACCCCGCCCTTAAACACGATAAGGCTATAGTAAATAATGCTCCGTTAATTAATTGAATTCGTCGATTATGAGACGCACTCAGGGTATTTAATTCACGAGGTTATATTGCCTGAAAATAATCGACGCTTTTTGTGCATCGAACTTTGCATATTCTACTTTATGCTGGAAAAATTACGAAGTTCGGTTATCGAATTATAAAAAAATAAGAATCGAAGAATGGAAAATTCAAGTCTAGCGCTATAGCAGCGGACTTTCGTTGAGGATTCCATCTTCATACGAAGAATTTACGCGCTTGAACATCTAAGAAATAAAGAATGAAAAGTTTACCGCGTATTTCTGGGTTTTACGTTGCTATATTCTGTCGGGCACAAAAAAAAAGCCGTTGGGTCACCGAATATTTTGCGAATTAATCGGCGATAAATGTGTGAGTAACTTTTTCGCGAGGATCGGGGCTGGTGCACGCTCCATATGTCCATGCATAGTTCATACGCGTCGATCAATTTGTTAAACGCATCACTAAAATACGGCCCTTTACGATCGGGTATATACACTTTAAAATTTAAATGAGTATGCTTTGTATGTAAAATTTTTTTTTTTTTCTCAAATAGTTCTCGACAGTTTTTATTACTGTAAAGGATTAGTAATAACGTATTGTCGATTGTCCCATCTCTGCCATATCTGTTCTCGAAAGTTTTTTACTTTTTCATTGCGTCGCTGTGTATCTAAAAAATTTCACGAAGTTGATAATCCCTCAATGACAAAAGTTATGTCCCGACTACCCCGGAATTTTCCTCAATGTTGTTGCATTTATACACACATATATAAAATATAAATATACTGTGCGCGAAAGATCTTAGTGTGCTAATTCGTGAGATCGTTCATGCCTTTCCGGCTCGTCGTCTCATATGGCACACGCTGGAAACTCGAAGACAAAAGGAAAGAGAAAAAAAAAAAACAAACAAACTCGATGCAACCAATCGCAAATTTGGAAAAGCAATACAAATCACAATTATCAATTCAGGTGATATGACGATCGAGCTGACAGCCAATAAGTGTACCAACGGTGGTTATATACGCGCGCCTCACGTGGCTCAAGGTACCACGGCGTATGTATCAGTCAAAGCCGAAAATTCGATTCGATGACGACTTTTAGGAGATCGCGATAAAATGAAGAAAAAAAAAAAGAACAAACAAAATCAAGCTGAATAGGTATTAGATTTGTGTTAAAAAAAAAAAAAATATCTCAGTGTCTCGCAATTTGCAAAAGTTGGAGAGATTCGAGAAATTTTTTGGAAAAATTCAAAATTTCGAAAAATCCGAACCCCTTTATTGCTTTCCGCCAAATTTTTATATCAACCATCCTTCAATGATCAACTATTGATGTCAAAAAATTTAGCCTCCCGGCGAAAAAATCGTTCAGATCTACTCGCATCTAGTTTAGATATTCTTAATCTTTTTTTTTTACTTCGTATTGGATCTACGTAGATCTAAATTTTGGTTTATCGTAGATTTTTCGATATCTACGTAACATAACGGTAGATTTACGTACGGTCGACCTATAATATTACGCTCAAAAACTCTTGCTCGTTTGATTTTCGTGTATCTATTTAAATTGAAGTAAATTTACTCAGATCTGAGTAGATCTAGGTAGATCTAATTGAGATTCAAGTAGATGCAATTGAGATCTAGATAAATCAATGATTTTGCAAACTTTTTATCTACGCAGATCTAAAAAATGTATATGGTTTAAATTTTTTAAATGGTAGATCCATCCAGATCTGAGTAGATCTAGGTAGATCTAATTAAGATTTAGCTAGATGCAATTGAGATCAAGGTTAATCTATAATTTTGCAAACTTTCTATCTTCGTGGATCTAAAAAATGTATACGTAGATACGAATTTTGTAAAATGGTAGATCCACCTAGATCTCCGTACATAACGGTAGATTTACATACATTTGGGTCGACCTAATATTACGCTCGAAAACTCTTGCTTATTAGATTTCCGTTTATCTATTTAAATTTAAGTAAATTTACTCAGATCTGAGTAGATCTAGGTAGATCTAATTGAGATTCAAGTAGATGCAATTGAGATCTAGACAAATCAATGCAATTTTACAATTTTTTTATCTACGCAGATCTAAAAAAATGTACAAAGTTAAAGTTTTTTTAAGTGGTAGATCCATCCAGATCTGAGTAGATCTAGGTAGATCTAATTAAGATCCAGCTAGATGCAATTGAGATCAAGGTTAATCTATAATTTTGCAAACTTTCTATCTTTGTGGATCTAAAAAATGTATACGTAGATACGAATTTTGTAAAATGGTAGATCCACCTAGATCTCCGTACATAACGGTAGATTTACGTAGATTTGGGTCGACTTAATATCACGCTCGAAAACTCTTGCTTGTTAGATTTCCGTTTATCTATTTAAATTTAAGTAAATTTACTCAGATCTGAGTAGATCTAGGTAGATCTAATTGAGATTTAGGTAGATGCAATTGAGATCTAGATAAATCAATGATTTTGCAAACTTCATATCTACTCAGATCCTAAAAAATGTATATGGTTTAAATTTTTTAAATGGTAGATCCATCCAGATCTGAGTAGATCTAGGTAGATCTAATTAAGATTTAGCTAGATGCAATTGCGATCAAGGTTAATCTATAATTTTGCAAACTTTCTATCTTCGTGGATCTAAAAAATGTATACGTAGATACGAATTTTGTAAAATGGTAGATCCACCTAGATTTCCGTACATAATGGTAGATTTACGTACATTTGGGTCGACCTAATATCACGCTCGAAAACTCTTGCTTATTAGATTTCCGTTTATCTATTTAAATTTAAGTAAATTTACTCAGATCTGAGTAGATTTAGGTAGATCTAATTGAGATTTAAGTAGATGCAATTGAGCTCTAGATAAATCAATGATTTTGCAAACTTTTTATCTACGCAGATCTAAAAAATGTATATGGTTTTAATTGTTTAAATGGTAGATCCATCCAGATCTGAGTAGATCTAGGTAGATCTAATTAAGATTTAGCTAAATCCAATTGAGATCAAGGTTAATCTATAATTTTGCAAACTTTCTATCTTCGCGGATCTAAAAAATGTATACGTAGATACGAATTTTGTAAAATGGTAGATCCACCTAGATTTCCGTACATAATGGTAGATTTACGTACATTTGGGTCGACCTAATATCACGCTCGAAAACTCTTGCTTATTAGATTTCCGTTTATCTATATAAATTTAAGTAAATTTACTCAGATCTGAGTAGATCTACGTAGATCTTATTGAGATTTAGGTAGATGCGATTGAGGTCTCGATAAATCAATGCAATTTTGCAAACTTTTTATCTACGCAGATCTAAAAAAATGTACATAGTTACAATTTTCTAAAATGGTAGATCCATTCAGATCTGAGTAGATCTAGGTAGATCTAATGAAGATTTAGCTAGATGCAATTGAGATCAAGGTTAATCTATAATTTTGCAAACTTTCTATCTTCGTGGATCTAAAAAATGTATACGTAGATACGAATTTTGTAAAATGGTAGATCCACCTAGATCTCCGTACATAACGGTAGATTTACGTAGATTTGGGTCGACTTAATATCACACTCGAAAACTCTTGCTTGTTAGATTTCCGTTTATCTATTTAAATTTAAGTAAATTTACTCAGATCTGAGTAGATCTAGGTAGATCTAATTGAGATTCAAGTAGATGCAATTGAGATCTAGATAAATCAATGATTTTGCAAACTTTTTATCTACGCAGATCTAAAAAATGTATATGGTTTTAATTGTTTAAATGGTAGATCCATCCAGATCTGAGTAGATCTAGGTAGATCTAATTAAGATTTAGCTAAATGCAATTGAGATCAAGGTTAATCTATAATTTTGCAAACTTTCTATCTTCGCGGATCTAAAAAATGTATATGTAGATAAAAATTTTGTAAAATGGTAGATCCACCTAGATCTCCGTACACATAACGGTAGATTTACGTAGATTTGGGTCGACCTAATATCACGCTCGAAAACTTTTGCTTATTAGATCCCCGTTTATCTACTCAAGTCCAGTAGATTTAATTATATCCGTGAGTAGATATAACGGAGATCTAGGCCGGATCTAATTGAGATGTAGGTAGATCTAATTTAAATTTGCGTGAGTCTACGATTTTTCAAAGTCCAGATGTACATTAGATCTTAAAGATAACTGCGCGCAGATCTGAATTTCATCATCGTTGTAGATCTAAACTATTTTTTTTCCCCAGGCTGATATTTAAAAAGTGGCGCGAGTTGGAGCGATTAATGAAAATTTCAAAATGTCATAAAATTCGTTATATTCACGAGTAATTTTTGACGAAAGATTCAGTTAACGAAGGATCAACTTGTTCTCGCTTTACACATCCGCGAAATTGCAGCGCTCAAATCGTTCTCGAGTCAAAGACCTTTGAATTTTTCGCACATGCACGCTTCTATAGATGCACTTTCTCATCTGATTTTTCAAATCTTTTTTTTCCACATTTCGAACATATTGGCATCTATTCGAACATATTCGAAAAAAAATGTTCGCCATCACAAAGCTTCCTATATGAGGATGCAAGAATTTGCAACTTTTTCACGATTTAAATTCAATCGAACTTTCGGAGGGACCTCAATATGTACGTCAAGCACACGCGAGCGATGGAAGAAGATAAAATTTTGAACAAAAAAAAGTGGTGGCGAAAACGAATCAAGTATCGAGGTGGAAAAACGAAAACATAGCCGTGTGCATGGTGCTCAGCGGAATCGATATTGCAAAATACCCTGTCGATAAAATGAAAAAAAAACGAAATTTCAAAATAAAAGTCAAAGCATCCATTATACACCGTTGTTAATTCGAGATTTTCGATATTTTTTTGTTTTCTCCGATACGCTGTCGTTCGTAAAGTTAAGGGATCATTCTAGTGTGAAATTTTCAAAAAATCGTTTTTTTTTGCATTAACGCATAGTATAGACTGTTATAAAAAAGAATGTTATAAAATATAAACAATGTTATACGAAAATATCTCTCTTCAAACTTTAAACGCGTTTTTCTTGGGATGGTGTTTTTCAAAACGGCGTCCACTCTCAAAAGAAGAGTTTTCAAGCTATCGTTTTCAAATTTAAACAGAATATTCTTCGCGTCATTTCCTATCGTGCTATGGAAGGATTTTTTTTTTTCTTTGAAATCTTCCTATATTTTTCTACGAAAAACTGTCGAAAAAAATGCTAAATTCGATCTGTTTTGTTCAGACAGCCGCTATTTTGTCAAATTTCAAAATAAAAGAAAAAAGCTTCCATAGCCCGATAGCGGCTTTCCTATAGATTAAGAATTTCTTTGGAATTTTCGTTTCGGATAAAAATTAAGGCCGCAATCATGAACGCCATCCGGAAACTTTTTTTTAAGCTGAATTTTTCAATAATTTTTCGTTATAAAAATATCAATAAATCAACTTAGAAAAAAATCATTTTGTATTCGTCATTCTTGCCTCGATTTGCAAAAAAAAAAAGCTAGACTGATTACTTTATCCTAACAATAAAAAAAAAAAAAAAATCACGAAAATCAGAGTGATTTTTCGGAGGGTCACACTGGAATGATCCCTTAATTTCTAGCTGTCGCATTTGTTAGTCAAAGTCCGTAAAATCGCAGTGATCGCGCATATATGCTAAATCGAATGTATGAAATATCGAATAAGCATAAATTAACGTTATTTACTCACCGCTGACACGAAGATTTATGTAATCGCTCGAAACGCCATGATCATTTCGAATCTGGCATATATATTTGCCGGAATCCTCGGGCTGTACTCGCAACAGCTCGATGTAATCCTCGCCAAGGCGAACATTGCGCGGCAGTGCATGACCGTCTTTGCTCCAGTGTATCGTCGAACGTTGCTGAACGTCGCATCTCAGTCTCACCGAATTTCCAATCGGCGTCGTCACGTCACGCTCGACCGCTCGTATACCCGTGTCCTCGAACGTATTTTCTGACATGAAAAAGTTAATTGCAAAAAATTCTGCCATAAAACACTGCACCCACCGAAGCCTTTGGGGCCAGGGAAAAAAAAAAATGTGCAATATTTCCATACAAGTAAAATCAATCTTTGAGATTTTGCGATTTTTCTTTTAAATGATCAAAATTAGGCGTGACAAAATATTACCGTGGGGCGAAACAAGAATGTCATATGGATTGGCATAAATTGGTGTATTCATCATTGGTGTAAATTGTTTGTGGGGAAAAAAAAAAAAAAAAGAAGAATGTTCGTGTTTGCAACGAGAGCTTACCGCTGACCAAAACCTCGGCAACCGCGTCAGCCGTGCCGGCGTTGTTGGTAGCTTTGCACACGTATTTACCAGCGTCGGAATAATGAATACCATGGAATTGCAAAACACCGCGATCCTGAGTGACCGAGGCAGGCAATTGACCCAGCGGTTTACCGATTGCCTCCCACACGAGGCTCATCGGTTGATCGCCCGTTGCGGTACAAACGATCGCTGGACTCTCACCGGATCCGACGGTTTGACGATTAGGATGGAGCTCGATTCTCGGTAGGGCTTCGTACCAAAAGATATTTTTTTAATTTTATTTTTTATTCGATCATAGATCATACCGTTAACGTCGAATTACCCCCCGGGGAAAAATAAAATTGATCACTAATGAGGGAAAAAAAATTATATTGGGAATACCGTTGGAAATTTGGAACTGTTGAGCAAATTATCCAGACGAATATTGAAGGGAGAAACGAAGGTTGGAAATGAATTACTCGTGAAGGGACTGTCGACGAGAATCCAAATGGGAATCAACACGAGAGAAAATTGGCCGCTCAAACCCAGCAGTTGGTCAAAAGTTTACGAGTCTCAAAAATGACAAATTTGATGGATTAATTTTCTTAGGATTTGAACGATCACTTGGACATTGCAAACGATAATTTTTTTTCCAAAAAATAACAGGTTATAGCGACTGAGAACGAGTAATTCAAATTTATCCACCGGACGTCATGATGACAGTTGTGAGTTTCTAATCGTTATGGAGAAAAGTATTGGGAAGATTCGTTATAGGTCACTTGGGGAAGGAAAAAAACCTCTATTGACGTACGAAACATTATTGTTGAAGATGATTAGGTATTTTTTTAAATAATAATAACCATTGTAATCCTTTCGATTCCAAGTGTTCATTATTGAACATCAACAGTACCGAATTTCTAAGAATATAATGGTAATTTATATCTGTACTTTTATTATTGGTAATAATTACCGTTGAACATGAACAGGTGATACTCAATTTTGAGAAGGATTGTTAAGGGAATTAACTATTTATAAAGTTTTTCATGCCAAAAAATTACTATCAGCCACTGATGGTACCAACGTTATTGGAGCAATGTTAGAAATTCTTAATTATCAGAACAAACAGTTACGACCAACGTCAATAGTTATTGACTCACTGAGAGCAACGATACCTTTCATTGCAAGTATTCATTAACGAACGTCAAGAGTTTTAATTTTCTAAAAATAATAGTAATTTATGTGTCCGGACTTTTCATTACTGATCGTTGTTATTAAGCTGTGGTAATATTACGAGACAGTAAGTATAACGATTGGGGTTTAGTATTGTTATCTTCGGAATAGTTTATGTTCCATTTTGGTGGCAGAAACATTCGAGAGCAATCACAATTACTATTCAGGACTGAGGAAGAGGCGAATTAACTGGCAAAATAATGAAATTCTTGAAAATTTTCTCTTGACAACCTCGGTGTCAAGAGTCCGCGATACTTGTCTCTATAGCTTGTATCTTTGTTTTTCGTTTGACCAAATCTCAAATACTCCTTATTTTCTCAGAACTTCTGCAGATTCGATACTTTTTACCAACAGATTTCGTCATATCTCATCAACACTGTTCCACCAATAATTTACCAGGCAGCATTGTCAATCATTTTTGTACTCAATATATAGTTCTGCAAAGTTTTTTCTGGGCAAGATATTCCATCAAACGGAAAAACAATACATATCAGTCGTAAACATTTTCATAATCGTGCAAACGAGGATTCCTTTCGCACTCGTGCCAATAATAATTGTGAGCGCTTTCTAATAACGCGATGCAACCCAAGTTGATTGGCGACCATTTCAAATAACAATTATACAGACAATCGCTATACTGGCTCTCCAAGAGTATCATCAAAGTTCAAAAGGTAAATATTCGTAATGCAAACTTATCCAACGGTTGGCATTGCTCTCTGTAAGTCAGTGGCCAGTTGGATTTTTCTCTCGAAGAATCATATAAAAATTTCCTGATTCATTGGTGCTTTGATTTTGTTTTTTTTCTCGGTTCAATACTCACACACCACGTCCAAATGAGATTTAGCTCTGAAGAGCTCGACACCCACGTGATTCAAGCCCAAGCAAACGTATTCGCCAGCCGCGTCTCTCGTGACCTTGGGTATCGTCAATGTGCCACTGTGAACCGTGCTGCCCTCGGGAAGCGGTCTACGATCGCTTCTCTTCCAGTCAAGATAGATCTGGGAGTCATCGGGTCCGAATACCTGGCAGCGTATCTCGACAGTGCCGCCGTTTGGAATTTTCAAATAATCCTCGGGAATTCTGACGCCGGTGTATCCCGCTTTGTTCTGATGAAACAATTAAAATTCTTATCGAGCTCCGCGAGGACTTTGGAGATTCCTACGCAGTCGCATTGACCCCGAAACATCACTGTGGATCGTTTTGACGCTAACAAAGATTACGGCTGAATTGTCTCCGTGTCGTTAGACATCAGACTTGAACTTTTTCCGCTATAAATTGATCGTTCCAGGTCCCAGCCTGTCCCAGTCAAAAATCTGGACGTCCATTCTAAATCTAGGACGTCCTAGGGATCCAGATTTTTGACTGGGGTGCGATCATGTGCAAGTGCCTATCCCCGAAACACCTTCAGCATGATCGTATAGAGAGATAAAGATGGCAAAGTGTTGTCATCTTCATATCTCGATATGAATGAATTTTTTGAAACACCGATTGTCGTAGTTTTTTTCTCTTAAAGTGCCATAACCGCAGAGTATAACCTCGAAGCTTTATTTAAAAGTATAAGGAATCTCAAACGTTATGATTGTTTTAAGCAAAAAGAAACTTTTTACGTTTTTTGTTTTGTTTGGCCATGGCAACCTTTCACATCTGAGTCAGGATCATTTTGTTCCAATCAAATGTTAATTAAGGGTTACAAAAGGCGATGAAAAAAGATTGTATCAATTTCTGAAAGACGCGTGAAGGTCTCTATATATTGGAATGCTTACCTCGCCTAAGCCAACGAGATGCTCGTTGCCATCGGTATCGCAGGGTGTGTCACCGCGACACGGTTCGGGACCTTCGACAACGTTGTCATCCTCGATGCGTACCTGAACGCGTTCCTCGGTTATACCAGCGGAATTTACAGCCTGACACGTGTACGAGCCCTCGTCTTTCGGTGACATTGACATTATCTCATGTATCGCGGTCGAGTGACCCGTGTCCGATCCTTTGGCGAAATTACTGCGCGAAACGAAACAATCACGTTTGGGCAATGGGAAATGCGAATCAACAAAAATTAATCGTTGCGGGGTTAAAAAGAAACCATCGGCGAGAGCCGTTGATTACGAGATTTTGATCCTGAATGGCAGTTGATCAACTATTGGCACAGTCCTTGGTTCGAATATTTGTATTTAAAAGGGAGCAATACAACATTGCCGAAAGTTTTTTTTTCCCCGCAAAAGCGGAGAGAGGAGAGTGTTGCATGTTTTTATTATTTCTAAGGTGAGTGAGTCACTTACTAGACGGAGACTCCAGCGGTTGTTTTCATCCAGGCGACATTCGGCTGCGGTATACCGTGAGCGCTGCAAGATAGCCTGACTCGGGAGTTTGGCTTGGCATAGATAACACCACCGGCTGGTAGGATCGTGATAACCGGAATCGCCTGAATCTCGATATGGGCAGTGGTGCTTGTGGAGCCAACGACGTTGGACGCCGAACAAATGTAAACACCGCCGTCGTTTATCGTGATGTTAGTCAGTCTGAGTACACCACCGGGCAATTGCTCGATGTTCGTGGGGAAATGACGACCGTCCTCGCGAGCCCAGTGTATCTCGGGTATTGGAAAACCGGCTGCAATGCGACACTGCAGATCCGCCGAACCACCGAGATTCACGGTCTGCGAGCTCTTCGGATAGATCTCCAAAACCGGAGATTCGCGGGCTAAAACAAAATCATTCGACCATTTTGTTTCGCCTTATTCCCGTGGAGTTGATCAAAAATGAATAAAATTGAAAAAAAAAAACAAGTTTTGAATCAACCGCAGCGGACTCGCGATCGGTCTTCGAAGTCAAGGCAGTCCTTGCACTTCTGCACCTATCGGAGAATTTTGCGAATTGGAAATATTTTTACCCTCAAAACACTTTTGTTTTCAAGATCGCAGTGTTATGCTCATAGACTGTAGAAGTGTATAATTTAATAATCAATTTTTTTCCCGAAATTATGGGCTTTGGCTAGAGGTTGCATAAAGAAAGTAAGGTAGCGGGATATTTGATAAAGATATTCCAAATTTTGATGATCAGCAAAGCCACAACACTTTGCTGCGGCTGTTGCAGTAATTCTGTAATTCATGTGAATTTTAAGTATCTATCGATATCGAACTATCCGTTCTTATTATTTCCGTACGTGATTAAATTATTTTAATTGTAAAAATCAATCAAGAGTTGTGTAATCATGCAATGTATTTATGACAAAACTTCCAACCGTTTTGAGGCTAGCCGAGGTGTAATGATTCAACGGACTAGTCAATCAGATGACGAAAAATCGCAATCACGCAACAAGAAAAGATAGTTCAAGTGCTGAAAGACATATCTGCAGTTATCATAAATTCTGAAAATTCCTTTGATGTCTCATCAGACTTTATAGCTTTCTCCAACAATTACATTCCTAAAACAGTCGATCATATGACTAGTCTGCCACAAGGACTACTTTGAGCAGCATTGGACGCGGTCAATACTGGGATCGGTGAGCGCGCTTAGCTTGCGCACCGATCATTTAATAGTGAGTTTTTCTGAGTTTCTAACAGCAACACAACTAACTAAAACTCAGTAAAATGTAGCGGTCCGTATCGGCCGAGTTTTCCGCAGTTCCCCCATGTGGACCTCGTGCAAATGCGATAGGGATATAGTGCAAATGTGATGGGATAGTGCATTACAGGAGAGAGTGACTGCGGACAACACTCGAGGTCGTCTCAAGGATTGCAAACAGAACATGGAAATTGAAAGAGGCGTATGGAGATGGGATACGTGAAAGGCAAAGGGCGTCGTAAGATTGGAAAATTGATAAATCTTGAAAAATCCAACAACACGTTTTGCACGTGGCAAGCCCACTGCCTGGCAAAATGATCTCGCGACTTTGCCTTGTTCATATTGAACGAGAAATCGGGTAGAACGTTCCAGTTGTAGCCACTGTACCGTTTGTGGTCACTCTGCATTTGCCTCGAATTTTTTAAAAGTTTCAAGGCAGTGTTCGCTTCATCGAGGCTAATATTTCGTTATTCGAGATATTTCCGCACCACTATCGATTGCTTTATTGAATATCTGCTAATTCATTTCAACGAAATATGGCGAAATGTGCCAACCATGAGTGGCTTGTGTAGTTTTCTTGTCAGAAGTGTTAAGGAATCCCGAGGTAAGGAAGACTACGGTTTCTCATATCTAAAGTCATTCCGCCCCATAAAAAATTGATATTTTATCAGTTACAGCTAATTTTTCGGATGTGAATCACAAAAAACTGACATATCAGCTGAAATTCCTGAAAAATACGCGGTGGCCGAAAGTGGTACTATCGGAATACGATTGTTCTACTTGTGGCCAGCTCATAACCACAAATAGAGCACACACTTTATACCATTTCAGTAATATGTTTATTACGCAAAAAAAAAACTATCTTTAACTCGAATCTGCCGTCACTTGGTTGTCTAATACTCCACTTTTCGTTTGTACAGCGCATCCGTATCCCAATTCAAAGCTTGGTGGCCACAACTATACTGGTACTTCAGATGACCAAAAGTAGTACAGCTGTGGCCACAAATGGTGAAAATTACAGCTACGAGATAAATTCATATTTTCTTATTTATCATGATCGGAAAAGGTTTTAAATGATAGCAATTCGATTCTGTGTACCTTTTAAGTTATATCGATCACTTTTTCAGTTCTAAATTTGCAATAAAGTGAACATTGTTCGTAAATGAATGTTCCAAAAATTCTTAAAGTGGCCACAACTGGTACGTTGTCTACCCTATCGATGGAAGAAAGAAAGAAGTTGGAAAAAAAAACACATGACTCACGTTCGACCTCGATGATCGTACTGGCCTCGTAGCTACCGGCCGCGTTGCTGGCCCTGCAGATGTAAACACCTCGATCGGCTACCTGTGGATTCGTAAGTACGAGCGTATCACCGATCTGCCGAGCATTCGGTCCAGGCCCACTTTCACCATATTTGATCCATTTTATCTGAAGACCCGACTCGCGATCGGCGATGCATCGAACTTTTGCGCTCATGCCTTGCGACACCGTCTGCCGTTCGGGCTCGACTCTTACGCTCGGCTGTGACCTCGGATAAATCGTCACATTAACGATCGAGCTATACTCGACACCCTGATGCGTCGTCGCCGTGCACACGTAACGACCGCTATCGCTGTCAGCGGAATTTGTAATCGTGAGAACGCCGTTGCGCTCGTTGGCCGATGGCGGCAAGGGCAGACCACCCGAACGAATCCAAGATACGCTCGAGTGATGCGGGCCCTTGGCGCAGATAAGTCTTACGGTATCACCAGCGCTTCCGGTCCAAAAGTTCGGGTTTATCGTTGGTCGAAGATCAATGCCAGGACTCGGAATTTGGGGATTGTCTGCGAATTTACGATACGTTTTTTTTTTTGTTCTCACAGTGGATCAAAAAAATATCGGTAAATTATTTTGGATTTTTTTTTTGAAAATTCTTTGGTATACGAATTTTTTAACCATTTTTATTCGTCGTTTTTGGTCGATCGAATAATTTTGGGGGGAGATTGTGCTCTTCATTTTTCGTTTGGTTTCCAATAAACGCGTATAGTCGTAATCGGCGATTGGCAAAAATGATTTTTTTCTTTTAGCAACGACTTTGCTAAATATTTCCAATTGCCCGAAAAATAAATTTAAAAAAATTTTTCTTACCGTCAGTTGCCGAAAAAATAAAAATTCACCGACAAAATAATTGTAATTGGTCGAAACGAAAAAATATTCCGAATAATGTGCACGATTATCTTGGAAAATTATTAATTCTTAGATGAATAGTTGAAATTTTAAATAATAATCCGTTATTCTCGAAAAAAACGTTATAATTTACCGAAAAATTAACATATATGATATATCTTTCTAATATTCTGATAAATTAGTAGTTAGTAGAGAAACATTTCTAATTTCTCGAGAAATTCGTATTCGCTAAAATTATATTGCTAATTTTCTGAAAAATTAGTATTGACTGAGAAAATATTCCGAATTTTTTAAGAAATTAGCATTTACCAAAGTTATATCACTAATTTGATTGATTGCATTTTTCTTCTGATTAATAATATTCGGAGAATATTTATTTATTTTTGGAAAATCTAAGAATATTGGAAAAATGATTTACTAATGTTTTTTTTTTTCAAATTAGTAATTAGTATCGGAAAATTTTTTAATTTTTGAAAAAAATTATTAATATTACCATCAATGATTACTAATCATTTAAAGAATTTAGAATTTGACCTCCGCGAAGTTCTGATATTTTTTGTATGATATTTTTTGTATAACTAAAAATATAAATACTAATATTTTTCTATTTTACTGCAATAATAAATGTTTTTGAATATTAATTCAAATTGCTCAAATATTTATAAAATAAAAGTAGAAATTCCTTTTTTTGCCGATCACTGGTCGTAATTTTAAGACAAACAGAGATGACAACGAGCTAAAAAAAAATGTCTGCATTCATATTTATTTTTTAGCCAGAAAACGATTTTCAGCTAACTGTCCAATTTTACAGGCTCTTCCCGAATGAACCGAGACTCCTCGGAAAAATCGCTAGAGTTGCAGTGGCAAAGGTATCGATAAACCAAACAAAAAAAAATCATTATTTTCCTGCAGGAAATTAATTTTAATATGCGGGGCATACGACTGAAGTGAAATTGAGTGTTGTTTTTTTTTTTTTCGACGTTTATCCTTACCCAAGACGTAAACTATCGTGCTTTGTTCCCGTACACCGGCTTCATTTCTGGCTATGCACTTGTACTCGCCAGCGTCGTCCTTCGATACCGCTGACAATCTCCATACACCGTTCTGGAAAGTCGACAGTGGATTCATGCGTCCCTGAACGCGAATCCATTCGACCTCGGGCTGAGGATTGCCGGTTGCCTCGCAGACAAACTCCATCGAACCGCCTTCCGCAACACGATTGTACTGCGGACTGATCGAGACCCTCGGTTCTACCGGATTTGAACCTGCCGAAAGGATTGCATCACGTTTTTTTGCTGATTTTAAATTTTTTCGATTTTATTTTTACAGCCAGACCGAAATTGACGTTTTTTTTTTGTGATACAGATACGCAGTGGATGAAATTCCGCTGTGAGCATACCTGGTATGTCCAGGAGACTTTGGGGAAAAGCTGCGTCCATTATGAATTTTTCATATTCAATAATATCGTTTTCTCGGGGTACATTGAAATCGAAATAGGAAGCAGGGAGAAAGTCCCCAAAGGATCGAAGAAGGTATATACAAAGGATGAACCGAATAAAATAAAAAAGTGGATATAAGTAAAAAATAAAACATACAAAGTTGATTCTCATACCTCCAACCGTGAGAGTAACTTTTTCGACAACCAAGGCAACTCCATCGCTAACTTGGCAAACGTAGACACCGCTATCGGAGACCCTGACGTCCCTGAGAACGAGCAGACCACGAGCATCATCCACACTGAGCTCTGGCAGAGGACTGCCCTCCTTGGACCATCGGATATGAAGCGGCGACTACGAGAGAGACGAATCATTTCGTAATAAACATGCGTACTCATGATAGAGTTTCATCAATTCTTTCTCTTTCTCTCTCTCTCTCTCTCTCTCTCTCTCTCTCTCTCTCTCTCTCTCTCTCTTTCTCTCTCTTTCTCTCTCTTTCTCTCTCTTAGGAAAGTTTAGAATTTTTAAAGTTTATAGAAAACTTAGAAAACTTTTAAAGTTTATAGAAAACTTAGAAAACTTTTAAAGTTTATAGAAAACTTAGAAGACTTTTAAAGTTTATAGAAAACTTAGAAAACTTTCAAAGTTTATAGAAAACTTAGAAAACTTTTAAAGTTTATAGAAAACTTAGAAAACTCAAAGTTTATAGAAAACTTAGAAAACTTTTAAAGTTTATAGAAAACTTAGAAAACTTTTAAAGTCTATAGAAAACTTAGAAAAATTTTAAAGTTTATAGAAAACTTAGAAAACTTTTAAAGTTTATAGAAAACTTAGAAAACTTTTAAAGTTTATAGAAAACTTAGAAAAATTTTAAAGTTTATAGAAAACTTAGAAAACTTTTAAAGTTTATAGAAAACTTGGAAAACTTTTAAATTTTATAGAAAACAGAAAAATTTTAAAGTTAATAGAAAACTTAGAAAACTTAAAGTTTATAGAAAACTTAGAAAACTTTTAGAGTTTATAGAAAACTTAGAAAACTTTTAGAGTTTATAGAAAACTTAGAAAACTTTTAGAGTTTATAGAAAACTTAAAAAACTTTTAAAGTTTATAGAAAACTTAGAAAACTTTTAGAGTTTATAGAAAACTTAGAAAACTTTTAGAGTTTATAGAAAACTTAGAAAACTTTTAGAGTTTATAGAAAACTTAGAAAACTTTTAAAGTTTATAGAAAACTTAGAAGACTTTTAAAGTTTATAGAAAACTTAGAAAACTTTTAAAGTTTATAGAAAACTTAGAAAACTTTTAAAGTTTATAGAAAACTTAGAAAACTCAAAGTTTATAGAAAACTTAGAAAACTTTTAAAGTTTATAGAAAACTTAGAAAACTTTTAAAGTCTATAGAAAACTTAGAAAAATTTTAAAGTTTATAGAAAACTTAGAAAACTTTTAAAGTTTATAGAAAACTTAGAAAACTTTTAAAGTTTATAGAAAACTTAGAAAAATTTTAAAGTTTATAGAAAACTTAGAAAACTTTTAAAGTTTATAGAAAACTTGGAAAACTTTTAAATTTTATAGAAAACAGAAAAATTTTAAAGTTAATAGAAAACTTAGAAAACTTAAAGTTTATAGAAAACTTAGAAAACTTTTAGAGTTTATAGAAAACTTAGAAAACTTTTAGAGTTTATAGAAAACTTAGAAAACTTTTAGAGTTTATAGAAAACTTAAAAAACTTTTAAAGTTTATAGAAAACTTAGAAAACTTTTAAAGTTTATAGAAAACATAGAAAACTTTTAAAGTTTATAGAAAACTTAGAAAACTTTTAAAGTTTATAGAAAACTTAGAAAACTTTTAAATTTTATAGAAAACTTAGAAAACTTTTAGAGTTTATAGAAAACTTAGAAAACTTTTAGAGTTTATAGAAAACTTAGAAAACTTTTAGAGTTTATAGAAAACTTAGAAAACTTTTAGAGTTTATAGAAAAGTTAGAAAACTTTTAAAGTATATAGAAAACTTAGAAAAGTTTAGAAATTTTTAAAGTTCGTCTCTTTGCTCACCCATTTAAACTTGTAGATTCTAATACGTAGTCTGAGCAATCTCAGTATGGAAATTAGAAAATTCATATGTCTGGGCCATATGGGCTCCATTAGTTATTGCTACCTGCTCATTCTCCATATTTTATATATACTTATTTTTTAATTAATTTTTTTTTTTCTTCAAGCGAGCGAGTATTCTCTTCTATAATTTTAAAATGTTTAGTTAAGTTACCTTTATGGTTTTATTTATTTATTTTTTTTTCAGCCGAGTCTATCTTAGAGTCTATCGATTCTTAGTGTTTAATTGTTATTGATTTATGTTTTCTGCGTCTACTTTGATCATACGGCTTTTGAATCTATTCACCGTGTATGTATTTTTGCCAAAGGCTTGCCAAGGCATAATAAATTTATCAATCAATCAATCGATCTCTCTCTCTCTCTCTCTCTCTCTCCTTATTCTGGTACTTACATTGTCCAATGATCTACCGCTACAGTGGAAACGAATGGTACTTCCGGTATGAACGATCTGCAACTTTTTCTCCTGAATGCTAACGATTATTCTCGGTGGTATGATCGTCGAAGAAGGTGGCAGTGGTGACACCGTAGGATAATCCACTGTTGATAAAAATCATGCTGTTGTGAACATTTTTTTTTTTTTTTTTTTTCAAAAACGAACCACCGATCGGGAATAACACTTTACAAGGATGATGACAGAGTATACCGAATGATCCGGGACAATGCTTTTTTTTTTTTTCTAGCACGATCATCGACAACCAGAGTTGTGACCCTTTCGTCAATTTCGAACTCACCGCGCATTCGTTCGGTCCATAAATCGTCGTTGATTTTTTTTTTTTTTCATCTTAATTCACAACGAGCCATTATACTTTTTCTTCATTAACAATATTGTTCATTCAATTTTATTATCGTGACGTTCTAAAATGAATCTGTGTGAAAAAAAAAAAAAATGTTTCTTTCATTGATTTTCAATGAGCCCTTTGAGCAATTCCGTACGAATGTAGATTGAGTTCGAGAGATAATAGGACAGGGTATCAACAACTCTTTCCCCGAATGGTATGACGATAAGAGAAAATGTAACAAAGCAATGTCCTAAAAGTAAAAGCCTTAGTAAAAAAAAAAAAATTGCCCTGAACAACCAGAGGGTTCACAAAACCAGGAAAGTTAAAAAAAAAAATAAATGTAAAATGATTGAAACATCACATTGCTGCCTGGATGTGCCAACAGAGACCTGCGAAGAGAGACACATAATTGACGAGTGTAAAGAAAAAAAAAAAAACACCTGATGAACGATAGTGCGGAACATATAAACGATCGTAATGATAAATTTGACGAAAAAGACAAAAAAAAAAAAAAACGATAACCCAAAAATGGAACAGACCAGCAGAGACGGACCCAGAGGAGGGTGCAATGAGTCTTGAAAAATACAAATTCGGGACGAACAAACACGTAAACGCGAAGCACAAACGTTTTTATCCACCTCCGTGTGGTTACTTTTCTTTTTGAATGCCCGAACCTGGTGATAAAGTAGTAGCAATCTTGGCGAGTTCTTTTCCCTGTTTATCGGTGATTATGCACTCGACACCGCACGGCTTACATCCAACGTGAACGTTCCACGAGCGCAGGGCACCCTCTTCGGTAGTTACGAGGGGACCGGGCGTTATTGCCCATGCGGTCAATGGTAGTCCATTATAATTCGTCAATTTAAAGTATATGTACAATTCGTCACCGTGATTGTAGGAGCACGTGAATTTCACGACGGTGTTCCTCGGTGCTTGGGCCTTGATCGGCATTAGACCTACCCTTAGTTCGGCTGTATATTTCATGCAACACACACGCATGCGCGCATATTCACACGTGCAATTGTTATTTTTTGTTTTTGTGTTACTCTTCGAAACATTCAAATTCGAAAAGCTTCGTTAATTGGGGACGCCTGTGTGTACGGTCGAATCCAAAGAATCAAATTTCATGCAAATTCATCGCGCGAATATATATCGCGTGGTGACAAAAATTTCATGTTCCGGTCAACCGCGTGCATAGTTGAATTTTGTCGAAAAGAGCAATGGACATTGCAGACAGATACGAGAGCTGCTTTTTTCGTGGATCAATAATTGGGGGTTTGCATGAAATTTTTTTTTTTATAATTGGGGTCAAGTCAAAACAATGAGGGCGTATTTTTTATTTTTCGTATTTTACAGGCAATTAAATTTCACGGATTTGGATATATATATATATATATATAGATATAGCGTAACATGTGTGACGTTATATTGTTGTAGTTTTCAATTTGTTATATTAACGGCAATTTTGATTAAAATAAAAAAATTTTAAATACGTCTCAAATATAGCTGTGGAATTTTCATAACTTCGCGAGAGCTAGAAGTGCCAGAAATAATAATAATCTAATAAAATGAGAATAAAATAAGAAAGAATATGAAATTAATATAATTGAGATTAAAATAAACAAAAAAAAAAAAAACCATAAATATGTAGCTCAAAGTACTGGAAGTTCTACGTTGAAAAAAAATGTTCAAGGTTTTATATGACTGTTCGTTCATTTGCAATATTAAAAAATGATGATTATGTAACTTGTAATTTTTACTTTATTTCGTTTTTTTCACGAGGAGAATTCTTTTTGCTTTTAAATTTCTAAAACTACTTTTGCTCGTTGATTTTTCATTCATGGTGAGGGCATCCTACTCTGCCATTCTTGGGGTATTTGTGAAGAAAAATAGCGCACGTCATTCGGCTTCAGCCTCAGGTTTTTTAGCCTCGTGACAAAATGTAATATTTCCTAAACTACCGGATTATGAAATAAAAAAATTTCACGCAAACTCCCAATTTAGTGGCAGCTAAAACGAGCTATAAGACTCGGTTGAGCCGGATCTTAGAAGTTGAAAAAAAAAGTTGTACAGAATGCTATTATTGTAGCGTTCAATCTCATATTATTCTGCATACATACTATAGATGCGTTTTTACGAATCTCTTATGGAAGAACGACTATGATATATTAGGGGTCTTCGAACCGGTTCTTTTCTTTCTACATACCAAGCTGCAGGAATTTATTTTCAAAAATTCCTAATTTTTTTCGCATTTTTCATTGAACTTAATATATATCTGTGGATTTGACTGTACACGCGTGAACATCCTCAAATTATACTTACAGAATTAATATGGTTGATATATTAGAAAAATTCGTTGTAATATACGGAGAAAATAAATAGGCGATCAATTGTTTTTTTTTCTTTCTTAGGGCAACAAAGCTTTTAGGCTGACCTGACCGAATATTTGACGTCAAAATATCGCGCATTAAAATATACCAAGCAAAAATATCTCAATGTCGTCCGAATATTTTGACCTGATAATATATTAATATTGAAATAGTATCGATACTCGTCAATATTCTATAATCTGCATCCAAAAAAATCGTAAAGTAATACCATCTATACTCGTGTATGGATGCATGAATGATGCTGAAATTTTCCGATCAACTCGTACGTTACTGACCATATATATATAGACAGCTTAAATAATTTATAAGACTGATTGCAATAATGTTGTACTGTTATAGTCGTATCGAGTGGCATCGGAGAATAGGGCAGTCGGATAATAGGAATTTTGATAATAGTTCAAGTCAATCGGACACTCTCACAGCAAGCGATGGTGCGTGAGGGTGTCCCATCGACTTGTACTTAATTAATTTGTAGCTGGATCAAATAATTAGTAAGATTACATCGGATAACATTGTATCCCAATATTAAAATACTATTATAATATTATAATATTATATATTATATATTATATATTATATATATTATATATATATATTAGGGTGGCCCTTAATATCGGTAAAAAATTTTTTTTTTTGTCTTACCCCCTAAATCGATTCGAAATATTAAAAAATGATTTTTAAGACTGATATCCGCCCTTAATTTTAATATTAATAGGTGCCTCAAAGGCCCTTAAACCGCTTGACTGGTGGAAATTTCGGGTAGACGAAACTTTACTTACTATCAACTTGAAATTTGGTATCCGGGGGTTTTCTGGGTCGCTGAGTACGAATCCGCACTCAAAATTCAGAAATTCAAGATGGCGGATCCAATATGGCGGATCGAAAATGCAAAAAGACATTTGACGAGAGCAAAAGTTAGTACTCGAGGGTTTTCGGGGTCGCTGATCACGAATCTGCACTCCAAATTTAGAAATTCAAGATGGTGGATCCAATATGGCAGACCAAAAATGCAAAAAGACATTTGACGAGAGTGAACGTTGGTGCTCAGGGGTTTTCGGGGTCGCTGATTACGAATGTGCCCTCTAAATTTAGAAATTGAAGATGGTAAATCCAATATAGCGGATTGAAAATCCGAAAAGTCGTTTGATGCGAACGATAATTAGTGCTCGTAATCAGCGACCCCGAAAACCCCCGAGTACCAACTTTTGCTCTCGTCAAATGTCTTTTTGCATTTTTGGTCCACCATATTGGATCCGCCATCTTGAATTTATAAATTTGGAGTGCAGATTCGTGATCAGCGACCCCGAAAACCCTCGAGTACTAACTTTTGCTCTCGTCAAATGTCTTTTTGCATTTTCGATCCGCCATATTGGATCCGCCATCTTGAATTTCTGAATTTTGAGTGCGGATTCGTACTCAGCGACCCAGAAAACCCCCGGATACCAGATTTCAAGTTGATAGTAAGTAAAGTTTTGTCTACCCGAAATTTCCACCAGTCAAGCGGTTTAAGGGCCTTTGAGGCACCTGTTAATATTAAAATTAAGGGCGGATATCAGTCTTAAAAATCATTTTTTAATATTTCGAATCGATTTAGGGGGTAAGACAAAAAAAAAAATTTTTTACCGATATTAAGGGCCACCCTATATTATATTATATTATATTTATTATATTATATTATATAATATATTATATTATATTATATTATATAATATATTATATATAATATTATATTATATAATATTATATAATAATATATATATAATATATTATATTATATATAATATATATATATATTATATTATATAATATATAAATAATTATATATAATAATATATTATATTATATAATATATTATATATTAGGGTGATTCAAATAAAATCGATGTTTTTTTTTTTTCGTATAAATTTGATAGCTGTTAGTACTTGTCAAAAAAGTAACTCTCTCCAAATTTGAGCTCTTAAAAAAATTTTTTAGAGGTCGCGCAAGTGACTTTTTTATTTTTTTTTTCGATCGGGGCTAACAATCACGATTTAAAAATTTCTATTTTTCCGTTAAAATCTAAAATTTTAACCTGCGTCTTTGTATATCTAAATGAAACTTTTGAACCTGTTCGGGAGAAAAAAAAAACATTTTTTTTTAAACACCGACAAATGTGTGCCATATTTATTGGAATAAATATTTCCTATCGTATTTTTTTATTGTTTTCTCCGTTCAAAATCGGTTTCATCATGATTTTTAACAAACATCATCATGAAAATTCAGAAAAAAATGTTATAAACTTGCCTGCGACAGTTGTTACATTTTCTACAAGAACCGAAATTGTTATAGAACAACTAATCCATTGGGTACCAATAATTGTTGTTACCACAGCGTATAATCGACATTTCTATATCATGAATTTTAACGAGAATTGATTATAAAAATAGAAAAATTACTTGCTCAACCCCTCAACTTTTTTCTAGCACCCAAATTTCGGGAAACTCACTTTTTTATAAAGTAGTGATATCTCTTGTCGTGACACCGGAAAATCTAAACATCTATATCATGATTTTCAGCCTGATTTGAAAAACGAAAAAGTTCAATATCGCCTGCGCGGCCATTAAATTTTTTTTTTATGAGCCCAAATTTTGGGACAACCACTGCTTCATCAGGTACTGATATTTTTCTATGCAGAACGGAAAAATAGAAATTTTTCAATCGTGATTGTTAGCCCCGATCGAAAAAAAAAAAATAAAAAAGTCACTTGCGCGACCTCTAAAAAATTTTTTTAAGAGCTCAAATTTGGAGAGAGTTACTTTTTTGACAAGTACTAACAGCTATCAAATTTATACGAAAAAAAAAAAAAAAACATCGATTTTATTTGAATCACCCTATTATATATATTATATATATATATATTATAATATTAATAATATTATAATTATATTACTATGATCGTCAGGTTATAATTTACTGCAAATAATAATTGAAAATTGAATGACATTTAACAAAATACGCTAGGATAATTTTCCTGCGCGATATAATTTGTTTGAAATATTTTTGTGGGGATTTTTTTTAACGCGGAGTCGAATGGCTTTCCTTTCAAAAGAACGACCCACATCAACCGCATCATTTTCTCGATAAATTACAAAATTGCATCGATCGATTCGGATCAAAATCGATCAATGCAATTTTATTCGTTAATTTCAATTTTTTTTGCAAATAAATCAATTGAATCACGCATCGTCATGCCGAATAAATATAATGAATTATTTTTTCGAATTTTTATGACATCGCACTCACCGATATCCTGGCAGTATTGTCCGCTGTAGCCCGATAAACAGTTACACCTGACCCGTTCCGTATTGCCGATCTCGCAGCTCTCCTCGTGACCGTTGCACGGGCAGAGGCTGCAAGAGCCGAGAATACTCGTCGCTCTGTCATTTATATCACGATAATAACCGCGCGCGCAATTCTCGCACGATGTACCGCTGTAGCCCGGTGGACAGCGACAGGCCTCGATCTGCGTCGCTCGTCTTCCGCTAACGTTCTCGACCGCGGTATCGAGGCTTATGTCGCTTATGTATGTCGCTGTCATACCCTCGCTGTGCGATGCACGCACGAGTATAGCCTCGAGATTCGACAGTACGGTCATTAGATCGTTGCGGGACGCGCGACGAGGACCCTCGGTTGAGAGTCTTCGCCATTCCGATTCTCTCATTAGGACGCTGTAAGTCTGCGCGTAGAAGTTTCGGGAGGAATGAAAAATAAAGATCGCGAAACAAAGTTATCCAAAGACTAACGAAAAATTGAGCTAGGACTGGGGATTTTTTGTTTTTTTGTTTTTTTTTTTTTTTCACATAAGCGCATCGTCCGTAAGGATTTAAGGGCGGAAACTTTTTTTTTTCCCATTTTTTTTTTTAAATTTCTTCTATGAATGCACAATATCTCAAGAATTTTGTATCAAATTTTACAGAGCAATTGGAGCAAAACTAACGGAGATATGGAATTTTAATCAGCCGCGGCTCTGGGTCGTTTCGCTCCGATTTCGCATGCACTTTAAATCTTTAAAGTGATTTTCCCACACGCACTTCGCGTTTTCATAGTCGGTGACGGCTGTAGTTAAAAATTTATTGCACCAATCCTTTTCAAATTTCGTACACTCTTTCTTCGTATAATTCACGAGGTAACGCCTGTCGAGTTATTTTAAAATTTGTTGTTATTTTTTATTTTACGATAAAAAATTTGCCGATTTTTTAAGCGAAAATCGAGTTTTTGACTTTCCAGTGTCACCAAAAATTGAAAAAAAAAAAAAATAAAAAAAAAACTCGGTAGGGTTACCTGGGGGAACTCATAAATTAATCGAATCAATTTGGGTTTTTTGATTTCGGATGATCGAGTGATCAGTTAAAACCGTCGACGCGAAGCAACTTTTTTTCGGAGCCGTCTCCGGAGATTTGCTGCCATAACGGCTTAGTTTTTAATATTTTTCGATGAAATTTTCAGAAAATATCCTCGAAATGTTACTCTACAATACTGTGATAATTAAATTTAAAATGTATTGCCCGTATCTTGTAAAAAAAATGTTTGAAAAAGTGTCTTTTTTTTTTCACCGAATTAACCGTACCAATTTCGATCGCGAAGGTCCGCGGATTTTAATGGCGGACAGGTCGAGTGGCGCGCGTGCGGGACGTTATATAACTGTCACATTGACACGTCAGCCCCGATCCTTCGCGCAAAAAGTTTCACTCAATCGCTGATCACTTCGTAAAATATATTCGGTGTGACTCAACTTTTTTCTTGTACCAGATACGACGGAACGGTAAAAATGACCCAAAAATCCGTACTCGGGGAAAAAAAATAGTTTTGATGTAACGTGTAAATCGAATTTGGATGTACGCAATTATTTTTTAGATTTACGTGCCGATCTAAATTTTGGGAAATCGCAGATTTACTTAAATCTGAATTGGATTTATCTCGATCTAAAGTTAGATCTAAATTAGTTCTGCTTAGATCTAAATTAGATCGAAATTAGATCTAAATTAGATCGAAATTAGATCGACTTAGATCTCAATTAGATCTACGATTTTTTAAAATTTAGATCTACGTAGACCAAATTTTATCTAAAAACATAGACGTAGATCCAAATTGTATCTACGCAGATCCGAACAATTTTTTTCCCCCATAAGGTACTTTTCATACTTTATTTTCATTATTTTATTTTTTTCATTTTTGACATTCGATAAGCAAATTCGTAACTTTGCCAGCATAAAGTAAAATGTTCAAAGTATAATTAGTTCGAAGCAATATAACCTCATGAAAGGAACGGAATAACTCGAAAAAAAAAATAAACAAAGAATGTTTTTTTTCACCCGCAACGACTTTTGGTCAATGCGGTGAAGAAACTTTTGGCAAAGAACGACAATTCAATTCCTTCAATATATTTATGCCTCGAAATTTTTCGTCAAATTTATATTCCAACAGGGCAATAGCAATTGAGAATAAAGAAAAGAAAAAAAATGAGAAATTGTAAAATAAATAGCTCACCAGTGGAATGCCAGGAACGATTTCTTGAGGATTCGTCCAGAAAAGCCTTATTCCATTGCCCATCAGCAGTACATCCTGATCCTTGAGTATCTGAGAATTCGGCAGGGCCGTTATGTGCTGGGTCAGAGTGAGATTGCCGCCGTAACTCTTGACCTTGTTACCCGTGAATGTCGGCGGAAGCGACCAGAAGAGTCGACGATTACGATTGTTTGAATAACGATAACCGATCTCGTTCAATGCAACGTTGAGCTCGAATCCATCGTCGATCACATCGTAGCTCGTTCTTTACGAGCGAACGATGAGGACCGAAAAAAAAAAAAAAAACCCGCCCGAACGACTCATCAGTGTGGTATTAGACTGTTTCAAAATAAATCGATAATTTTTTTTTTTGCTTTGCACAATCTTAAACTATACTTGGACATCGAAAAATAATCCTCGCGAAAGGAAGGGCCGGTCCTTCAAGATTTAGAGGTGTCTCATCGGACTTTTGTCATTTTTATTTCGTTAATACGTGAATAATTAATTTGCATGGATGGAACAAACGTTTTTCTAGTCCTAAAATGATGAATATATTCCAAATTTATGTATAAATACTGAATATACTAGAAAAAACGATCTTGATGATCGCAGCAACAATTATCGGTCGATATATGCGTCGATAAATGCAAAAAAACAAAAAAAAAAAAAATACAAAAAATCAATATTAATAATCTCCTACTTTCCTTTTAAGAGTCATCGAGCACACGTGACCAACTCAGAATCGAGAGTAGCGCCTCTCGCGGAAAAATTTGAAAAACATGCATGTCGAAGTTAGCGCCGCTTGCGGCAGATATGTCAACCAATGCATTCAGCAAAAAGTTACGGATGTCGATAGGGTAGAATGTAAATGTTACACAGTGGCGGCGCATGTTTCATGAAGGGCCCCGATTGCCCCCATTGACCCTCAAAGCTTATTTTATCTCAGGGCTCACTTTGCGCTTACGCCATCACTGCTGCTTCTCCGCTCTTACCGACAACCGTGACTAGCGAACCTAGCGTTAGTAGCCGGAACTGTGAAATACTTAGCATGTACTGTCATATAGCCGTAACCTAACCACGGCTTTGACGTCTCCGTGTGTATTTTTCGGATTATCGCTTTGTTTTTCAACGAAACAAGTTAGATTATTTTTTAAGAAGTGCAATGAAGTGGCAAAAGCAGCTCCGTCTGGTCCGGTGAAGAGTGGCAGATGTGCATAAAATTCATAATAAAATGTATTTATCAATTGGTGAAAAAAGAGTGGGGGCAAACGACAGCCGCCTCGAGTTTTCGATAATTTATTGTGCTTCAAAAAAAAAAAAAATTTTCACGGAGCGGAGGACCAGACGGGATTTCTTACTAGTCGAAGGAATTTATTTTTTATATTCAATTGTGCGATACTATATTATATTTTCGGCGAAATCCGAAAAATACGTTTCTCTACAAATCTTAGTTCGCTTATTGTCCACTTGGCGCTTCGTATGCCCTCGCTCGATGACTCTTAAGGTACTTCCTACTTTGTACTTTCTCCTACAATTAAGTAGGAGATTATTAACTACCGATAAATAACGTTTTTAAGAAAATTTTTATAAAAATCGTAATTAATTGTTTTTTCATTAGCTAACGTGTTTTTATTTTGTTCAATTAATCATAGAGTCCTGTTTGCTAATAATAATAATGTGTACTAGATTGACCAAGTAGACTAAGAGTTGAATAATCATTAATGTTATTGAGAAAAACGATGCGGGGTTAGAAAAACAGGCGTGCAGAGGTACCCGCGCGCCGATACGACGTGCCCCGCTAGATAAATTAATTTATCTCTACCGGTAAACATAATTTCTCCATTAATAAAAAATACGTTTTTTATGAAAAATTTGACGTAGAATACGATGGTTGTATTGAGAAATCGTTAAAATTTGGGGGCCATGGTTAAAAAATTGGTTTAAAAATTTCAATTGTTTATAACAATATGAAATTTTTTAGAAATTTTTTTTAAAATATTTTTTTCTCAAAATTCACTCTTTTATCTTAAAAATAAAAAAAAAAACGTTTTCTCTAGCTTAAAAATAAACGGAGTTATGAATTTTTGAAAATAAGTCTCCAAGGCACAAATCACGAAAATCTCAAACTTTCAACCCCTCTATAAAAAAAAAAAAAAAAAAAAAATTCCTCCAACGCGTATCGTTTTTTTTTTCGACATAGAACCCGTAAAAAAATTTTCAGCCAAATAAAAAATGTGTCAGTCGGAATGGTGTTCGGTTTGTGAAAGAATTAGTCATTGATGAAATAAAAAAAGACAAAAGTCCGATGAGATACCTCTAAATCTTGAAGGACCGGCCCCTCCTTTCGCGAGGATTATTTTTTCATGTCCAAGCATAGTTTAAGATTGTGTAAAGCAAAAAAAAAATTATCGATTTATTTTGAAACAGTCGTATGGCACTAGGGAAAATTTGATGGGAAAAAAAAAAATGGTTTGGGCTGAAAATAAAGTGCAAAAACTTACGCGTCGGTGAGGGTAAAACCATGACGCGAGTCATAGACGACCATGGGTATCTGTTCTATGTACAAGGAACTCTCGTGGCACTGATCCGTCACGCCGCTGCAGTAGCACTCGTTGCATCCGTTTTGATTTTCCGCCGAAAGTCCGAATGTCGATGAACGGCAACGATTGCACTCGGCACCCTCGACGTTCGTCTTGCACATGCATCTTTCGTCGATGCAACGATCGCTCTCCGAGCCAGCGGAATTGCATCGGCACGTGACCGGTATGTCGTGCTTCCTCACGCATCCGCCCTGCGTCGGATCGCCCGCGTAACCGGGCTCGCAGATGTCACAATTTTCACCGGTTGTATGATCCTCGCAGTACTGGATAATCAATTATTAACGGAGCCTCGATATAATTAATTCCCGAAATTTAGAGAATTTTTATCTATTTTTTTTCTCATTCAAAACCGTTAATTCATCGATTATTATCATTTTTTTTTAATTTTAATTAAATTATGTTGTTCTTGAAAAAAAAAAAAGAAATTTTTTCTTCCCCATAGAGAAAGCTTTATTTTTATGAAAAAAAATGTCGAGATTCGGATGCCAATTTGTTCAGAATATGCCAAAACATCGAGAGAACACATTTAGAAATTTTTAAAAAAATTCAATTAAATTATGTTGTGCTTGAAAAAAAAGAAATTTTTTCTTCCCCATAGAAAAAGCTTTATTTTTATGAAAAAAAATGTCGAGATATGGATGCCAATGCGTTCATAAAATGCCAAAACATCAAGAAAACACATTTAAAAAAAATTATGCATGTGTGTGTTTGTGTGTGGTGTTTGGGCAGACAGGCCATCTCAAAAGTTGAATTGTTATATCTCTTGAACTGCTTGAGTTACCGCGCTGAAACTTTGCACTCGCTAATAAAACATGGAACCGCTCTTGTTTGCTGAGATTTTCAAAAAAAAAAAATTATAACCGCCGTCTGATTTTAGAAAATGTTGAATTTTTTCAAAAATTTCTGTGTTCCTCTTAACTTTGGTAAATAGAATATTCACCTAAAACTTCTTATACATAAAAATAAGCTAGGGTACAAGCATGTTTTGCATTGAGTTTTAGCAAGAATCGCTCAAGAGGTTAAGATTTCATTGGATTTTTTAATTTTTGAAAAATGTCTGCGATAGCTCTAACTTTCGTAAATTTGAGGTTACCGAGCCAAAACTATTTTCATAAATACACGACGGGACAAGAATATTTCATATCGAATTTGGCAGGAATCACTAATTTGGCAAGAATCAATAATTGGAGTTCAGATTTAATAAGATTTTGAAATTTTCGAAAAATATATATGTCTGTGATCGCACCAACGTTCGTAAATTTGAGATTATTTAGCCATAACTTCTTATGCTGGGACAATCGGACAAGGATGTTTGAATTTGAATTAGTCAAGAATTGCTTGAGGTAGTTCTGCGTGGCGAGCATGAAACAAGAGAGAGAGAGAGAGTTGGACGGCTCGAGACTTATAAATCGTGGCTAGCGCGAAACTTTGCCTCATGATACCCAAAAAAAAACTGGATGGTCGATAATTCCGATATTTTAACACAATATCCGGATAGTGTTTCTCTACCGATTTCCGGTGTTTCATTAAAATCCAAAGATCCGTTCGAAATCCACAGGACAAAGCAGTACACTGGCAATGCGTTCGGTATGGGCGAAGCATGCAAAAAGTTGCTGATTTGAACAGCAATTATTTCGAATTGAGAGTGGTCAGTCTCTTTGAAATTTTACACACCTTTGGATAATTTTATAATGCGTATAAAAAATTTTAAAAAACTTTCAATACCGAGTCAAAAGGATAGAACAGCCTTGAGAGGTTCATGTACCAAAAAAATTTTGAAATTTCCGAAAAATATCTGCGATTTGTCTGACTGTCGCAAATTTCAGATTATCGATTCAAAAAAATTTTACACAAGTACGCTAAGAGACGGGGAATTAAAAATTTGCTAGAAAAAATCAAATTTGAGAAACAAGCGTGAAAATTGGAAATTTGCACAATCGATTTCTCATTAAAGACTTTTCTCTGTGAGAAAGTCAAAATTAAGAGTATGAATGAAATTTTTTTTTTTCAATCATTGGGGCGCATAATGTAGAGCAAGTAAAAATAATGAGGACGTATTTGTTTATTTTTCGTTAAAAATGACAGATGCACCTGTTATAGGCAATTTAATTTCACGGATTTATATATATATATATATATATATATATACATATTAGGGTGTGCGGAAAAAAAAACAATTTTTTTTTTCGGTTGCATCCACCAAAAAAAGTTGAAGTAAGGTAAAAAAAGAAGAATCCTAAAACGGGAGGTCGAAAAAAAATTATTTCGAACGGCGCATTGCATTTGAATATTTTCCATAAGAATAACACAGGAAAATATTGGGATTTCTGAATGTGGTAGTGCAACTCGTCAGAAAAAAATCACACAAAGTTGTCATTAACATATTCTCATGGAGAAACGAATTCCCTACAAAAAAAGTTCTTGCGAAAAATTAGCTCGGAACAACCGTTCAAGTGGAATATAACGCGAATGAATATAGTGGAAATAACGCTGTCTGAAATTGAATTGATAGGAAAAAAAATAATTCAAAAGGCTGTAAAAATCGAATTTTTCGCTTTACGAAAAAACTTTTCGGGGGTTTTTTGTAGAGAATGTTCTGCTCTAACAACGTCGCTTTGATAGAAGCATGTAACGGTTCATTAACAAAAAAACGAAGAGCAGCTACAATATTTATTGGGCATAGTGCAAAATTATCGATAGAAATACCCTAATTGCAACAAACAGACTATTAAAAAAAGAAACGATGATTATTAAGCATTATTATGTAAAAAAAAAAACCTATTCTATCTTATTAAACCAAATTCATTGAATAAAGCTTTTCTAAACACGATCAATGATGAACGTCGTTTCTTTTATATTTCTCGTTGTACTTGATTTTTTTTTTTGTATAAGAGAAATATTTTGAGAACAATTTCATGCAAGTATGTTAGAGCGGAACATTTTCTACAAAAAACCCCCAAAAAGTTTTTTCGTAAAGCGAAAAATTCGATTTCTACAGCCTTTTGAATTATTTTTTTTTCCTATCAATTCAATTTCAGACAGCATTATTTCCGCTATATTCATTCGCGTTATATTCCACTTGAACGGCTGTTCCGAGCTAATTTTTCGTAAGAACTTTTTTTGTAGGGAATTCGATTCTCCATGAAAATATGTTAATGACATCTTTGTGTGATTTTTTTCTGACGAGTTGCACTACCACATTCAGAAATCCCAATATTTTCCTGTGTTATTCTTATGGAAAATATTCAAATGCAATTCGCCGTTCGAAATAATTTTTTTTTGACCTCACGTTTTAGGATTCTTCTTTTTTTTACCTTACTTCAACTTTTTTTGGTGGATGCAACCGAAAAAAAAAATTGTTTTTTTTTTCGCACACCCTAATATATATAGATATAGCGTAACATGTGTGACGTCATAATGTTATATTTTTCAACTTGTTATATTAACGGAAATTTTGATTCAAATAAAAAATACGTACTAAATATTTTTTCCTAAACTACCAGATTTTTAAATAAAAAAAATTTCATTTATACTCCCAATTACGAAACCATCTCCAGATTTACGAAACTATGCAAATCATTTCCTCATAGAGTTCTTTGTATAATGAGAGGGCAACTTGCAAGTTTTTAATTTGCATTTTTTTCTCATATTTATATATTTAATTTCATATCGATAAGAGGCACTCTGCTACCGATATTCGGATATATAGTAAAATTATTATGTATTTTTTATTGAAAATGAACGATTTTAATTTGGTTGAAGACGTTGGGGTTAATTGGGATTGAGGACTTGGATTTTTTTTTTTTTCGTTTAGAAAGAATTTTCAAAGACGAACCTCGCAAACTCCCGTTTCCGGATCACACTGGGACGAATGTCCGTTGCAATTGCAAGGCTCGCAGAATCCCAGATAAATACCCTCCATGGATCTGGTGTAACCGACCGCGCAGTCCTCGCATGAGAGTCCTTTGTAGCCAGCGGGACAAGTGCACTCCTCGACTTCGACGGCTCGCTCGTTGCCGTTGTTGTATTTCTCGGCAGATTCGAGCGAGACCAATGAGAGCCTAAAGACATTCGAGAATACGTATAATTGCGGATAGTCTTTTTATCCTTCGAAACGTTTCGGGTGAGTTGAGTCAAAATAAAAAAAAAATAAATTAAGTCAAAACTATAATTGAGACGAGTCGAAATTGTTGAACGTCTCATAATTGTTGTTCTCGACTCATAATTTCTCGAATTCATCTTCGTTGAAACGTTTTTTTTTCTATTCGTGGTATGGCCTCAAAGGAATTGAGGAATTTTATAATTTTATAAAATTTTATAAATTTTATAAAATATAAATTTATATAATTTAATAATATAATTAAATATTATTATATAATAGCTATATTATATCAATTAAATATTATTATATTATTAATATTTAATAATATAATTAATAATATCATTATAATTTTAATAATTTTATAAATTTTATCAATTCACGAATTTTATACGAATCATTTCGGGCCAAATCTACAATTTTTTATAACATTGTTACGAAAATCAGAATCCAATGGACGTGTCAGCCAAAGGCCCATAATTTCAAAATTGGAAAAACATGGTTAATGAACGGCAAGAAAAAAAAAAAAAACTTGGAATTATGAAAAAAAATATACTAACGCAGCTTCGTCGGTGTGAGTCGTGTAAGTCGCCTTGATCCTGATCTCTCGGACATCGGCAAGAGCCATGAGAAGGTGTTCTCGATCGGCTTGGGTGCCATCGCTACGCTGCCAATGTTGTTCGAGCAACGGTACCGTGAATGATTGCGGTGAATTTGCCTCGGGAATTTCCCTCGAGAAGTAGAGCAAGTTTATATCGTTTGCCTGCAACAAGTGCGACGATCATTGACGAAATTTATCACTTTATTTTTTTTTCTTCGGTTTTAACGTTAGGAAAGACTGGAGAGTTAGGCAAAGGTTTCGCCAATTATATGTTTTTTTTTGTCTATTTTTTCTTCGTCACATTTCCCTAGACTCATCTACCGATAGATCAAGATTTAAAAGCCGGCCCATTAGTGACAAAACTATAGTCAAAAATCGTGACGTAAAAAAAAATCATAAAACCTATCATAATATTTTCTAAATACTCTGTCTAAATAAAATTTATGAATTTCGATGACGTTTCCCGTGATATTTTATCCATAATTTATTATAAATAATATTTTAACGCTGTCAGAGCGATCGAGTCAAAAACGATAGCTGATATCGCATATGTTTCCTCGCGTGCAGCAATGACAGACATATTGTATCCAAGATTTGCACACATGATGACTTTTGCGATTAAATTTCACTGGAAAATCCCTGGCAAGACACAATTTTTTAAATACCATTGGAAAGTTCACGATTTCATCTTTCAATACTCAAAATCTGAACAAGATCTCTCGTCTTTATCAAAGGGTATCATGTCACTTCCGGTGAAAATTGAATCAACTGTCATAAAGACCAATGTTAAAATAGCTAATTTTAAATTACTCGTTCGCAATATAATTTGCCTGGCAAAATACCCTGAAATATTGAGAGAGTGTTCATTGCATCTTGTATAACACACTGCAAATCCAAGTGTGTAGTTTTTACACACTTATGTGTGTAATTTCTTGTAGTCACTTTTTACTCACTTTCACGTGTGTGATTCTACGTCATAACACACTTTTAGTGTGTTATTTTGTAGAATTACACACTTTAAGTGTGTTATTTTGTAGAATTACACACTTTAAGTGTGTTATTTTGTAGAATTGCACACTTTAAGTGTGTTATTTTGTAGAATTACACACTTTAAGTGTGTTATTTTGTAGAATTGCACACTTTAAGTGTGTTATTTTGTAGAATTACACACTTTAAGTGTGTTATTTTGTAGAATTGCACACTTTAAGTGTGTTATTTTGTAGAATTGCACACTTTAAGTGTGTTATTTTGTAGAATTGCACACTTTAAGTGTGTTATTTTGTAGAATTACACACTTTAAGTGTGTTATTTTGTAGAATTGCACACTTTAAGTGTGTTATTTTGTAGAATTACACACTTTAAGTGTGTTATTTTGTAGAATTACACACTTTAAGTGTGTTATTTTGTAGAATTACACACTTTAAGTGTGTTATTTTGTAGAATTGCACACTTTAAGTGTGTTATTTTGTAGAATTGCACACTTTAAGTGTGTTATTTTGTAGAATTACACACTTTAAGTGTGTTATTTTGTAGAATTACACACTTTAAGTGTGTTATTTTGTAGAATTGCACACTTTAAGTGTGTTATTTTGTAGAATTGCACACTTTAAGTGTGTTATTTTGTAGAATTACACACTTTAAGTGTGTTATTTTGTAGAATTGCACACTTTAAGTGTGTTATTTTGTAGAATTACACACTTTAAGTGTGTTATTTTGTAGAATTACACACTTTAAGTGTGTTATTTTGTAGAATTGCACACTTTAAGTGTGTTATTTTGTAGAATTGCACACTTTAAGTGTGTTATTTTGTTGAATTACACACTTTAAGTGTGTTATTTTGTAGAATTACACACTTTAAGTGTGTTATGACGTAGAATTACACACGTGAAAGTGAGTAAAAAGTGACTACAAGAAATTACACGCATAAGTGTGTAAAAACTACACACTTGGATTTGCAGTGCACTCTCCCGAAGTTTCATTAGTATCATCGGTTTTTTAATTCACTGATGAGCCACCTTAAGGCGGCCCATTAGTGACAAAACTAGTCAAAAATCGTGACGTGAAAAAAAAAAATCACAAAACCTATCATAATATTTTCTAAATACTCTGTGTCTAAATAAAATTTATGAATTTTGATGACGTTTCCCGTGATATTTTATCCATAAATTATTATAAATAATATTATAAATAAAGTCTCAACTGACAAAAGTATTTAACACTGTCAGAGCGATCGAGTCAAAAACGATAGCTGATATTGCATATGTTTCCTCGCCTGCAGCAATGACAGACATATTGTATCCGAGATTTGCACACACGATGACTTTTGCAATTAAATTTCTCGGGAAAATCCCTGGCAAGACACAATTTTTTAAATACCATTGGAAAGTTCACGATTTCATCTTTCAATACTCAAAATTTGAACAAGATCTCTCGTCTTTATCAAAAGGTATCATGTCACTTCCGGTGAAAATGGAATCAACTGTCATGAAGACCCATGTTAAAATAGCTAATTTTAAATTACTCGTTCGCAATATAATTTGCCTGGCAACATATCCTGAAATTTTGAGAGAGTGTTCATTGCATCTTGTATAACACTCTCCCGAAGTTTCATTCGTATCACCGGTTTTTTTAATTCACTGGTGAGCCACCTTTTAATGTACGCATTATATACTCACGCTTATGAGTTCCACGTCGGCCGCGTTGTTCCTCGAGCTTTGTCCACCCGGCGAAGGAACGTATCTCACGGTATAGCGAAGATCACCACCGTAAGAGGCGATCTGATTGCCCAAAAAGATCGATGGCAGCTGCCAGTAATAAACATCGGTATTGCCGCGATTTGGGAATGACGAGTAAGCGATCTCGCGACTTATCGTGTCGAGGCGAATACCTTCGGATATTTTTTGGGCATTCGGCGTGTTGGATTCGACAAGGGTGAAACCGCGTATCGAGTTGGTGAAGGATACTCGAATCTGTGTTACGGAAACGTTGAAAAAAAAACGAAAAAAAAAAATTTTTAACTCGCTCCACGCTGTATCGAACGTATTTTTCGTCAGAATTTTCGTGATCCTCCGAAGAATTACTTTTTAGAGCTCGCTTCATTCGTTAATTTTATCGCAGGAATAATCTGACGAATCATTTTTTTTTTTTTCATTCAAATAGCCCTCAAGATCGGCAACAAAATTTCTGAAAGTTTCGTATACGGAAAACAAAAATAAAAGGATTTTTTTCATAAAGATTTTATCGAACGACTGCCATGGAAATCAAAGATTTTTATTTTTGGAACATTTATAAATCAAATCATTCGGATTTTTCACGCGATTAAAATATGTCCAAGTATGTTTTTTTTTCTAGGGCTAGAAGAGCTGTTTATAAAAATAGAAAATTATCATCATGATATTCATAAAACGAGCGAGCGAACAGAGTGAGAGCTGGAAAATAATACGAGAGGACTGCGTAGCTTCAATTTTTGGTAAGCTCGCTATGCTGTGTCAGTATATTTACCTCGTTTCTGTACCAGTTAGAAGCGACGCATCTGTCCGTGAATCCCATGCAGAAACAGCCGATGCAACCAAATTGATTTTTCGACGCGAGATTGAACGTGTCGGCCTTGCATTGGTCGCATTTAAGGCCAGTCGCGTGTTGCTAAAAATTCGTGAAAGAACAAAAGACATTCGTTCATCGACCGTTACGAATCTTTCATCGCCGAATGGCATTCGAAAGTGCGGCCCGCAGTAAGCATAATCGCGTTTGCTGGGGAATTATTTCTTCGAATCTCAGCTGACAATTGATCGTTGCACTTACGTTTGTTTGTTTGTTTGTTTTTGTTTTTGTAGGTAATACGGCGAATCGGTTCCGTGACAGAGAGGGGTAAGCGTTAACATATCGAGAGTATATATTGCATAAAGTAACGAGTTACAAAAATTTTGGTTAAAAAGAAAATCAACGATCGATCGGTGTTTGAATATATAACCGTACGATACCTTGCAACGACATTTTCCCTCGGCATCGACGGTCGGAGTTATACTGCCGTGCGGATCGCATGGTTCGTCGCGCACGCACATGTCACCGTATATAAGAGGATTTCCGTGATAGCCAACCGCACATTTCTCGCATCTCAGACCGATGTAGCCCGCGGGACAGTCACAGACGGGATTGCGATCGGAGCCGAGATGACAGGTACGACCGAATCTGTGATAATCAAGAATCGAATGTGTAATCCGTTGAAAGAAAAAAAGAAGAAAAAAAGAAAAAGATAAACGAGTCGAGTTGATCTGAATTTAGAAGAATCGCAGATTGATCTGGATCTCAATTAGACTCTGCCTAGATCTTCGCTTGATGTATTCAGATCTAAGTAAATCTACCAAGATTTAAGCGGACAAACGGTGATCTCATAAGCGAAAGTTTTTGAAAATAGTATTGAGTCGACTCGAATTCGTGCGTAAATCTACCGTTATACACGGATATCTGGGTAGATCTACGATTTTGCAGAATTTAGATCTACGTAGATCAAATTTGATCTAAAAAAATGACGCCCTGGAACTAAATTTGATCTGCGTAGATCTAAATGATTTTTTTTCCTTGATAGTGTTATTTTTTTTTAACGGACATGGTTTAATTAAACGTTTAATTTAATTAATTATTTAATTAAATTATTAAATTAATAATTAATTAATTAATTAATTAATTAATTAATTAATTAATTAATTAATTAATTAATTAATTAATAATTAATTAAATTAATAATTAATTAATTAATTAATTAATAATTAATTAAATTAATAATAATTAATAATTAAATAATTAATAATTAATTAATTAATTAATTAATAACTAATTAATTTATTAATTAATTAATAATTAATTAATAAATAAATTAATTAATTATTAATTAATTTATTAATTATTAATTAAATAATTTAATTAATTAATTAATTAATTAATTAATTAAATAATTAATTAATTAAATTAAACGTTTAATTAAACCATGTCCGTTAAAAAAAATTGTTAATAATTAATTAATTAATAAATAAATTAATTAAATTATTTAATTAATAATTAATTAATTAATTAATAATAAAAACATGGTTTAATTTAACGGACATAATCATTGACGTAGCATTCATGCGGAATAGTTTTTACCGGAGATCGGTATAGTACTGACCCTCGGAAGGAATTCGAACAATTGACATGGGTTTTTTTTTTCCAATGACCTTCCAACGTCAATGATTCTAATTTTTTCGTGATCAATAATTTCCATTGGATGTCAATACTGCCAACTTTCTAGGTAACAGTAATGGCTATACCGGAATAATTTTTATTCTGAATACTTGTCATTGAATGTCAGGAGCATTGAGGAATCATTCCAATAGTTTTTATTTAAAATATCTCTTATCGAATATTTACTGCAAATCATTTTTCATTGATCCCCCCCCCCTCCCCCCCCCGCACTGAAAAGCGAACAAACGATCTTACTGATTGGATGGATTCGTGAGTGGACACGGGCAGGGCGTGCACGCAATATTTCTCAATGGATCCCCGTAATATCCAGGAGGACAGGGCGGTTCGTCCCTGTAACATTCGCCAAGCCATGCACCGCTCTGCCTTCTCAGATAACCGGTGGCACAACTCTCGCACGATTCACCGGTGTATCCTGCGAAATATAAGGGCATGAAAATTCACCTCACGATATGTAACATTACAATCGCCGCAGGGCGATTCATTGTGAATATGTTTTGTATTGCGCGCGGTTCAACGTACCGGTGGGACACGTGCATTCCTCGACGTAGGACGCTATCTGACCGGTGTTCGTTATACCGGCGGTGTCCATTGCGATGTCCTCGATGGATACATGCAATTCCGGCGAATCCTCGTACTTTGCTCTGATAATTTATGAACGGGTAAGTCGAATTGACCAAATGACATGGAGCAAAGGAAGTTGAGATAGACGCATTTACATACTAACTCGGCGATGAGTGTGATACACTTCACCGAGTTTAATTAGGAAAATATAGGATGATGAAGGCAGTTGTCAGCTTTTTTTTTTTTCTTAAGGATCTGCCGGCATTTGAGACGAGTCATTTATCTGCCCGCATGCACTCTATTCATTGTTTCAATGGATATCAAATTTTATAGACAAAGTAGCAATCGTGTTTTATCCGAAAATATGAATGAGAGTGGTGAATAAATGAAGAATCTTGCTAAAAAATCACGTTTAACTCCCTATCGTTCATATTAATTTTTGCCGTTGACCTGCAATTTTTTTTTTTTTCGATCATTCTAATCGGCAGAATTTAATGAAAATTTATCGCTGTTTAAATTTCATTCGCATCTGACCTCTAAATGTGTTAATTGATAAATGAAGCTCTCGAACTTGTAACCTTTAAGCCTCAAAATTTCGAGCTATCGAAATTTCACTATCGCGTTATCTTAATAAGTGCGCAAAGTACGAATCGTAATCCAATAAAATGGCTAAGTTTTAATGGATCCTCGAACGCTGTAAATATTGATCATTTGCGAGACTGTGCAAGGAAACACTAAAATTCCTCCTACGCACAAGCCATTGTTCTGCACAAGTGCACAAGCAGTGCAAAATAGGGCGGTTCTTACTTTTCCGCTGTTAGAATTTCAATCGTGCCGCTCCCTCATTTGTTTCTAAATTAAAAAACAAAAATTTTGAGTCCAATGTGTATTGTCCTGACTTGATTTTTATACTATCCGCTGTAACGACGCGAAGTTTTCCAATAAAAATACACGTGATCCTTATCTTTCAATGTTATTATTTTACTGAAACATCCAATCTTTGACGAAAAAAAATTAATTTTATATGGAATTGACGGGGATCGATAGGACTTTCAAAGGGGCAAAAAATGTATTGGCAATTGAAGAGCATTTTTACTCTGCTGATTTGAATATTTTTCTTTGTTTTAATTGAAAATGATAGGAAAAAAGCAAGATATCAGTCATATCTGACGTTTATTAAGTAATCAGGTTATCTAGAAATATAATATGAAGAATTTTCGGTTCTAATAAAGTCATCGAAGAGATATTTAGGTAACAATCATTCGTTTTAAATTTAAAAAATATGAATTAAAAAAAAAAGAATTGTTTTTCGAGATCAATTTTTAGATTATTTCGATAAATATTTATTTAAAATATGTAATGTTTCATGTATAATTACTATTATGCGTTATAAAAAAAAAAGATAAATATTTTAGAATCCATAATAACGTTGACTCAATAAAAAAATGCTAAAAAAATAAAATTTCAATTGCGTTAAAATTAGGAAACGTTTATTAAGGAAATGATTGTAAATTACCGATTTTTTAAAATTAAAATCGAATGATTTTTACCTAAATATCTCTTTGATGACTTCGCTAATACCTAAAATTCTTCGTATTATATTTCTAGATAACCTGAATACGTAATAAACGTCAGATATGACTAATATCTTTTTTCCTAACCATTCTCAATTAAAACAAAGAAAGATATTCAAATAAGCAGGTTAAGGTAGTTCGGTCGAGTTTGGCCGAAGTCAAATTTCATCCGTAATTCAGATTTATTTACGTACAATTTAACCATATGAAAGCTATGATAAATTGAATTGTTGCATAAAAAAAATATTACAAGCTTCTTTTAGGGTGTAAATAATAAGTTAATAATTAATACCCGGAATAATGACAGACTTAACTTGACTCATTCTCCACGTTAGGGAGCGAGCTAATCTAACCTTACGCATAAAGTTACTAGATTGCATTCGCGAGTTTTGTTGTATGCTTTAAAACAGTATAATGAAGAACAGGGGAGAAAAAAGGCTTGTCTCGAGGCAAGTACAGTTGAATCAACGGCCAGTATGCAATGAACTCGGAACTCGTCTAGTTGACATTGTATATCTTGCCGAACAACTCAAATGTGACAGTTGTTCGGAACCACTTTTGCTGGCGTTCATCGAATCTGAAGTGAGACGCGGATTAGCTTCGGTTTTCACATGTTTTTTTTCCCCTAGTCTTCTGCTAGCGAGCAGATCCGGTGTATGACAAGGACAGAGACCGCGGACTCGCATTAATTATTGAAATAAAAAAAAAACCGTACGGTAAATCGACTTAAATCTTTGGTAAATATCTCTTATAGATATCGACCATTATTGTGGTATGTTTTTTTTTTGCCCTTGAACGATTAATTTTTCGTGTATACTGAAATTTCGATAGTTGGCGTGCCATCTGAGCCTCATATGCCCTATAAGAGCAATGTTAACTTATTTATTAATTACGCAAAAACTACACGGTAAATTAATTTGAAATTTTGCAGACATGTAGAGCAAGGTCAACTTTTTTGATTAAATGCAAAAAAACAGGGTGTTAAACGTGAACCTCAATTCGACCGAACTACCTTAAAGATGCCTTAGAATGGCCAATAAATTTTTTATTTTTTCCCCTTTGAAAGTACTATCGATTCCCGTCAATTCCATAGAAAATTAATTGTTTTCTCGTCAAAGATTAGATGTGTCAGTAAAATAATAACATTCGAAGATAAAAATTGCGTGTATCTTAAATGGAAAACTTCGCGTCGTTACAGCGGATAGTAAAAATCAAGTTAGGACATTCATATTGGGCTGAAAATTTTTGTTTTTTTCATTTAGAAACAAATGAGAGGGAGTGGCACAATTGAAATTCGAACATCGGACAAATAAGAACCACCCAAGTGCACAAGTACGGGTCATTGTTTTGTTTTTTGTTTTCTTTCAACTTACTTTATGAGAATTTTCTCGACTTTAGCCAGTACCATCATGATGTTCTCCCTAGTTGCCGGTATCTCATGGCCATCTTCGTTCTTGAACCACTCGCCGTAGAAGAATCTCACCGTGCGTTCCGTCTTTACGTCCGGTTGAATCGGCCGACCGCGATGAATCAGTATAAAACCATTGCCGCTTATGATAACGTCAGGCGCATAATTCGGCGAACCATTGCCGCTATAAGACACGCTATACTTGATATAACCGCCGTACGATCTCAGCTGACTTGACGCGTAATACGTGCTCGGCAGAGCGAAATACGGCACATTGTACGAGGTCAGCTCGGTATTGTATGGTGCAGAAATTTCAGCTCCCGTTGAGCCTCTCGGTCGTATCTCGGCGGTTTGATAATTTATCTCGCCGTTTATTCGCAATTCGGGCGTCATCTCGACGGTCACGACCCCGTAACGATCGAACGGCGGTGGCAGCTCGTACGTAAAGAGATTCGCGCTTCTACACTTGTCGGATACACCGAAGCAAAAGCACGATATGCACTCGTCCGGTGTTCGAGCTTCGGAATTGAATTTACCCGGTGGACAAATATCGGATGGCTGATCCACCACGAGTATGGCATCGGGCACGGCGAAAACAAAGCCGCCGATGTTGAGCGCTTCGCACGAGTATGCGCCCTGATCGGAAATCTGTATGTCGGGACAGGTTAGAATACCGGTGCCGTTCAACGAGGTCGATGAACATTTTGCGGGCACGTGACCCCAGTTTAAGCGCCAATTTATTTCGGGTATCGGGACACCTATCGCCGTGCAAGTGAGAATCAACGATTCGCCCGGTTGAAGATTCACCATCGCTTGCGGTGGCTTTGTGATGTATACCGGAGCTGAGCAAACGAACATATACGGGAAGAATTTGAAATCGGGGCTCGGTGATTTTAGGAGAAAAAAAAGGGAAAGAAAACGGTGCCGAGTAATCGCGGCCATATTGAAAATACGAAGAATAATAATTCAAGAATTATTCCAATGAGGCAACTGAGAAGATTTTCTTTCCAGAGTATTCGGTTATCGATCAATTTTTGGGTATTGGAAATTATCGAATAATCCCAAAGTCTTTATTTATTTTCAGCCTCACCCTGCGAGAGTCCGCGTCTAAAATTTACGACTTGTCGATAATTTTGATTTCACGCAATTTGAGAAATAAAAAATTCATTTGGATATTCAAATTTGATCACCACAACCGACATTAATAGTTCATTTATGTCATCATTGAAAAAAAAAGATATGTATTTTCTCTGGAATTGCATTGTCATTGAAAATCGTGTGAAAAAATATTCAAATTTTCCCTACCGAGTTTCAAGCAATACCGATTTTTCGTGTAATCGGCGATTTGCGATTTTAGGAGAAAAAAGAAAAAAAAAAGGTGCCGAGTAATCGCGGCCATATTGAAAATACGAAGAATAATAATTCAATAATTATTTCAATGAGGCAATTGAGAAGATTTTCTTTCCAGAGTATTCGGTTATCGATCAATTTTTGGGTATTGGCAATTAGCGAATAATCCCAAAGTCTTTATTTATTTTCAGCCTCACCCTACGAGAGTCTGCGTCTAAAATTTACGACTCGTCGACAATTTTGATTTCATGCAATTTGAGAAATAAAAAATCCCATTTAAATATTCAAATTTGATCGCTACAACCAACATTTATGCTTCACTTACGTTATAATTTTAAAAAAATGTATTTTCTCTGGAATATCATTGTCATTGAAAATCGTGAGAAAAAAATATTAAAATTTTCCCTCCCGAGTTTCAAGCAGTACCGATTTTTCGAGTAATCGGCGATACCATTCGAGTGAAAAACTTTTTTTTCCCTCTACTTTTCTTTGAAAATGATTATGAATTATTACGTCGAAAAAAATTATCAATATTCATTGAAAGTAATTTATAAAAAATAAGCTTCTCGGAATAGATGTAAAGTATTTATTGAAAAAGGTAATTTGCCATTAACCAAAAATCGGTGCGGAGAATATATATGTCGCATTCCACGTCAACTCAGCCACCCCGTTTTTTTTATTGTCTCAAAAAAATTATTCAGTATGGGCATTTCAAAGGACAATATATCCATGAAATTTTACCAAAATTTCATCCCCCCACTATTGTTGGTTCTCGACATAATGATTAATAAATTCTCAATTTTGTAAAAATCATAACTTCGTAACGGCTGATCGGATTTTCACGATTAAAAAACGAATCTTCTTTATTTTTTTTACCCTTTTTGAAAAAAAATATGCCGTCATTGGAGAAAAGTTCATTGGACAGTTTTCGGGGAAATTTTTCGATTTTTTTTTTTTTTCACGAAAGGGCCAATCGGAATTCTACTCAGTATTTTTTTTCTGATAGAGGGAGGCAATACACAACTCCGCAGGATTTTTTCAAAATGGAACAAGGCATCAGTGAAGAGGGAAAAATTTTTTTTTGTTAATTTACTCCAAAAAATGTCTAATGAGCTTTTATCCGATGATGACATATTTTTTTTCGAAAAGAGCAAAAAAAATAAAAAAGATTCTTTTTTTAATCGTTTAAATCCGATCAGTAGTTACGAAGTTATGATTTTTACAAAATTGAGACTTCATTAATCATTATCTCGAGAACCAACAATAGTGGGGGGATGAAATTTTGGTAAAATGTCATGGATATATTGTCCTTTGAAATGCCCATACTGAATAATTTTTTCGAGACAATAAAAAAAAACGGGGTGGCCGAGTTGACGTGGAATGTCCCATATTAAAAAAAGAGTATGTCCGGTCTTTTTTTTCATACAAAAACAAGCGTGGGGAGTATAAAAAATATTTTCGGACATTTTTTATGGTTCACGAAATGTCAAAATATAAAAATTTCAAAATTATTCAATGCCTATATTCGTAGAGACTTCATGCAGGAGTCCGAAAATATATATCGTTACATTGATGTTCTTCGATTACTATTTTTGTCAAACTTTACAAATTTCCAGAAATAAATATCCCAACCAGATTTCCAATCGTTCTGATTTTTCAGTGACTCGACAGTCGTTGAAACACTCAATAATATAATTCGAAAAAAAAAAAAAATCAACGTATACTCACAGCATCCAAGCTCGTCACTGCCATCTTGGCAATCTCTCTCCATGTCGCAGTGATAACTCTTGGGGATGCATTGATCGTAGCTCGAGCACGCATACTCGTCGTAACGGCAGGGTGAACCGGGCGGTGGTGGAGCACAATTTTCCTCATCGCTGCCATCCGCACAATCTTTGTCACCGTCGCAACGCCAGATCTTACTAACGCACTGTTTGTTCGCGCAACGATATTGATTAGGCTCGCATCCATGAGGATCTGAAAAAAAAAAAAAAAAAAAAAAAAAAAAAAAAAAAAAAAAAAAAACAATTGTTGCAACTTGCAATCATGAATAGAGAGTGGCCACACCGGAGGACGAGCCAATCTATAGGCTGGAAAAAAAAAAATCAAAGTTGAAAGACTCACTGCAACGCATCTCGTCAGAACCGTCCGTGCAATCGAATTTATCATCGCAAACGAAAGACTTGGGAATGCAGTCGCCATTGCTGCATGTTGCTTCGTCGTATTTGCAGATTTGAGGTGGTCGTGTTGCCGGCAATTCGACTACGCAAACGTACATTTTTTTTTTCCCAAGATTCATACAAATTCAAACTTCTTCAATGTCATGTCATAAATTTTCTATTTAATTTTTTTTTTTTTAATTTTGCTCAAAAATAATCAATTGGCTGAAATGTTTGTTTTCGGTTTCAATAAAATTTTCCGAAACAGGCAAACTGGATTTGTTTTTATAAATAAAAATTTTTGTATCACTCCTCGAAACAACATATTTTATAATTGCTCTTTCATTTTTCATATTATGTAATTATAAATCGGCTAAGTTTATGCAAAGTCGTGAAACTGAAATGCATTGTATACGATCGAACTTACACTTTTCCACATCGAGTTGTACGGACAAACGATGACCAGGCGTCGCGGAGGAATAACCTACGGCCTCGCAGATGTATGCGCCGGCATGATCGAGCTGAATATTCGGAATCTCGAGACGTCCATTGATGTCGCGCGAGCCAGGCGGAAGAGGAAGTCCATTGCCGCGAAGCCAGCGTACCTTTGCGCGTAGCTGACCCTCGTCGCGACATTGAAAGACAACCTCGCGACCTGTCGAATCAATTCAATTCGATTATCATCGGCGATCGCGTTTCGTAACGCATAATCGTGACCAATCGCTCAGACGCACTGCCTGCGAGATTCTTGAGCCACCGATCGCGCGGATATCCCCTTCATGCAGTAATTTTTATATTTTTATTACGTTCGCGAATCATGCTGGACCAAATATTATTTGAGAATTATATACGAAGTTTTATTTTCATTCTTGCGTAATTCCGGTGAATTACACTGAAAAAAATGGTTCGGGATTTACAATAATACTGTTATTGTTGGCCAGTTATAGGTATACTGGTGAAAAAATATTGCCCACACAGAAAATGCAGTAGCCCTTTTAGAAAATCCCGATTGCCGTAAAGTTCATACAAATATGACTAGTGAAGTATTTCTAATTCAACAATAATATCGCTGGTGAAGGCAAAGCAGTTTTGTCTACGGCGCCTATACTGCGCCTTTGTGGACGACACTCAATCGTCTGGCTAGCTTAGTCATTATAAATAGCTGGAAATTTATCGTTTTTGTAAATCAGCCATACTAACATAGCTCGCGAAACTACACTGTATTGTTCAAACAGCTGTAGTAGCTGATTTTTACATGCCTAGCTATTTCAACCATATAGTATGGCTGCGAGAATAACGTTGTGACACATAGCTATACTAATATGGCTCGCGCAACTATACTACGTTTTTGGAACACCTACAGTAATCTGTTAACGCGTGGTGTCTATGCCTCTGCCTCGCGCGAAAACGAGACCTCGCTACGCAAAATTTGATAATGAACGAGTTTGTGAAGAAGAAACTGAACGAACGGAATCTTGATGAGCTTATATACCAACATTTGAAGGTAAGTCTGTTCTCACTTATCTACGGAATATGTAAAAAAGGACTATTTTTCCTGTTATATAAACGCCAATCGTATAACAAGCGAATTTTTGTAGGTTAGGTCAACTGTCATTTTCCTGCAAGGAGAGTATCATATGTCTCCGGGCCATGGATTCTCTCAAACTTCCAGGTGTGTTTCATTAGCTCTAAAAATCAAGTCTCTTTTTGCAAAATATTTATGTATGAATATCATTATCGACAACAGATGATTAAAATAAATATTCATGATTATGAAACATATTGGCTGAATTTTTACTGTGACCCGAATATCCCCTACTATATATACCTACCTATACGAGTATAGGTAGGTACAATATCCTGTAATTTATCTATGTAAAATGAATTTATAATTCAGCCATATTCTTTTGGTAGTATAGCTGGTACGTCTACCTCGTATTCTAGCGTTTATAAAACAGCTCTACTAGTATTGTTGGTATACAAATAATTCTGCCTACACTGACAAAACTGCTATCCACGAAACAACATTGTATATGTTTGCTTCGGCTATAGTATGGCTGGTGTTCGTCTACCTCGTATGCTAGCGTTTATAAGACAGCTATACTAGTATGGTTGGCATACGCATAACTCGTGATGGTGAACTCAACCATACTATGGTATTGCTGAAATAGAGATACTTGTCAGATTCGCGGAGCTATTGGGTATATGTCTGTCATGACATAGTGGTATGCTTACGCCAACGATATTGTGTCAGTCATATTTGTATGGCTTTATTACCTAGATGGTATGGCAGTAGCGTATTTTCCCATATAATATGGCTGAAGCAATAATAATTATGGCTCGAATCGGGAAACTTTTTTTTCAGTGTAGATTGATATTTTGAGATGAATTTTATATTGGCTGAAAAATGAGAAGACGATGTTATTTTGATGACCCGTTGCATTTCATTGCTTCCACTTGTTTTTTTTTTTTTTTCAAACTACCGTTTCGTTTTGTCCCTGAAAGAATATTTACAGGATGCTCGTCAAGGTTTTCATTCGAGACCTGCGGAATAATGCGTTTTTTTTTTCAGCGTTACCGGGACCGGCGTTTGTATGCGTTTTATGCCGAATATGTAATGTTACACAGTGAGATGTATGGCACATGTATTTTTTTTTTTTCTTCAATGGTCATGGATATAATATGAATCATGAAGAATTTTGCGTGATGTGTACAGGCGAGCATGATTTTTTTTTAAAACTTATTTCAGGCTTGTGTACTTCCTGGCAAGAGGAAGGCTTACCTTGCTTCGCCGGGTCTGGCCGAGGCAAGAAAAAAAAAAAAAAAACAACAACAAAAATGTACATTAATAAAATCGATTTCGAGGGCGCGAACAATGTCTTCGCTGATAATTGAATTTCGTTTTCTTTTTTTCTGCATATACTCTCATTGACATTCGAGTATAATATACGCAATTTAATTTTTCGCTCGACGCAAGAGAACACATCGCGGTGATCAGAACGAAGGAAAGTATTTTTCAATGCGATACTTACTCTCTTTGATGATCTGTTCGCTCGGATAAGTCTTGAGGTTGAGTCCTTCTCGGTTGTTGTTGGTATCTTAAAATAAAGGAAAAATTGAAATAATATAAAATAGCTTGGAATCTTTGAATCATCGTGCACCAGCCAATGAAATTCCAATTTTGTCGTCTCGTTTGACGCTTGGAAATTCCCATTCGACTTTCAACAATTCCGGCAAAGTCATTGATATATGCGACACTTACCGCAGCCTTCCTCGTCAGAACGATCTCGGCATTCTGGAATACCGTTGCAACGAGCTGAATAATGTACGCAAGTACGATCGGAGATACAGGTGAATTCTTCGGATGAGCAATGACGACTTGCCGGTGTAGTTTCCGGTTCTGAGGGAACATATATACGTTTATCTTGAAAATCGTAAAAAAGCCCAAACGAGAGAGAAAAAAGAAAAACTCGCGATTATAACCATTAAATCTCTCTTCGCACGGAATTTATTTGGTAACTTTATCGAGGTTGTCCGATGCTATCGCAATTGAAAATTAGCGATTTCGTCATTATCGAAAGAAAAACTATTCGTAAAAAAAAAAAAAAAAAAACTTTCAACTATGCCGGAGAGGCTTTTATATCGGAGGATTTTCGATCGACGAAACTCTCAAACGCGATTGCAATGGGGTTTCTCAAATGAAAAAAATACTGACCACAGCCGTCCTCGTCGGATCCGTCGTCGCAATTGATGAATCTATCGCACTTTTGTGAAATATTGATACAATCTCCGTTTCTACACTGAAACTGATCCCTCGAGCATCCTAAAAAAAAAAAAAAGAATCGCTGCTCTTAGAGGACCGCGCGACTCTCGGTTGTCGTAATCTCCCCGGATAACACGCACGTTTATGACGATGGCATATATAAATTTCATGTCCCATGTAGAACGAGGGACGTATATATTAGAGGGTGTGCGGAAAAAAAACAATTTTTTTTTTTTGGTTGCATCCACCAGAAAAAGTTGAAGTAAGGTAAAAAAAGAAGAATCCTAAAACGTGAGGTAAAAAAAAAAATATTTCGAACGGCGCATTGCATTTGAATATTTTCCATAAGAATAACACAGGAAAATATTGGGATTTCTGAATGTGGTTGGTGCAACTCGTCAGAAAAAAATCACACAAAGATGTCATTAACATATTCTCATGGAGAATCGAATTCCCTACGAAAAAAAGTTCTTACGAAAAATTAGCTCGGAACAACCGTTCGAGTGGAATATAACGCGAATGAATATAGCGGAAATAACGCTGTCTGAAATTGAATTGATAGGAAAAAAAAATAATTCAAATGGCTGTAAAAATCGAATTTTTCGCTTTACGAAAAAACTTTTTGGGAGTTTTTTTGTAGAGAATCTTCTGCTCTAACATACTTGCATGAAATTGTTCGCAAAATATTTCTCTAATACAAAAAAAAAATCAAGTACAACAAGAAATATAAAAGAAACGACGTTCATCATTGATCGTGTTTCGAAAAGCTTTATTCAATGAATTTGGTTTAATAAGATAGAATAGGTTTTTTTTTTACATTATAATGCTTAATAATCATCGTTTCTTTTTTTAAGAGTCTGTTTGTTGCAATTAGGGTATTTCTATCGATAATTTTGCACTATGCCCAATAAATATTGTAGCTGCTCTTCGTTTTTTGTCAATGAACCGTTATATGCTTCTATCAAAGCGACGCTGTTAGAGCAGAACATTCTCTACAAAAAACCCCCAAAAAGTTTTTTCGTAAAGCGAAAAATTCGATTTTTACAGCCTTTTGAATTATTTTTTTTCCCCTATCAATTCAATTTCAGACAGCGTTATTTCCGCTATATTCATTCGCGTTATATTCCACTTGAACGGTTGTTCCGAGCTAATTTTTCGTAAGAACTTTTTTTGTAGGGAATTCGATTCTCCATGAGAATATGTTAATGACATCTTTGTGTGATTTTTTTTCTGACGAGTTGCACCAACCACATTCAGAAATCCCAATATTTTCCTGTGTTATTCTTATGGAAAATATTCAAATGCAATGCGCCGTTCGAAATAATTTTTTTTTGACCTCACGTTTTAGGATTCTTCTTTTTTTACCTTACTTCAACTTTTTTTGGTGGATGCAACCGAAAAAAAAAAAATTGTTTTTTTTCCGCACACCCTAGTATATATATATATACATATAGTAATGAAATTGTAGAGGAAAAAATTAAAGAAAACATCGAAAATGTTCACAAGGACACACAAAAACGTGAAAACTTCATGTACAGCGATTAACGTAAAATTCTCCAGTTTAATCGCTAAGAACACACGTTTCATCTAAGGCACTCAGGTAGATCTGACGATAAATGAAATGCGATGCTCTCGAAGGGGAACAACACGAAAAATGGTAGAAATTCGTCATTCAATGTCCCCGAAATTATTCGTGACAATTTCACGAGACAAAAAAATTATATAGTTGGGTATATATTTACAGATGACAAAAACAATGCATATTGTATATATTTTATGATCGTGGTTTTTTTTTTTTCTTTCGTGTTTAAAAATGAAAATGCAGGATTTCAATTGAATGAAAAAATATTCTACGATCTGGTCGAGGCATTCGTGGACGAGATGAAAGTAAATTAATCTTATAATTCACATTTTTTAACGAATAATAAAGAAAAGAAAAAAAAAGGAAAGTTTCATTCACATCAGTTTCGATATTTTTAACTTTCGCTTTTCTCTGTCTCTTCATTTACCCTTCTCCGTCACACGGATGCTACGTTTGATCAATGCTAAGGGTCTACCTACGACACACGGATATAATGATTGTCTAATTCTCAATAATATACCAGGCAATGAGATGCACTATCGTTACAAGGATGCCTCTGATGTATCCTAAATTCATATACCGCATGTATTTTATGGATAATGATAACAATAACCATAATAAGAAGAAGAATAACAATAATAATCATCATCATCATCATCACATCCTAAGACTTGAAATTCTATTCTTTTGTCTTTACGAAATTCTTTCATCTACACGAACGTCAACAACAAAACCTACGCAATATCTATGTTCGGCCGCTAACACTGAGTCACAATTAAACGATTTATGGCGCCAGGACAATCTGGGGTTTCGTTCAAACACGTATATATACGTAAAAAAAAAAAAAAAAAACAACAAGTTTCTTGGGGTATAAGAAGAAATGAAAATCATACCAATTCCCAAGAATGACGTGCGCTCATAACTCAATAAATACTCAACGAGATGCTTACATGAAAGAAAAAAAAAAACATGTGCATTTTTTTTTTCTCAACGACGAAAAGGGCAAAAGAGACATTTGAGAAACAAGACAAAAAGTGCATGAAACTATACGAAATATTTGAGAGGAAAGAACGAAAAAAAAAAAAAAAAAACCGAATATTTAGACCACCAGATTGTCGAGGGTCTTCAAATGATCTAACCGAAGCAGTACTGCTCGTCGGTAAAGTCACGGCAATCGTAGAAATTGTCGCATCGATGAGCCGCGGGGATGCAATTTCCATCGGCACAAACAAAATCGCCCGTCACACAAATCCTGCTCGTCGTCGTCACATTCTCAATGGTAACGGTCACCGATGTATCGGTTATCCCGTACGTGAGATCTACGGCAATCGTGCTATCGTTGAACGACTTCGAGCTCTCCGGATGCCCCCGTGAAGAGGTTTTATCCGAAGCCTCTATACCTAGAAGTAACCCAATCTGAACCACAGTGTGTCAAGGGAGAGTTTTCTGTTTTTCCTCTGCTTTCTTTTTTGTTTTTTTGTTTTTTGTTTTTGTTTTCGGTCTCCTCGTACACATTTTTTCGGAAAGGAAAAAAAAAGTGAGAAGCGGATATGGGAATCTTGCGCGATGATCCAATGAACAAAGATTATCACGGGTGGAGAAAGGTTTTTTTTTTTTTTTAGATTATGGATTGGTACTTTTTTTTGTAGTTTCTCTTTTTCCATGATTATTATTTTCAATAATTTGGGGAAAGGACGACACAATTGGTCAGCTGGTTCTCGCAGTGTTTCTCGGTTAACTTCAAGCTGGCTACGCCTCTACGTGATTTATACAAGTAGAATTGGTTTTCTTACTTTTTTTTTTGTTTTTTTTCGCCAAGATATTGCACGTGTATATATGTATATCTTGCGAAGTGCATATGATAAACATCGGGCAGCAGAGCGCGATCTACTGTTTTTGTCTTCTTAAGTTTCCCCGTTGGGGGGGGAAATAAAGAAAAAAAAAATGTTCGTATATAGATTTTTCGACTCACCGCGTCTGCAATCTCGTTCGTCCTCGTCGTCGGGACAATCGGCACGACCGTCGCACTTTGAGGTCTCCGGGATACAAGATCCGTCGTTGCACGTGTACTGATCGCTCTGGCATTTCGGTGGATAGGGATCGGGAATGGTATCGGCTGAAAGTAAAATGAAAAATTTCGTCATCAATAACGCGCCGTCGTGTTTCTTGATATGCGATATTCGGAGAGAGACGCGAAAGGACAATCGCGGGCTTTCGTATATGGAAATCATATATTTTTTTTTGTTTGTTAATTATCCAACCTACGCACTCAATACTTTCAAATGACAGAAATTTTTGCGATTGCCCGTAATCACCGCTATCAGTAATTGAACGAATGTCAATTATCAACTATAATTAAAATTGATGAAACGATTAATTTTACGAAAAATCTAATATCTTGTTTGTTTCGTTTCGTTTTTTTTTTAATGATTCTCACGGCAATTTCTTTCGTCGCTTCCGTCGAGACAATCCATGTTGTGATCGCAGAAGAATCTTTGTGGTATGCAGATTCCATTGGCGCAGGGCAATTGACCGTCCGGACAGTAGGGCGATCCTGAAAAATCCATAAGATCGATTAAAACATGGCGATTAATTCTGTACTTTTTCGACAATCGTAAAATCGATCGTCAAATGTGTAAAAGATTTTTTTACGATTATCATTTTTTTTTTTTAAATATATATACATATATGCAAAATGCATACTTTATGTACAGGCGAAAAATTTCACTTCATTTCAGCAAAAGTATAATTGTAGTTCTCCGTGATAATAGTCCCTGAGTGTAGGGTAGTATTTACGAGACGGCTATGTGCACGCTTGTACGAATTTTTATTCGCAAATAAATTATAACTACAACGTGCATGATCGTCGACAGAAAATAAAGTGATGAGGGTTCAATAAAAATGATGCAAAGACAAGGTTCAGATTCAGTGGGAGTAGGAGCATATATATAACATATATATATATACATATATATATATATGTATATTAGGGTGATTCAAATAAAATCGATGTTTTTTTTTTTTCGTATAAATTTGATAGCTGTTAGTACTTGTCAAAAAAGTAACTCTCTCCAAATTTGAGCTCTTAAAAAAAATGTTTAGAGGTCGCGCACGTGACTTTTTTATTTTTTTTTTCGATCGGGGCTAAAAATCACGATTTAAAAATTTCTATTTTTCCGTTCTGCATAAAAAAATATCAGTACCTGATGAAGCAGTGGTTGTCCCAAAATTTGGGCTCATAAAAAAAAAATTTAATGGCCGTGCATGTCACTTAAATTTATTTTTTTCATTTTTCGCTGAAATTTGTAGCATAGATATCTCGATTTTTCATTGCTGCAGCAAAGGATGTTGGCACTTATTAAAAAAAAAACAACTAACGACTAACTTTTCATGTAATTTATAATGATGTAAGTGTATTCATTTGGCTAAGAATTTAAAAAATAACGCGTTGAACAACATTTTTTAAATTTTTATTGATACGTTATTTATACGTTATTGACACGCGATATAATACATTGCGTACGTGTTTTAGAATTCCAAGTTGTTAGGATTACATATTCTAGTAACGAATCAATATATTTAAGTATTTAAGGTAGTTCTATATCGAGCGGCGAATTAATTAAAAAAAAAAAAAATTTATTAATTAAAAATGTATTATAATATTCCGACAAATGTGTGCCATATTTATTGGAATAAATATTTCCTATCGTATTTTTTTATTGTTTTCTCCGTTCAAAATCGGTTTCATCATGATTTTAACAAACATCATCATGAAAATTTAGAAAAAAATGTTATAAACTTGCCTGCGACAGTTGTTACATTTTCTACAAGAACCGAAATTGTTATAGAACAACTAATCCATTGGGTACCAATAATTGTTGTTACCACAGCGTATAATCGACATTTCTATATCATGAATTTTAATGAGAATTGATTATAAAAATAGAAAAATTACTTGCTCAACCCCTCAACTTTTTTTCTAGCACCCAAATTTCGGGAAACTCACTTTTTATAAAGTAGTGATATCTCTTGTCGTGACACCGGAAAATCTAAACATCTATATCATGATTTTCAGCCTGATTTGAAAAACGAAAAAGTTCAATATCGCCTGCGCGGCCATTAAATTTTTTTTTATGAGCCCAAATTTTGGGACAACCACTGTTTCATCAGGTACTGATATTTTTCTATGCAGAACGGAAAAATAGAAATTTTTAAATCGTGATTGTTAGCCCCGATCGAAAAAAAAAAAAATAAAAAAGTCACTTGCGCGACCTCTAAAAAATTTTTTTAAGAGCTCAAATTTGGAGAGAGTTACTTTTTTGACAAGTACTAACAGCTATTAAATTTATACGAAAAAAAAAACATCGATTTTATTTGAATCACCCTAATGTATATATATATATATATATATGGATCGATCTCATTGTTCTTTAATTCGCCTTGGGTTAATTTATTCCCGTTTCGTGTCGAGTGCCATGAGCGAATGAGAGAAGGGTGAAGAGATCTGAGCAGTGAGATCACGATGAAGAGGCAATTTTTGAGCGGCCAGAGAGGGAAAGAGATTGGATAATGTTCGAGGATGAAGGGTGAAATCGTAGAGTCGAATGAAGCATCGACCTGTGACGCTAATATGGCTTCGAAAAATTTAACGTAGTCGAGTTTCATCAAATGAATTGCGTGCACATTGCCGTTCGTCATGCAATATTATCCGCATTAATATATATACATATGCTGTCGGAAATTTGAGTCTTGTCAAACGTCAAGAGATATATTCTAACAGAGAAAAAGAGCGAAAAATACAAATTGAGAGAAACACGATGAAAAAGAAAAAAAAATGTTTCATGATGCACGAGCTTGTACGAGCGTCTCCCTTGTAAATTACAGTAGATATATCATTAGCCAGTAGTATAAGTACGTATATGGTAAGACCATGATATTTCCCGATCAAATTATAAACAAATTTTGCGGAAATATTTATATGGATTATATTACAGCTATTTATATGAACATATATATTCATACAATAATCATATATGTATATATATATCGATATAAATATCCAAAAATCATACATACGGACACGTGAGGAGAAATCCTATCGTGAAACTAGAATAGTGCTTTACCACTGTAAATTTTCCAGCACAGTACCCTGATTATATCTCGCGATCAATTTTTTTTGTATACGTCGTCGAATGTCCTAAATTTTTTTTCAAAAATAGCTATTCACTTTAAACAAAAAATTACAAATATTACAGCTCCCTGAAGTATTGCATTTTTGAGTGTTGAAATTTAAGATGCGCGATGACCCATCTTGGAAAATATCGGTCACCGAAATGTACAATTTGAAAAATTCCCCGGATAATCGATTTGGAGTTTTGAAAACGTAATATATAGGAAATATGTTTAAAATTCTACCAGGTTTAAAAATTGATGCATTGAACATTTAAAACTTGTCGTTGCCTCCATAAAAATTTTAGGCCAGCTGATGAGTTTACAACATTTAAAGCACTATAATAGTGAGTTTTAATGTTCTGATAGTATCGAGAACAGTCTTCGGAAGCACCGAAAGTCCTTAAAGAGTTACATCCACCAAAGAACGATGAAATTAGAGTGATTTTTGTGACTTTTTTTTTTTTTAATTTCTAGAATTTCATTTTATTCACTAAACATTAAAAAAATTCAAAAGAATATTATTCATCTTTTTTCGAAAAAAAAAAAAAATCTTAAATTTCATTCTTCTCATAGTTATATGTAACCCCTTTAAGAAAAAAATATGAGCTATTTGAACAAGTTCTCTGAACATACATTTGCAAGAAAATATATTTACAAAAGTATTTACAGTAGTCATGGTATATGTATAGTCAGGCAAACCTGTGCTGAAAGTGAAAGACAGGCGATAGTAGGTCATAAATCGTACAGTAAGTATTTATACAAATATTTATATGATAGAGGTCTCATGGCAGCACAAAATGCAGAACAAGAAGTAAACCACACATGTGCATAATAGGAATAAAGAGAGAGAGAGATAGAGAAAGGAGAGAAACAAAGAGAACGAGAGAGACAGACAGGGAGAGAAAGAGATCTCAAATACGAGATATCCTTAGAGAAACATAAATGATCTTATAAATCGAAGTCAATGCTAATTCCATTGCTGTTGCTATAATGGAAATGAAAAAAATATCTCCTTGATTGTAATTTTATCGATAAAAACTAATCGTGTTGTGTTTCGTGGTCTCTCATGCGCTGACAACGATAATTTGATCGATAGCAACGGAAAAGTCTCTGGATTATTTATATACACAGAGACGTTGGTGCAATACGCAAATCTCTCTCTCGTAATACTCGCGAAAAAAAAAAAAAAATACTGCTGGTCTTGCGAAAATTAGCGTTTCCGGAAGTCGAATCAAATTTATAGTCAGTACACTTTTGAAATTTGTTTCGCCGTCCGTGAATGCTATAATTGATTCAGTCCAACAGTATTTTTAAAAATAATATTCGATACCATACATGGCAGATAGTGCCGATCAGTATATAGAATACAGTTGCAAAATGTGCAACGACGACTCTGTACGCAGGAAATTATAGAAGAACACAGTAAGTTTGCGAATCTTCCCAGACGAAATAGCTCTAAACGAGAAAAAGCAAATTATCTCAAAGTATGAGAGGTCCGTAATTATTCTCGTCGAGCTCACTCGACGATGCACGATTTTTTATCTACTGTAACTTCCTGTTATTTCTCAACAATCGTTTGCCGTCCTCGCGTATCAGGACTTTCTGACACGTGAACGAAATATTAGTAAAAAGCCAACGATAATCAATTAGAATAAAAACTCAATTAGCAAACGAGAGCTATGTTAATATCTATGTATACGTTAAATATTGTGCGGATAAATGTTTGGAGGAAATAATTGAATTTTTTTTTTTTTTTTTTTCGTACGGCAATTAATCTCGTCGGATCCGTCGCGACAATTGGGACGTCCGTCACAACGTCGCTTCGAGTCGAGGCACAATCCGTCGTTGCATCGAAAAGTTCCAGCCGGACATTCTGTCACTACAAACGCCATATTTGCAAATATATGTAGATATATTTTTTTTTATACGCATCGATATTGTTTTATTTATAAAATGAAAAAAAAAAAAGAAACTATTTAATTCATGATATCCTAAAGGCTACGCCAATATCCCTTGCCCACTTTTTCCACGAGAGTTCCATAGAATGGGAAATTATTTTGCCGATTGGAGAATTTTACAGATTCCAACCGTATGCGTTTCATTGCTGATCCGTGAGTTTTTCTGGTACATGATTGATGATGTATAAAGTTTTCCTGTGCCAAGCTGCGTGTATACAGTTGGTTCCGTGTACACGCAGTTGGAATCTGTATAAACTGGCTACCAGGTTTGGGCATATTCGAATATTTTTTTTTATTCATGAATAATGAAGAAACATATTCAAAATTCATTCCGAAAATGAATAATGAATCCGACTCGATTCAGTATTTATTTTAAAATCAATTTTAAATCCAACCCGACTCAGTATTCATTATAAAATGAATAAATGAATCCAGCTCGGATCAGTATTTATTTCAAAATCAATTTTGAATCCAACTCGACTCAGTATTCATTCCAAAATTAATTATGAATCCACCTCGATTTAGTATTCTTACGGAAACAAATTTTGAATCCAACTCGACTCCGTATTCATTCCAAAATCAATTATGAATCCACCTCGATTTAGTATTCATACGAAAACAAATTTTGAATCCAACCCGACTCAGTATTCATTATAAAATGAATAAATGAATCCAACTCGGATCAGTATTTATTTCAAAATCAATTTTGAATCCAACTCGACTCAGTATTCATTCCAAAATTAATTATGAATCCACCTCGATTTAGTATTCATACGAAAACAAATTTTGAATCCAACTCGACTCCGTATTCATTCCAAAATCAATTATGAATCCACCTCGATTTAGTATTCATACGAAAACAAATTTTGAATCCAACCCGACTCAGTATTCATTATAAAATGAATAAATGAATCCAACTCGGATCAGTATTTATTTCAAAATCAATTTTGAATCCAACTCGACTCAGTATTCATTCCAAAATGAATTATGAATCCACCTCGATTTAGTATTCATACGAAAACAAATTTTAAATCCAACTCGACTCAGTATTCATTCCAAAATGAATTATGAATCCAGCTCGATTTAGTATTCATACGAAAACAAATTTTGAATCCAACTCGACTCCGTATTCATTCCAAAATGAATTATGAATCCACCTCGATTTAGTATTCATACGAAAACAAATTTTGAATCCAACCCGACTCAGTATTCATTATAAAATGAATAAATGAATCCAACTCGGATCAGTATTTATTTCAAAATCAATTTTGAATCCAACTCGACTCAGTATTCATTCCAAAATGAATTATGAATCCACCTCGATTTAGTATTCATACGAAAACAAATTTTAAATCCAACTCGACTCAGTATTCATTCCAAAATGAATTATGAATCCACCTCGATTTAGTATTCATACGAAAACAAATTTTGAATCCAACTCGACTCCGTATTCATTCCAAAATCAATTATGAATCCACCTCGATTTAGTATTCATACGAAAACAAATTTTGAATCCAACCCGACTCAGTATTCATTATAAAATTAATAAATGAATCCAACTCGGATCAGTATTTATTTCAAAATCAATTTTGAATCCAACTCGACTCAGTATTCATTCCAAAATGAATTATGAATCCACCTCGATTTAGTATTCATACGAAAACAAATTTTAAATCCAACTCGACTCAGTATTCATTCCAAAATGAATTATGAATCCAGCTCGATTTAGTATTCATACGAAAACAAATTTTGAATCCAACTCGACTCCGTATTCATTCCAAAATGAATTATGAATCCACCTCGATTTAGTATTCATACGAAAACAAATTTTGAATCCAACTCGACTCAGTATTCATTCCAAAATTAATTATGAATCCAGCTCGATTCAGTATTCATTTTAAAACTAATTTTGAATCAAACTCGACTCAGTATTCGTTTCGTATTCGGATATCATCGAATATCAATAATTTGGAAAAAAGGACGGAAAACATGTTTTTTATCTGCTAAAACATATTTTTTAATGAAATGAATTTCCATTACGAAATGAATTTTGCTACTCGTTACAAATGTATGAAGTAAATTTCGGCGCCTAATGAGTCTGTATAAAAAAACATATACTAGCAGTGTGTAACGCTATATAAGCAAACATGGTAACATGTTACTGTGGTAAATACAATGTAATCGAGAGACGCAATGTTTTAATAGAATAAACATGTTTTCCATTCATTTTTTTCAGATTAATCAATTCGATGATATCCGAATATGGAATAAATACTGAATAGAGTCGGATTCATTTCAGAATGAATACTGAATCCAGTGTGATTCATTATTCATTTCGGAACGAATACTGAATTCTCTGGGGTTCATTATTAATTCTCAGAACGAATACCGAATCGAGTTGGATTCATTATCGAAAAAAAACGAATACCCATGTGACGTGTATTCGGTATTATTTTAGTATTCGAATACCAAAAGTATTCGAGTATGCCCATCCCTGCTGGCTACTGCAATTAATTTTTTTTTTATAAATATACGAATGGAAATGAGATGGAGAACGAGAAAGAGAAATAGAGAGAGAGAGATATATAAATAAAAATGATCGCATGCGATCTAAGTACTTGAAAACGACTGACAATCTATTTATCTATACCGGGCTTTTCGTCATCGACACGATTCACGTGCATCAATCACGCTAAATCTATGAATTATTTCTTGCATTATTTTTTATTTTCTTCATTAAATTTTCCTCAATGTCCTTGTCGCTTTAAGTCTCTATCCCTAAATTCAAGAATCAAAAATATATAATTCGTAAATATATGTATATGTGCTTACGATGCGTAGATATATTCATGCGTACGGATATACATATATATGTAGAGAAAATTCATTTTAATATCGGTCATTCGATCAATAATATAACACACTATGAGTACATGTGCTCATATTTTTCGTTCGAGAAAAAAAAAAAACATCCTGGAAAAGAAGAGCATTCCCTCGCAAATGTTGCGAGCTATAGAGAAAGAGAGAGAGTTTGTGAAGTTGCAAGTATCCAGTGTGGAAAAAAAAAAAATTCAGTTCTTCGTACAAAAAAAGTGATTATTCGAAAAACAAGATAACAATCGTGAAAAGTGTGTTTTATCCCTTTGTGATAGAGTGTGGTCGAGCAGGCAGGGCGAGGCAAGCCACATTATATGTACTTAATGCATCATTCAATTTTTTTTTCCATTTTTTTTTTTTTTCAGTTACCGCATTCGATCTCATCCGATCCATCTGGACAATGAGCCTCCCCATCGCATCTCGCGTTCTCCGTAATGCATTCCCCGCTGGCGCATTTCCATTCGTCGATCGTGCAGAGCCCTTTTTACGAGGACACAGATTACGAGTAAAGCTCACGGATAAAGCATCAATGTGCGTGTGTGTGTGTGTGTGTGTGTGTGTGGGTGTGTATGTCATGGCGTATCAATTCAGCGAGTAATTCGAGATTTTTGCGAGCAAAAAGATTCTTTTAGTGTTTTTTTTTTGTTTTCTTCTTGCTCGATCGTTTTGTGATTGTAACGATCGGGGCAAAAAAAGAAATGAATCGCGGCAACTTTTTTTTTCGGACTCGAAATATCAGGGGTGTTTTGCGCGAGGAAGCTCTTACCGCAGTCTTTCTCGTCACTATTATCAAGACAGTCGAAGACACTGTCGCACTTTCGACGCAGCTGAATGCATTGGCCATCGTCGCAGCGAAACTCTGTTCGCGAATCGCAGTCTCGACGTTCGCCCCATGGTCTCTCGGTGATCCGATGCCTCGTTATTCCCGTGTCTACTCGCACACATTTACCACATAGGTGCTACATTTCTTTTATAACGAATAATCAAGCATAACAAAAGCATCGACAGGATATAAGGAGAGAGAGAGAGTGAGAAAGAGAGAGAGAGAGAGAGAGAGAGAGAGAGAGAGAGAGAGAGAGAGAGAGAGAGAGAGAGAGAGAGAGAGAGAGAGAGAGAGAGAGAGAGAGAGAGAGACCAAAGAGTGCGAAGAGATGAAGATGGAAAAATGAAAGAGTTATTTAGAGTGAGCCAAAAGTTTTTTTTTTGTTTCACCATCGAACAATTCTCTGAGAGATTAATCGAAAAATTCTACTTTTTTTTTTTTCAATAGGAGTCGAATTACTCAGACGATTGCAGTTACTTCTTAGAGTTTCGTTAAGATGGCGAGTTACGAAATGTATACAAGATTAAGTTTGCATAAACATAGACTTTTTTAAACGGTTTTTTATGCACTCGATGGGAGAGAGAGAGAGAGAGAAGAGTGTGTGAGAGAGAGAGAGAGAGAGAGAGAGAGAGAGAGAGAGAGAGAAGGAGGGAGTGAAAGAGTGAATGAGAGAGAGAGAGAGCGTACTGTTATGAGTGACGTTGTGTGTAACGTTTTCGTTCGAGGAACCGTAGCAATCCTCGTCGCTCCTGTCTGGACAATCCGGATGACCATCACACCTGTAGACTCCTTCGATGCACTTGCCGCCTGATCCGCATTTGAACTGGGTGGGTGTACATTCCCGGTCTGTTATAGAGCGACGATACACACATGTAAATTGCGGACAAATGAGTAAATGATAGAAGCGACTCGCGAAGCTCAAAAGCGCAATCGGAGATTGACGAGTACGGGGGAAACTTGTATATTAATATGGCCCTTGATTATAGTTTTGGCAATGAAAAGAAAGAAACATACTCTGGATGAAAATATGAGAATGTGTTAATTCCTGGAGAACAGGGATGCGAGGAGAGATGGGACAGTTCAATAACTTTGGAACGATTCGATGCGCGTATACCTCCCGCAGAGGATCTCGTTATTTCAATACGCGACACCGTGGGAAGAATTAATCGTTTCGGTTAAATTATAAAAAAGGAACGTGGAGCTGAGAAATTGCTTTTGCATATATATATACACGGTTCCTTAAAATATATTCTCCGCTTGGACATTTTTCGAATATTAATCCGCAAGTTGTAATCATTTTGGTTAAATCCGTCTCGATTTTTTAATTTTAAATTGAATGAAAAATTAATTTCTGCGAGCAATAATCATGCGCGTAGCATGTGTTTCAAGGACGGGACAAAATTTGCATATATTCCAAGCGAGAATGACGTAGCCGACGATGAGCAATTTTACGAGGCAGAAATAACCAAGATTGTTGCATAAACGATGAATTATCTCTGCCAAACTGGGCGAACAACACGATGATGAATCCTTTAAGAATACGTGGGCTTTAATGTCCGGCTAAACGAGCGGTATGTATGGTAATTAGAGAAGCGACCGAACGCGCGGTCATCATGGATGAAGTCGCGATTCGTTATTTTCCCCCGAGGTGAAAAGATAATAATTCAATATTCCGCGACAGCTACGATATTTTTTTTTTTTTTTTCTTTTGATCTCCAGAGATGACATCCGTCGTGACTCAACGAAACTTAGACGTTACAATCCGCGAGTTTGCCGTACATATGGAATCTCTCGCACGCGGTTACATGTACCAACAAATTTATTATACACACCGGTTATAATCTGGCGAAGAATGTGGTTTATCACGATTTTGACGTATACGTGTCGACATATAAATACAACTATATCCGTGATTAAAATCTACGTTCCAGCTACTGCACTTGCGGTTATTCGCGATTACTTTACCAGCTAATGGATTATTGCGGTAGATATAATCTATATATGAGACATTCCACGTCAACTCAGCCACCCCGTTTTTTTTATTGTCTCGAAAAAATTATTCAGTATGGGCATTTCAAAGGACAATATATCCATGACATTTTATCAAAATTTCATCCCCCCGCTATTGTTGGTTCTCGAGATAACGATTAATGAAGTCTCAATTTTGTAAAAATCATAACTTCGTAACTACTGATCGGATTTAAACGATTAAAAAAAGAATCTTTTAGATTTTTTTTGCTTTTTTCGAAAAAAAAATATGTCATCATCGGATAAAAGCTCATTAGACATTTTTCGGAGTAAATTAACAAAAAAACAATTTTTCCCTCTTCACTGATGCCTTGTTCCATTTTGAAAAAATCCTGCGGAGTTGTGTATTGCCTCCCTCTATCAGAAAAAAAAAATACTGAGTAGAATTCCGATTGGCCCTTTCGTGAAAAAAAAAAATTCGAAAAATTTCCCCGAAAACTGTCTAATGAACTTTTCTCCAATGACGGCATATTTTTTTTTTCAAAAAGGGCAAAAAAAATAAAAAAGATTCGTTTTTTAATCGTGAAAATCCGATCAGCCGTTACGAAGTTATGATTTTCACAAAATTGAGAATTTATTAATCATTATCTCGAGAACCAACAATAGTGGGGGGATGAAATTTTTGTAAAATTTCATGGATATATTGTACTTTGAAATGCTTATACTGAATAATTTTTTCGAGACAAAAAAAAAAACGGGGTGGCTAATGAGTTAACGTGGAATACGACACGTCAACGCAGCCACGTCAACTCAGCAAACCCGTTTTTTTTTTGGTCTCGAAAAAATTATTCAGTATAAGCATTTCAAAGTACAATATATCCATGAAATTTTACCAAAATTTCATCCCCCCACTATTGTTGGTTCTCGAGATAATGATTAATAAATTCTCAATTTTGTGAAAATCATAACTTCGTAACGGCTGATCGGATTTTAACGACCAAAAAAAAGAATCTTTTTTATTTTTTTTGCCCTTTTTGAAAAAAAATATGCCGTCATTAAAGAAAAGTTCATTAGACAGTTTTCGGGGAAATTTTTAGATTTTTTTTTTTTTTCCACGAAAGGGCCAATCGGAATTCTACTCGGTATTTTTTTTTCTGATAGAGGGAGGCAATACATAACTCCGCAAGATTTTTTCAAAATGGAACAAGGCATCAGTGAAGAGGGAAAAATTGTTTTTTGTTAATTTACTCCGAAAACTGTCTAATGAGCTTTTATCCGATGATGACATATTTTTTTTCGAAAAGAGCAAAAAAAATCAAAAAGATTCTTTTTTTAATCGTTTAAATCCGATCAGTAGTTACGAAGTTATGATTTTTACAAAATTGAGACTTCATTAATCATTATCTCGAGAACCAACAATAGCGGGGGGATGAAATTTTGGTAAAATGTCATGGATATATTGTCCTTTGAAATGCCCAGACTGAATAATTTTTTCGAGACAATTAAAAAAACGGGGTGGCTGAGTTGACGTGGAATGCGACATATATATTGCAGGTAGAAGGGAGAGAGAGAGAGAGAGAGGTGAGGAGGATAATGAATCCGTTGAAAAGGATCGTTCAGGAGCTTCATGATGAATTGGCTGTTACAAATTTTCACGGGTCAGGATCAAATGTTACTCAATGACTAATTAATGTGCTGATCATTGGATCCAGCGTCAATTGAAATTATTCAGAACTCGAGGCTCGCTCGTTTGAAATATTCGAAAAATTCGAGATGCAATAATCAAGATCGGTGTTCCAATTGATTCGATGATCGAATCTTCTGGATTTATTTTAATGATCTCGCAAAGTCACTCGCACCGTAAGGTCTGAAAATTCATCGATACCGAATCCAAATCTATACGCAAATGTTTATCATGATATCAACGAATCGTAAGCGTAAAAGCGAGGAAAGTGTGAAATTCGTAACTGGCCAAATATCGACTCGTTAGAGCTACTCCATCGTACGTTGGATCGTCGATTAAGGAATATAATCAGCGAATGTCAAAAGAAACGATTTTACACTTGGCGAGTGATGCGTAATTCACAGTTTAAGGAAAAGGATTTCTTTGTACCGCAATGAAGCTCGTCCCCTGCCATTGGGCAGTCGTCGATTCCGTCGCAGACCGAGCTCTTCGGTATGCAAGAACCATCCTCGCAGGTGAAGTCCATTGAAGGGCACGGGGCGAAACCTACGATGGCCCACTGATAAAATAGACCCTCGGATACGCCCATACAACGTCCCGATACTCGGACAATCGTCGTAAAAAATTGAAACGCCATTTGATATTCAAAAATTCAATATTGCTAATTGCAATTAACGAATGACAATCAAATATGAGCATCGTTCGAATGGAAAGCTTCAAAATTTCCATTTTTCTATAGAAAGAAACGAAAATATGTATTCTTGGAAAAAAATACACGAATACATTCTGAAGAACAATGAATGCAAATTGAACGTAATTATTCAAAACTAGTTGGAGTTTCTTTGCGAATAATTAAACTCATATGTATTTTGATCTAAAAATCATTTCGAACGATAGGCATCCCCGATCAACATTATTTTGTACTTTTGGGAAAAACAATTTTTTTTCGTTTTTTTTTTCTTCACAATATGACGATTGTCCTGATCGAGACGGTGAATCAATAATCTGTACAAGCTATATGAACACAGATTATACATTTAAAGCAGAAGGATGTATGAATATATTATGGGTATTGGGATACATGGGGATCATATAATATCACATAAAAAGCGCCTCAAACCCCTTTAACGACACGTTACTTTACACGTTTACTCCAAAAGCGTTCTAACACGTAAAGCTTGTCAAATAAAGCCGTTACGAGGCACGTTTCGTAGAGTTACTATTTACATATCGTACATATGTGTGTGCGCGCGTGTGAGTATGTGTCTGTGTAGGTAATACGTAGTATATCGTCTGAGTATGCGTTCGAAGTGTTGAAAGGACTTCCAATATCATATTGAAGCAAGAAAGAGTGAATGAAAAATGAGAAACCTGCATAGATCGATTCTCCAATTTTCCTATAATACATACTTAAGCTAACATTTATATTCTATTTACAGTCGAAATTTCCTCATTTTTTCGACACGCACAATGTGTGTTAAAGTCCCAATATGCATATACATGTCTCTCGTGAAAAATGCCAGGATTTTTCAAGCTCCAATCCGGCTGCAGACACGAAATAGAAGCCAAGAAATTTTTGTACAGCTTCGAGCATTCATCCCTCCGTTATACGAAACACAGGACCAACATGATATCCCATTTTACATGTATACATCTTTTTTTAAATATTCCATGCCCGGTTCGTCTACCTAGGCAATTGTCGGGATCCTCGTCTTCGCCGTGAATGCAATCGATAATACCGTCGCATAGCCGATAATCTTGGATGCATAGGCCATTGTTGCACATGTATTCAAACTCGGGTAAGCAGGAACTTCTTTGATTTGGCCATGAATATATTCTGTACGGACGTATGGTGGTCGTTGTTACAAATCGATGTTTACCGATGTAATCGTCGATGATCTCGTTCTCCAGATCTACGTAATAGTCACAGTCAATTTCGTCCGAGCCATCGACACATTGGGTCACACCATCGCAGATATTTTTGATCTCGAGGCACTGGCTTTCGTCGCACGCATGCTGGTCGATTCTGCAACGACCGGTATCCATGTATTCGCGTATACGATTGAGCCGCCATTGACAGCGAGTCTCGTCGCTACCGTCGGAACAGTGAGACTTTCCATCGCATACGTTATCCATGTCAATGCATCGGTTGTGATCGCAACGATGCTGATCGTTACGACACGCAGTCGTTATAAATGTTCTCGGAGTATTCGGTAATTGGGAAGAAATAGCGATCGTCGAATCGTATCGTCTTGTCGAAGATTCTTGTACGATTTTCTTGGAGCTCTCGATCACATTGGAGTCGATGAACCGAGAGTCGAGATGAACCGTCGTCGGTTTCTCGATACTTTTCGACATTCTCGTTATTTCAGCCTGTTGCTCTTTGATTGGCATAATTTCTTCCGTAATATTCATTTTCATAGCAGCGTCGTTGTCATTCGTCAACGATTTCGTGAAATTCCAAGGAACTGCGATCTTCTTTTCAACGCTCTGGGAGTACACGATTGTTGCCCACGAGTCTGCAGACTCATTGGAATCTAATTCACGATCCGAATTTATTTTAAATATAGATTTGGGCGTTGATCGTCTCGTTGCGGACGTGACGAATTTATCGGTAATCGATCGATCGGTACTCGTTGAGCCTGAATATTCTCGCGATGTGAAAAGTTTCTTTACCCAACAATCGAAGGTATAACAATCTTTGATTGTACCCGTCGTAACTGGAACAGGAGTTTTCGATTCTTCAGTGTTCGCAGACAAAGTGATGTCCTGTTTTTTAACAGCTTTGTCATCTCCACAGTCGAATAAATTATTGCAAGCTCTAGCCGTTGTTTCCGAAGCAGGAATTGATATTTCTGGCTGTTCCGTAGGCTCTTCCACAGTTAAATTTTGAATGTCTAAAGATTTCTTGAATAAACATACCGCGTCCCACCAATCGCATTGTATTTCCTCCTTTGGTGATTCTGATATTGCGACTGAAGCATCCGATTCATTCGTGGAGATCGTAGGACTTATCGCCTCATGACTCTCAGAGCTAGCAATGGTCAAAGATTTTGTAGTAATTTCCGGAGCTGTCGATTGCGTAACTGTTGCGTAATTTTCGTTCAGATTGACATTACTCGCTATCGACGAATTGGAAGTTGACAATCGTTTCGTAGTTCCGAGAGATGTTCGTACCGTAATCCCTGCAGTTGCGGCTATTCTTTCAGTAGTCATGAAACTCGTTGTCTTTCTCATTCTTTTCCCATTTCCATGCTTACCCCTGATCCTCTTCTTGCCCCGTCTCCTTTTTGGTTTCACGGTCGTTCTCGTCAGTTCATTATCTACAGTTGTTCCTTGCTCTCGCCGTTGGATTGTCTCCGTCGTCGAGGGAAGCGTCTGAATTTTGCTTGTCAATTTGTTACGCCTAAGAGGCTTTTTCGACATATCTGATTCATCGATCCATTCGACTTCCCTAGAATCATCGGGAATCGACTCAACGTGAAAACTCTCGATAGTCTGATTTTCGTTCAATTCGATCACGCCCGAATCGATGTTCTCGTTTGATTTTTCATCGAAAAGTGTTTGATTTGAGTCTACGGGTTTTGGGGTCGTCACGTTCAACAATATGGCTTTTAGTTTTTCCCAACAATCTAAACACGTGGCGCTGCATTTATCCGGATCATGGTTATCCTGCGAAGTTTTCAACGTGACGGCTTCCTCGGTCCGTTTTTCCTTTTTATCATGAGCAGTCAGTTTCAATCTCGGAAATCTCTTCGGAAGATCTACTCGATTCAATTCATAGAATTCCGACTCGACTCTCACATGCTTGTACGGATCATCCTTTTTCCTGTGACTCTTGTTTTTCTTCCAATCTTTAGAACCACGTATCTTGCCCCCGTTTCGATAATTTTTTTTCTTTCTCGTATCCTTTGCCTTCAAAGATTCGTTCTTCTTGTCCAGTTTTTTTGTGCCATTGTTTATGACTTCCACGTCGTCGATTGAAGAAAAAGTCGTTGCTGCAGTCACCAGATTAGTTTCCGGTGTTGCCAATTCCTTGGATTTCGTAACATTGTATTCTTTCATGTAATTATAAAACTTTTCGAATTTCCGAACAGCCGTAGGTTTGATAGAATCCTTTGTCAGCGTGCTGGCTGTACTGGTCACAATGGTAGAAGAACTATCGACTCTCGAAGATTTCGAAGAATGTAAAATTTTGTTAACTATATCGAGGGGATGCGGTTCTCGTAAGTCATTGCTGTAACGATATAATTTTTCGTCAGCCTTGGATCGATTCGCGAATATCGTTAAATTAGCCAGTAACTCGACATCGTCATTCGCATCATGGGCTTGTGGCGATAGGTCGATTGATTCAGGAGTCCGACGGGTAACATGCCATTTTTTCAAATACTTCAAGAGAGTCTTTTCAGTTTTGACATCGGAAGGATCAATCTTACTACCTAATGTGCCATTATTGAACAGATCGTTAGAACTAACGTTCTTTTTACGATTTTCATCAATAATTCCATTGGATTTTACAAAACGTTCGGATGTCGCATTGTTCTTTACTATCTCAGGCGTTTTCATCGTAGATAGTAAATCAGAATGACTGCTCTTGTTGATGGATTTTACAGTAGTGCTGGATACAGTGAATTTTTTTGACGTTCCAACTGAAGAAACGGTTGAATGCTTCCCAAAATCGCTTTTCATCAATGTCGTACGTTTCGTCGATCGATCGTTCGATTTTGTTGTTTGTCCGTCAAAGAAACTCGTCGTTTCAGATAGCCGAAGAGGAGAATCTTTGCTCCACTCTTTAGGGCTGCTGCTTGTCGATGTCATTCTCGTGATATTATATTTTTTCATGTAACCAGAGATCTTACTTTCGCCCTTTTTATCGGAATGATCAATTTGACTAATTGTTTTATTATTGGTTGATTCGTCACTGGAACTAGCACCATTTTTTGCTGCTGTCGATGTCATTCTCGTGATATTGTATTTTTTCATGTAACTAGAGATCATCCTTTCGCCTTTTTTATCGGAATTATCAATTTGACTAATTGTTTTATTATCGGTTGATTCGTCACTGGAACTAGCACCATTTTTTTTCTTCTCGTGGAAAATTTCTTTGGATTTTATATAACGCTCTGATTTCCCATTATTAATTTTCTCCAATTCCGATGTCGCGTTTATTGAGCCAGAATCATCATGAACTTCGTTTGCTTTTTCAGAGGTTCTTGAGACCGTCAACTTCGAAAATCCTGCAGACAAAGTAGACGAATGCTTCGCGAAATCGTTTTCACGTAATATCGATTTCGTTGTTTGTCCGTCCAAGTCCTTGAAATTCGGTTTTTTCTCATTGCTCTTATGCCGGTTTCTCTTTGTCGGGGAAATTTCAGATGTCGCGTCTTCATCATAAGAATTCTCGTTATAATCCTCTGGATCGAACGAACCTTCTGGATACGCTTCTGAATCGGGATCCACGACTTTTCGAGCTTCCTTAAAAACGCTATCGGAATCATTCGCAAAATCATTTTTAACAACTATCCCACGTTTCGTCGATCGATCTTTCAATTTTTTTGTGCGTTTGCCCAAGTCATTCGACGAATTCGATGATCGGAGGGGGGATATCACAGTCGTGACATTCGATTTTGTCACGTACTTCGGGGGTTTATTCTTCGCGAACTTTTGCCCATCGCCGGATTTGTCCAATTTAACGTATTCCGCATCGATGCTCGCTGCGTCGTTCTTAGAATTAGAATTCTTTGAAATTTTTTTTTCTAATATCAATGCTAGGTCGGGAAAAGCTGCGATTCTCGGATCGCCGATGTCACCAGCCGATGGAATCTCGAATCTCGCCAACACCGATGAGCTCTTCGTCCGTTCTCCTTTAACGCGGTACCGACTACTTCGTCCATAATTGCGTATTGTTCCAAAAACTCGGGCCCCTTTCGTTCGTTCGGTAGTTATTTTTCCAACTCGCGAATCAAACTTCTTGGCGTTATAAAAATTTCGCCACTCGAATTTTTCTACGATGATTGATTGGAAATTCATGACAATGATAACGATTCCGGGTACGATAAAGTGTTTTAGATGAGAATAAAGTTAAAGAAAAAAAAAAAACAAAAAAAAAGAAGGAAGATCGAATGGAAATATTGATTGAAATGAGAAAAAAAAGGATTACGAGGAAACGAACAAGCACGTATCATTGTCATTTCCTTGCGTATGTTCTAACCAATAGCATATTCCAGATTCTCCTTCTTTCACCTTAAAGTAGTTCGGCTGTTTGAGCAAGTACGGTAAATGTCCATCAATTTTTGCGGTGAATAACAGTTAAAAGTCCCCTGATTACAATAAGCACATTTTGGGGGGCTCTTGCGGGGCAAAATTTTGAATTATTTCATTTTTTAATTTTGATTTTTAACACAGTACCTTATGGAAAAACTCACAATAATGTTAATTGTAAAAAAAGTAATCGGTGGTTGAGCCTCAGAAAAGTTTCCACCATAAAGGAAATTTATCGCAGATTCTGTTTATTTAAAAAAAACATGACCTTACGGTGCTTTTCAAAAAGAAAACATAAAAGAACTTTTGTTTTCGACGTGTCGGAAGCGGATGGCAGACATTTACGTTGCACTGCTGGAACAGCTGATTGAAAGCTTCGGGCAGAGTCGGTAATCGCGGGAATTTTAAATTCTCGAGAAACTTTAAAAGTGAATAACATTTATTTTTTTTTTATCACGAATAAACTAAATTTTACCAATGAATTTTCATGTATAATCTTTTGAATCATCAATTTTTTAACCATAAAAAGCTGTATCCACAATTCTTCGACCAGTGTTGTTTACGTTTATTTTCACTTTTTGGTCGAGTTTTATAGATTTTTTTAGATTTATTTTTGAGATTAACTCACGCGCTTTAATTCGTCGAATAGCTTCGCTTTTTTTAACGAACTGACCATTTCTTTTTCTCGGTGCCATTACTTCATAAATTTTCTTTCGCGTTATACAAATGTCGCAGCTAGGTTATGTGTAATATGTCACCGGCACTGGCACGGGGGGCGGAGGGGAGAGAGGGGCAGCGAGCCGACTTTACCCGAACATTGGACAATCATGGCGGACTCAATCACTTAACTAGTCAAGTTAAAGTATAAACTTTATCTTTGACGATATTTTTAAAGCATTTCATGACATTTATGTGATAAAAATATTATCAATGTAAGTGTTCATTAATTTTACTAATAATTTAGACGTAAATTTAATCGATATAAATGAGTTGCCAACTTGACTACAGTCATACGACGGCCGGACTACTTTAAAGAAATAAAAACAGAATGCGATACGAAAAAGTGAGAGAAATTGGAACAAGAAGAGCTGGTGAATAAGGAAGTTAAACGAGCGAGAGAAGAACCAAAAGTAAGGGCAGTGATCAAGACACGAAACTAGGACTCAAGATTGCAAGAGATCATATATATATATACATATACGGATCGTTTCTCTCAGCGCCGGGACGTTTGCCACCGGAGGCTTCTACGGGTTGGCGAAACTACGCTATACAAGTTTTACTCGAGTCTCGCTCCGACAATTCTCGCGAGACAAAACCTTGAACCAGGAAGAAGTCCTTCGCGTTATAGCGGGTACACTTTGTGTCGGGAGTAAAGCACCTGCGCTCGAAGTAAACGAGCTTCTTCACCAACTTTGACTTCTTCTTCTCGCTCTGGCTTCCTCGTATCTCTCTTTTTTTTTTATTCCACTTCTCCGCCGTAATGCATCGCTTATATTCTAATTTTTTCTTTCCTTCGTGAAAAAGAGAGAAACGCGAAAAGATATGGCGACCCGGTTAGCTACGCTTGAAAATCCTTACGTGCCTGTCCTCGGTATAACGCTCTCCGATGTGCTAGGCGTTTGGATCAATTGAGGTAACGGAAAGATTATCCCAATAATTAAAATATTTCTTGATTCAAATATAATGTTCGTTATTATTGACCTTTTTTTTTTTACGGTCCAAAAGACACAATCAGCTTTGATGCAAGCTTAATAATAAATAAAGTCTTTGAGTGATTGATGGCAAGAACCATCTACCGATAATGATGCTTGTTACAGGGTCGTCAATTTTTATTTGGGCATAAAATTGGCACGAAAATACGGCGAACCTTTGAATATATGACCAAATTTACAAAATTTATATCACAAATTACCTTTTTGCAGGTACATTCTAAAAAAAAAATCAGTTCGTCGATGAATAATGTTATTAATATTGTCTGATGAAAAGTTATTGCAAGCATTTACTTTTGTGTGATATTATATTGATTGAATGATTCGTATTTTCTAACTCAACTATTCATATCGTGTATAAGCAAAGTCCTATACACAATGGTAGCTATGGAAAACAAATTCTGATATATACGAATTTAAGAAATTTGACCAATCTCACACGATTGAAAATTCCAACCACCAATAATAATGACCGTAGGTGCATAATATTTTTTGACACAAAATTAACCATAAATTTGCGAATAAAATACCCAAAAAACGACGTCCCAATTAAAAACCAACAGCCCTTTACAACTTCGTTGCAATCGGTAGCTATAGTTTTTTGTCGACTAACGTACATCCCAAACCATCTTATAATATAAATAAACAGGCATGTGGCGCTGATTTTCGTCAAGAGTTTCTGTCAATGTGTTCGTGTACCAAAGTTTCATCGTTTTTAATTCAACTTGGCGAATAAATTCGCATCAATCACATTTCATTGATTTACCGAAGAATTAAATTCATAAAAAAATGTTTGCACGTGTGCGTAGAGTGGCGAGGGATTTGGACCGAATGATTGTGAGTGAGATGTAGCGATAATGTTTCAATTTTCTTTTTTCTGGTTACTATTAAATAATCAGTGGTGAAAATGTGATAGAGAGGGAGAGTGAAGAGACAGAGATATGTTTTGTAGTCATAGTTACCGCAATCGCGTTCATCGGAGCCATCCCTGCAATCGTTTATGCCATTGCATTGCAATTTGTAAGGGACGCACTGTCCATCGCCGCAGATAAGCTCAGAAGATCCGCAACCTGCTCCACATACCACCACTCATGCGCTTTTACTTTCGATGATAATATTCATAATGATAACGATTATAACGATAATGTATACCAGTAACCATGTCTATGAGAGTAGTAGAATTATATATATATGTATCGTTAAATACTGTCTAAATAATACCATAACTTAAAAAAAAAACAATACTAAAATCCAAAGACCAACGAGTTTTTGTTCTTGTACTTTTTTTTTTTTTGCAATTAAGTCACATTTCTAACGAGATGCAACTGATGAGCGATTATAGACTGAATGTTAGAATTAGTGTTTGCTCATTAATATCAACATTATTTGCCGTCATATACAGAGATGCGTAAAAATTATTTGCACTTCGGTGAATTATAAAAAGTTGATGGTTGATGTTTGAAAATATGGATTAAAATTGGTGAATTCCTGCGAATTTCGGTAATACGTTATGGGTACCAGCAATTTCACACGATAATCGATATATCGATCGATGTATAAATAGAGATATAATATCGTCGTAGTACATCATCCTGCGTACTTTTTGTACGGGGATGTTTCGATATCGGATCTGTAAAGTTCGGGTCAGCGTGAAAAATTGGGCTTATCGAAGGTTTCATGGAGCGTGTAAATTTGACGAAACGTGAGAGGTTCACTCGTCTCTCGAATTTTTTTTTTTTTTCGATACGGCAACCACGTTTTTATCATCGCTCCCTCGATACAACTATTGTATACCTCGAGATCGAAACGAAAATCAACAACGCGTATATCCGAATCGTATTCGCGAAGCGTTTCGGAAAAACCTTCGAATGATCGAATGATTCGAGAAGATTGACGGAAGATCGACGACGATAGTGGAGAAAAGGTAAAAAAAAAAAAAAGACATTATAGTTTCACGAAAAGTTTGCACTTACCGCACTGATTCTCGTCCTCGCCGTTTCTGCAGTCTTCATGACCGTCGCAGCGCTTTGCAATGCCCAGACAAGTGCCATCCTGACAGCGATATTGGTCGCTACTGCAAGTGGTGACTATAAAAAAAAAAAAAAAAAAAAAAAAACAGAAAAAATTCATCGAGCTTTCGATCGATCCACCACCACCACCACCACCACCAACAAATAAAATCAAGGGACCCATATACATAGAATTGAAAATACGATTTTCTTCTCATAAAAATTGTTTTGTTTTTTTTTTTCTTTACCACGCGAGCCCTCGTCACGTTCAGAGCACGTGATTATAATTCAGTTATATATTCATTGAAAATAGAAATGATACAGAAAACTAGAAGGAGCGGGGGGGGGAAAAAAAATCGGGAATAAAGAGTGCCGAAATAATAAAATCAAATACCAGTGCAATTTCTTTCGTCCGAACGATCGGAACAGTCGCTTCGGCCGTCGCATCTGAGACGAGCACTGACGCAGCTGCCGTTGTCACACTCGAATTCGTCATGCCTACATCGTGCTGTGTGCATATCGTTGATACAAGGGAAAAGAAAAAAATAACCATAATGAAATCAGCAACGAATTAAATTGGTGCAGTTAAATAATAAGGTATTGGTGCAGATAAATAAAGATATAATAGTCGTTTTATGATAACGCCGAGGCAACTGCAAAGAATTGCAGATTGAAGAGGGGAAAAAAAAAAAAAAACTGATTCACGGATTCTACGTGGCATATGAGATCAAGGATCCAAGTATACACCTAGATCATGATTTTCCGAGGGCGTTTATCCGGTTTAACTGTACGACATGCCGTACGCGTAACGCAGTGGATTATAAACCAGTCCTACGGGTAAACTCGAGTGAAAATGTCAGAGGTTGAATAACTTAATGCAAATATCTGGTTTTCGTAATGTTCTCACTTTTTTCGCCTATATCGAGATTTCACGATAAATTCATCAAAATTATTATTGGTATTATACCTTATTCGATCGCTTCTTTAATACGGAAATGTTGATTACACTACAACCCTTCATATTTAAAAATCTTGTTTTTCCCGATATCTTCTATACTCCAATTACACTGACTATGACGACTCTGAATTCTTATAATCTGATGATTTATAAGTAAATTTGATGCAAGGATTTTTTTCGATTGATTCGAGATTTTTCAACGGTAAAAAAAATCCGCAACTCTTTCAGGATTGATGACGGTAAGTAAAAGTTCATTTCCAGCTTAAAATCGATAAAGTACAACGAATTAACGCTAATTGTCGTTGCACACAAATCGACACCTATATTGGAGTGCGGTTATTGAGCAGTGAAGTTTCGCGTTGAGTTGAAGATACATCGTTATTTCTTTTTGAGTGGAAAAAATGTGATACCTCATTGGGTAGTGTACAGTTATCAGACAATTAACCCTATTATTTGATTAAAATTTAACGTTTTTTCGAGATTCGTTGCGGGGCGGGAGTTTTTTTTTTGTTTTACTTTTTAGTATCATCTAATGTTAAATGTTAATTCGTAATCCAAACCCACTAGTTGGTGAACCTAAATGAGTACGTGCGTCACTCATATTGCCCCGTCTGACTCTTAAACTTTATTGCACCATGAGAAATCATGCAATCCGACCAGTTTAAACGGTCGTGTTGGCTAAAACTCGTCTTCGTCGATGATGCGGCATATCGTTTAGCACAAACGAGACGACTTCCGTTATGACAAGAGGCAGAGAGAGAGAGAGAGAGAGAGAGAAAGAGAGAAATAATAAAGACAGAAAGAGAATGTGACGCCTGTGAAACGATCAGTGTGGTCAGGCGTCACAAACACGCGCTCTAATCATTCTAAATCCGACTAATAACACTGACGTTTAAATGTTACGTCGTCATGGTTATTTCCCTAAAGTACTTGAACATCGTTGTATACTCGAGTGCACACAATTGTGTAAGGGTATATATATATATATATATATATAAAATGTTACGATAGTTCACGTTATAGTATACTGTTGTTTGTCAAGTGTTGATTGTTTCATACGATTTATATTCTTGCAGCAGTCCTTTTCGTCTCGACCATTGGAGCAGTGGTTGATACCGTCGCATCTTAAATCCATTGAGATGCAATAGAGTGGAGTGCACTCGAACTGGTTGGCTTTGCACGCTGTAAGAATCATCGTTTGACTCGTTCATAATGTTCTTTTTGTTTCAAAGTTTCATTTTTGTTCTTCTTTCATTGATTTTTGCTTGATCGAGAGATTCGGCAAAACGAAAAATTACTCAAAAAATGAGTGAAAGAAGCGAGTCCGCAAGAATTCGACGGATGATTAATGTTCTTGAAAGAACCGCGAGAGAGGCGAGCTACAGATATTCCATCAAGCATCGATGCACAATTTAAGCACTTGGAAGCCACACATTTATCATGAAAAATGTTCTCGAGTATTGGAATATTCCAAAAATACTTTTTCTCGTTCGCGAGAAAACTCGTGTCAGTGAGAACGAGAGAACCAAGAATACATGGATTTTTCTTCTTCTTTTTTTTCTTTCAAAGTCGCGAACGAAGAAAATTAAAGTGAGTTGTGAGATTGAATTTTTCTTTGGATCGAGTTTCATTGAATGAGGACCGTACATTTGGATTTAAAAAAAACCATACAAATGATTGTATGACAACGCATAATTGCGAATTAAAAAAAAAAACTATTGGCTCAATTGAATCAGGAATTCAATCATAAAAACAATCCTTTGTATGCTTTTTCGTAAAAACTCGTGATTTTTTCAAAAATCGTTTTGGATGGTTTTTCATTCGAACGGTACTCATCTATGGACGAGACACAGAGCTTACGTAGCGGAGAGAGAGAGAGAGAGAGAAAGTGAGCAACGATGGAGAACATGAAAATCGAGATAAACACGTGTGCATACACTGAGAAGAATCACTGGTATATCCAACTAAATTATTAATAACGAATGGCAAAAAAAATATGCAAGTGTATTATCGGTGCACTTGTAAGTGTACCGATTTCCTCCCTTCTTTGCCGATAATTATTACTCTGACTTTACAATGTTTGCACCTATAAATATTTCAATTCTATTCTAAAACTAAATATGCAGTTTTATGGATTTTAAAAAATCTCATCTTTCCCAAAAAAACAAAACCATATATTTTAATTTTAATTTCGTTACGGCCATCAATATAGTATGTTTTTCTCAGAAAAACATACTATATTGACTTCCTGGCACACTAATAATGGACAAAAAAAAATGTGAAAAAATTTCAAATTTCGTTCATACAATGTGTAATTGTCATGCAATAAAAAGAATTTCGTTAAATAAGAAACATTGCATAAATGTGTGCCAGGAGTGTTTGGAATCACAAAAATTTGTTTCGCCATCCCTTATCACTGATCAAGGTAGATAATATCAATGCTTTTTCTCAGGGCAGATAATACAAAGAGAAACGAGAGATTACGAAGAGTGCAAAAGTTTGCCAGCAGAGATCATAGCTATACACCGTTGACAAAATGAATATATAGACATGAAAAGGTCATCGTGGATTATGATGCCAACTGCAATAGCTCTGGAAGCTCAGGATTCCTGGATCCACGCCCGAGCACCCTCAATCGCGAGAGGATTCGCGATAGCAACAGGTACAAATTGTATTTCATTCCCAACCATCTGTGATTTCCCAGCAAGCGATTACTAAATATTTTACGACGTGGAAACCACGTTTGCAAGAAGAAGTAACGAATAAAAACGGTATCACACAAATCGAGACAGTTCGGACAGTTACACACATACATTTCCTGCCAGGAAATGAACCGACAATTTTAAAAGAGAACAAAACAAACGAACAAACAAATATCCAAGACTTTCCCCACAGAATAACAATCACAAAATATAGTGAAAATAGGTAATTTAACGTCACAGGAAAAAATTACCAAACATTCATTGAAACGATATCCAACAAACTTTTACAAGATACAAATTAAAAAAAAAAAAAACACAAAATTGATTTTTCCACAATTGAAACGTTTGTTTCGCTGGGCGTCCGAGACATGAGGCTCGATATGCTCGTCACTGGAATATTTTACTCCAACCAGTATAAAGTCGTTCCATATATTATCGCGATGAAAAAACTTTGTGCAAATGCCATTGTGTTTAATTGATTAGTTTTCTCACGATTAAAGTTAAAATTTGAAACGAGTTCACACATTAAAACAGTTAATAAGCGTACAATGAAATTGTTAGTTCGTGCGGTTGTGCATGCTTAATCGAATTGAGATTTACATTATTTTTCTCTGTACCAATTACATATGGATGATTTAACATCTCGATAAGATAATCACGATTTGGGCACGCGTTAATGTACCGTGTTGTTAATGTGTAATGAAAGTAAGCAATAATTTTCAATAATTTACTGAATCAGATTTTAGATCAGATTAATTTTTCCAAAAATGATTTATTAATTAATCTCCGATGACGAGTTTTCGTTTATCTGCACGACTTATAAATTCCGCGCGCTATTCATGACGCATAAAATTTGTTCTTTCTTTTCTTTTCAACGTATATACTTTTATGCATCACGAAAGAATGACATACTCGTCACGGTAAATAATTATTACACGAGCATGAACGCGGGATGGCCGAACGACGTGAGCCACCGATGAAATTGGATTATATCACCATGGCGCGCGCGTGAAAATGCAAAATTTCTCCGTCACCGCTTTTCACCCACTGCCAAAGACTCAGCGTCATATACACACACAAGTACTCACGAAGCGCGTGTTCGGTCGATGCACCCCTGGAGATTAACGTCGGATTAAAATGCCGGAATGGTTATTAGGGCGACTAATAAACCCGAGTTAATTTCATTCGAAGGTAGGAAACTACACGCCATACGTACACAAATACACACACACACACACACATACACACGCGCAGAAGTTCGTAATAAAAAAAATTTAACTACGAGGCTTTAAAGTATCTGATAATTGTTTTCATAATAAAAAGTTCTGTAAAATAAAAGAAAAAAAAATATATATATATATACAAAAGAACAAATATTGTACAAAATTTAATTGGTCTAAATCTTTTGTGTATGGAAAATAGTGGCAACCGATGCAGGCACAAAATGCATCAACAAAACGATAGAAATTCAGGAAAATCGATTGGAACAAATCGCAGGGATGTATAAGGGATAAAATAGCCTTGAATCATATATCGTAAAACGTATTAGACGTGACTCTGTACCTTGGCACTGAGTACATATACAAACTGACGTTTCGTGGACTATATACGTTTCACGAGATGCGGTATATACACGCTATCATTATTGTCACAGCTATTATAATTATAGTCTCATTTTGTTATGGCCCGTTTGCCATTTGTTCTGGCTTGAGCATTTCGCATAACATCCGCGATACAATAATACGTATATACGTATACTTGGTACACTCTGTGAAAGATCGGTCGTATGAGCAATGTGCCTAGGGCGAAATAAATAATAATGGGTTAAAGGGTTAACATTATGATGTATAGTACCATGAATTTTGGCCGCACGCATATGTGTATGCATACGCGTGCGAGGCATTTAACGTCAAATCAAAAGTGGAAGAAAAAAAAAAAAAAAAAAAACAAATAGAGCGATGTGGTCCGGACTCGAATATCCGGTGTTCAGGTGGATTGTGAGAAAATCGAGTGTCCCGACGAAGATTTGAATTTCTGGTTAATAGTTTTTGCAATTTTTTTTTTCCATAAAGAGTGCGTATAAAAAAATCATTGTTAAATAATGACGATCGGTAAAAAAAAAAATTAAAAGAATGGGTTAGTCTTTTGAAGTTGCAACAATAGTTTGAAATGAAAATCGCACGTAGGTCGTGTGTTGAAGTGAAATGCCTCATGCATCTTCAGCAGTATAAGAGTAACCACGATATTGTATACCCTACGTATAACAGACGTAGCGTGTATAAAGCTTTTTTCGCGTGCGTGATGTTCAGAACCCGTCTATGATCGCGAGTATACGCTAGACGTCTCGTCGTTAGAGGGTATTTTCGTAAGTAATCGTACACATACACTATCGGGATAGTTGTCTCTAATCCGTGTCACCGATATCCCATCACTGCGATTCGTGATTCTATCTTCTCGTCGTATTCGAGACGACACAACTAATGCTGCCTAATTATTCATACACATAGCAAAGTCACGAACCATTTCTAAATACGAAATTATGCAGACATTGTTGTTGCATACACATCAGGAGTACAGTGTGCGATCCCGATTTTCTTACACCCCGATTTTCTTGGGTTCCCCTACATATGTGCCTCCACTCTATCTAATCCGAAAGCGGGGAAGTATCTAACCTGTAACCTAATAATATACAAGACACAAGCACCACACGAACGTCCCTACCGAGCGCTAGCAACGCTTCTCAGCTGAACCCCGATTTTTTCCATTGCTCCCTCCAGGTGGAAGAAAAATCGGGATCGCACTGTATATTATTCGATCGTTGAAGTTTTAGGATGAATCCTAAAACTTCAACGATATTATTTCAATACATTACAGTCGAATGGAAACACGAAAAGAATATCCACTGTATTCGAAATTCTCGAAACAATGAGCTTGAAAAATAATAATTGCACAATATTATTATTATTATCATCAAAGCATTCAGATAATAAATTCAACATTGAAATTTTCACGAACAATTAGTTTTAATGTAATTGCTTCGAGAAAATTTGGAATTTTTTGGTAGGGCAATGGATTTTTTTTTTTGCTACGAGTTGACACGAGTATCGCAATGAATATATAAAGTATCCGAAAGAAATAATTTCACGAGATTACGTCACGATGACATTCGCGATTATTTTTAGGTGAAAAAAAAAAAAAAAATTACCCAGCTTTAGTAGTCAAATTTCGCTATTCGAACAACCTCGTAGATAGATCGAGACAAATCCTCGAATTACATTGATCAATCTATAATTGATGGTTTTGAAGACATTCGATCAATCATTCGCGGTTTTCTCGCTTGGAATCCGGTATCACCGTTACGCGAGGCTCAGAGACCAATCGTTAAAGATCTTTTAATTATAGTGGCGTCAAAATTAATGTACTTGGGGTATAGATTGCAGTGAATCGAACGATTTCAATGATCGTTGGATGCTAATTTATCGCGTTATCTCCGTTTTACACGGGCCATGAGATAGACATAGCACTGTGAAAAATTGCTGAAAACATATGCAATTAAACGAATACTGTAAGCTGATTGATACGACAAACAGATATAATAACAATCTCCTCGAAACTGTCTTTTAATCGATATACACAAATGATAATTAAAACAAATTGATAAATTAATATCAATGAACTGAGTTTTTTGTTTTTCTTATTAAAAGGCAGTTTTGAGATTACGAACATTGAACCAACTCCTGAAGCAGCAACCTAAATAACGCACAGTAATATCGCGACAGAAGAATACGAATACCTAAATCACACTGTAACATTTAAAATAGAATAGACATGATATACATACACGATATATACGCAAGAATGCAATAACGACATAATATTGAAGCGTGGATAAAAGAATAAAGATTATCTCGTGAAATATATTGAAACGAAAAAAAAAGGAGAACGAAAATCAACGTAATATCGATCGTAGGTTGCAAAATGTGCTGTTAAATACTCACGACAGTTAATTTCGTCGGATCCGTCACGACAGTCGTTGAATCCGTTGCAGCGTAAGCTGGCTTCGAGACACTGACCGTTACGACATTTGAACTCGCTCTGCGTGCAAACTGCAAAATATAAGATTGGAAAAAAAAAAATGAAATAATGCCTCGATAATAGCTTTTCGTCTATATATAAAATGGGTCGGAAGAGTCTTCATTACCATATACAAGACATTGCCGACTTATAAGACGCATAGGTGGTTCAATTTTTATTTTTAATGTCACGCGTGATGGTACTCGGCATTTCAAGATAGAAAGAGCAGCCATAATGCTGTAATAATTTCAAGTGAGATGAAGCTGATGAAGGGAAGAGGAAGAAAGGAAAGAAGAGGAAGACAAGAGAGGGCTTCCTCTCTGTTCGCTCTGGATTTCTTCCACGCCGTGCGTAAGATTCCAAAAGTTACGTTGTGGTACACACGTATGTACACGCCTAATTTCATTATACATGACTACCGCACTCTTCACGCACTCGGTATTTTAATATAAATACCGAGTCTTGGTCCCAGAGGCGCCACGCAGGTTATTGTGTTTCAGAAAGAGGATTCTGTAGTCTTGAGGTGAGCACTCGAAAGATACAGAGAGAGATACAGAGAGATAGATAGATAGATAGATAGATAATTTTTTATTATGCCCTATAGTTATACTATGGGGAAAATGTTTGAATGACAAAGAAAATTACAGAAAATTACAGAAAATTACAGTGCAACATAGTAAATAAATGACAAGTGTGCATAACAAAGTGTGGTTGTACATGCACGCATGATTGAAATTACATAAATTTTGCTTACATATAAGTACTTAACTAAGGGCTTAACTAAATTACTTAACTGGAGAGAGAGGGAGAGCGAGAGAGAAGAGAGAGAGAGAGAGAGAGAGAGAGAGAGAGAGAGAGAGAGAGAGAGAGAGAGAGAGAGAGAGAGAGAGAGAGAGAGAGAGAGAGAGATAGAGAGAGAGAGAGAGAGAGAGGGAGAGAGAGAGAGAAATAGGTAGCGCACTGAAAACTTTTATGCATGTATGGTACATTAATTTCTACAACGAATAACCCTTCGACATTCTCTGAGAACCAATCGAGAATACATTCGTCCGCACGTTATTCATCATTTGCGTATAAATATAATGTGGCACGTTTTTACAACGTTCGAATGGTCGAGAGCCTTCGAGGCAAAGGATTGCGATAGAGAACAGGGAGTACGCTGGATGAAGCATGAACTTTTGCGAATTCTATCACATGCATAATTTCAAAGTAGTTCTCCGGGGCTAGAACTTTTACGATTTAATGGTCGGCGCTCCAAGAATCCATGGGTGGTATACAGTTCGGGGAACAGATATATGTACACATATATATGCCAGCCAACAAGACCTCATTTTGGGCTTGTTAGAGCAAAGCACGCTGTGTGCTTTCACTTTACCGCTCTGTCGTTTATTTTGCCTTGTTTTTCTTCTTTAATTTTTTTATTACCTATAACACGACAATGTAGCGATAGTCGTATTATGCATTTTTCTACTCGAAGCCTATACAGGGTGTCCAATAGGAATGTGTGAAAACTAATCGAATCTCCCCTCCCTCTCTAACATTGTAAGGAACCCTGCGTTTCAGAAATTTGTACCTGAGACCTGTCAGTTATATTCTAGCTGTGGTAGAAAGCGGACAGTCTTCTTAAAAATGAGTGAGCTAACTATCGAAGAAAAAGTTTTTCTCATTGAATGTTATTATTCAAGAGGGAAAATTTATAGTGAAGCGTTCAGAGGCTTTCGTACGAAGTATGGAAGTAAAAAAGTCAGAAGCGAAACTACTCTTAGAAGGTAAGAATTGAATATTTTTTATATCAAGGTTTATGAACAATCAGATCTAAAGATCTCATGTTTCAAAATTTTTTAGATTGTAACTATTTTTTTTTTCCGTTTGCAGAGTAATCGATAATTTTAAAGAGTACGGAACATTACAGGACCGTAGAAAAGATTTGTCAGGCCCTTCCACCTCGGTAACTACAGAGGAAACGATAAAAGCAGTTAAAGACTCTATTTTGAACAAAATCCTCAGTCTTCAATCCGTAAAGCCGCTCAAGCTTTAAAAATAAGCAAATCGTCGTTGCACAATATTCTACGTCATTTTTTGAAAATTCTAATGTGGTGATTCAAATGGCTCACATTTTGAAAATATTTATCATTGATTTTGACATTTTTTTTAGTATTTGCTTAAATATATAATTTTTTCTATGGAAACATCGTTTTTTTGTAATAAATTGACATAAAATAAAAATGACAACTCTCTTCTATTAAAAAAAAATTCCACTGATCTGGTTCCTTTATTTATTGCAAAATACCAATTTATTAGTTTTCACACCTTCCTATTGGACACCCTGTATATGCTGAAATGAAAGTATGGAATGAATAGATATGGGAAAAATAATACAAACAAAAATGTGCAAACAATCTGCCGTGTATAATGAACTATGAAGGTCAACGCACATTCGAAACGTATCCACAGAGCTTTAATTCCACTGCCAATGAAATTTATATACCTAACGTTATCAATTTTTCACTGCCAAACTTTTTTGCTCGTAAATTATAATATCGATGGACTAGTTCCAAAGGGGCGTCAAAAAGTTGGATTCTGCCAGACGGGCGTGTAAGCGCTAATAGCTGGTGGGTTTTAGGGAAAGCGATTTATACAGCCAGAAGGGTGCAAGTCCAACGGCGATTACACCCGTATATGGCATTAGTCCATCGATATACTTGAACTTTCAATGATATAATTGAAATTTCTATATACATGGAAATTCAATGAGGTAACGTTGATACATCGCGTTAGCGAAAAAAAGAAAACCTGGCTCTCGTTACTGTTTTGCATGATTGTGCACGAGCGTAACGAAAATCCAGCCTTTCTGCAGGAAATTCGAGTACACTGTAATTCGAAGATATGACTATTGCTCTGGTTTATATAAAATTCGCTGTACTCTGCGTTAAATCTTTGAAATAGAATATGAATGGATAAATATCAGTGGGAGAGTGTGTAATGGAAATCGCTTATACTGCGGATTTATTGTGGAGCGGGGTTTAGAATGTTTTTTTTTCAGACCTGGTATATATACAAGAGTTGGTGCAAATTTGAAACACCATTTTTAGTTTCGGGACACATTTAGCGAATTCAATAAAAGCCAGATGTATATATATGTCACGAGCTAGAGCTAGCAGTGACGAATACGAAAAGTCTTTAGCATTGATTGATTAACATGCCAGTGATATCTTTGCGGTAATTACATTATCACTCGGTGATAATGCAAATTTTCACCATCGAAGATTTTAGTTTCCTTTCACCGTTTCAATTATGTAAATCTAGAAAGTATAGGCATACATTATGCGCGGATGAATTAACTCCAGAGGTCCTTAGAAAACGCAAGTGGTCCAAAATTTATCGTTTAGTCCAAATTGCCACCCACGCCTCTATGCATGAGCGTAATTCTCGATGATGGCGAGAGCGAGATACCTACTTACCGAGGGTTGAAACACCGCAGGACGGTCGAAATCAAATCCTCCTGCAGCATCCACATTGGCGGGTGGCAGGTGAAGTGGGATATGAGAGTGGAGCGTGTATTGTGACTACAAAGCTGGGAGAAGTATATGCTTTGACACGGGAAACTTCTATTCAATGGCACTATATATTATGTACTTGACACCAGGGGCATCCAATTTGCCTGTGAATCGAGCGGGGAACGAAACAAAATACAGGGTGATTCAGAACGAACGGTAGACCCGGTGATGGGAGAGTTGACGTTTTTGAAAAGTTACGTAGCCGACTTTTCTGCGAAATTCAGATGAGTCTTTGAGGTGAAGCGTGAAAGAATATTAATATTTGAACCAATTCGCGTGCAATATATTTTCGACGTTGGATATGTCAGCAGCGGCATTCGGGATCGGCAGAGATATTGGAATGTGTTGTCTCGAGATGGAATTTCATCGTCTCCAGCGAATGAGGTTATAACCCTACAGCTTATGGAGCTGATGTTTTCATCATTATCCTTTCACGCAATATTTAGACGATGTCCTCGACCATCTTCGTCCAATCCAACGCGTTATATTAAATTATGACATCGTATTCCCAAACGCCATATATGCGTCTCACTACGCGAGAAAGACTTGCACGCCGATTAATCTACACATAAACTAATCCAATGTGCTTCTCGTAAAAAAAAAAAAATAGTATACATATACTACGAAACGGAAAAAAAAGCTAAGCACTCTTTCTCACGATACCATCTACAATCACCCGCAATCAAGGCCCTCTGCTCTCTGCTCTGAATAAGCCTGTACGATGTAAAGTGTATAAGAAAAGCTTGGCGTTCCATCAGGTCTCGCGTTACCAGAGAATCAACGAGTCAATAAAAGCGTGTCCTATGCAATCATAAAGCAAAGTGAAATTAAGGAGTACGAAAAACTGCACATGGTCTCATATGCAGAAGTGTTTGTCGTTGCGAAATAAATACAAGTGACATTTATATGATAATAACAAAACATTGCGGTCGTTTCGAGATGGGAGAAAAAGTTTTGAATTATTTAAGTGCCAAAAAATGTTCTGAACTTTTGAGTTATTGCGAGTTATGATTATGCTTCGGCTATTCGAGATTCGGCAAAAATTCGTCGATCCATATGAAAAATTTACCGTATTATTGGAAAATAAACTGAAAGGATTTCAAGATCCTGGGATTGTGGCGAAATGTCGAGTACACAACACGCTATATGTATCACGTACAATAATGTATAGGGGAAGTTCGGGTAGCCCCGGACACTTGAATAAAGTATATCAAAAACATATAAATAACAGGTTCTAAACGTTTAATATCATACCATTTACGATCTTCAGAATCTCTTTGATGACTTTAACAAAACAATAGATACTTTTTTCAATTGTGTAAATTATAATAACAGAAAAACGTTACCATCCAATTTTGGGCAATGGGGAAAAACGGCGGGTAGCCCCGGACACACATTTTAACGACGATTTAATCGTTCTTTAGCTTTACAAACATCATAATACCAAAATGGATATTCGACGATTTAATGTTGACAGAGGCTTCGTGAGCCCAATCGCTGGATTTTCGACATTCAATCCAATCTTCGTCGAAGGTTTCCCCACACATCCCCGTAGCCTTATGACGATCTTCATGGGAGCGCGTTCGATAGTTTTAGTTCATTTCTGTTCATTTTTTGTTCATTTCTTCCATTTTTTTTTGAAATTTTTCTTCGTTTTTTGTTTCAAAATGTCCGAAGGTACGCGACAGACTTGCGTCCGGGGCTACCCGATAATCCCTATCTCATATTATTATTGATAATTATCAAATTATTAACACAATCAAATGGAAAACTGTTATAAACGTAAAGCATATGTAATGGCCTCTGATGCAACTAATAAGTTTAGTCGTATCACCCGCGTCTTTTATATGAAAACCTTCTTCGAAGTCTGATGAGCGCGCACGAAAAATCTTGCCGATGATAAATTTCACAAATAAATTTTACCCGGTCAGCGCTCGTGCCAAAATACTGACTTAAATTTGTTTCTATGCACTACGGGGCACGTTAATATGCGTCACTTTGTTTAAATTTTTGACTCTATTGTTGCATACTTCAAGTGTCCGGGGATACCCGCCGTCCGGGGCTACCCGAACTTCCCCTACTCGATAAAAGTTCGGGCGCGTGAAATAGTCTAAAGTTTATTGAATAAGACCGCAAAATCTTTTTTCTCTCTCATTTTTCATCTCCTTCTCTCTCTTTCATGATACGTGTATGATTCGAGAAACATGAATTACATAAATAACCTACTGCGACGCATATATAGCGAGATCTCTCTTGCGACTGGAACGAAGTATAGAGTGCACGAGAGGACGCCCTCGTATGTGGATAAAGCCTCACAATAATAGAAGCTTGTATATCACGATTCCATAATGCATCAGTTATGTTCGAGACGGGTTGCATATGTACGTGTTCACGCTATGGACGAAGGTACACAATTTATATGTATCGACTGCTCGATGAGCGAGGGAGAAACCGGAGAAACCTTGCGGTTGCCTGCGGGCTTTTTCGTAATAGTAGAGCTTTGGCTTCGGCAACATCAAAGAATATGAATATAGTTACAAGGGTGTCGCATCAAAATAAATATCAATTTTTTTCATCCTCACAATTATCTCAAGGACGATGAATTGGGAGTATAAATGAAATTTTTTTATTTCAAAATCTGGTAGTTTAGGAAAAAATATTCAGTGCGTATTTTTAATTTTTTTATTTCAATCAAAATTGCCGTTAATATAACAAATTGAAAAATATAACATTATGACGTCACACATGTTACGCTATATCTATATATATATATCAAAATCCGTGAAATTAAATTGCCTATAACAGGTGTATTTGTCATTTTTAACGAAAAATAAAATTATATCCTCATTATTTTTACTTACTCTACATATTATGCGCCCCAATAATTGAAAAAAAAATTTCACTCATACTTCTAATTGTTATTCATGTTTTTTTCTCAATCCTTCCGTATCTTGGTCACATACGCGCTACTTTTCACGTATGTCCGGTAAAAAAATGTGGACTAATCCTCAAACTAGGTAATTCACTTTTTGAAGCCGTTCACCAAAATTATGCAATCGATAAAATGCGACGAATCCATAACTTTTGGCCAGCGTCTGACTGAAAGAAATGATCGTCCTTGAAGCATCTTTGAATATTGTCGTAGGATGTCTGATATCTTATTCGGAGTTCAAAATTAGCTGATACGAGTCCCGATTAGTCTGGCTCTCGTTTCTATTAAAACATTTTTTTTTTCATTTTACTTGAACGAAAAATAAAAAATATAACCAACTCGAATTTTTTGGGCTGTGTCTACGTGGCAGAGAAGGTTTTAGAAAATAATTTTGAAATTTTCAAAAAAGACTTTCTCAATTTCGAATATAATGAGAATTATTCACGTACGATTATAGAGCGAGGCCCTGTTGTGAAATTTTCAAAAAATCTCGTAAATCATTTAGCAGATATAAATATATACCTGAGCTATTTCATAAGCCCTTTTGGTTACACGCTATCGATAACCTCATATTTTCATTGAGGTCACATTATATCTTCGCTGCTGCAGCATGCAAATTGTCGTCTTATGTTTTCTCAAAGCGCAGTCTCGCTCGTGGCAAGAAAAAAACAAAATATGTTTGCTGCATGTTGTGCATGCATACGTTCGCGATGATTCAACGTCGACTATAACAATGCAAAATGAGATGGCGCAGAAAAAGCATACTCGGGGCTCTCATTCTTCCGGGATCGCTGTAAGAGATTCCTTCGACAATAGAATCGTTTCGTTCTCTGTTAAGCGATACGAGATAAAGAGTAGCAACGCGAAAAAAAAAAAAACAAGGTGCAAAAGATGCGGTACGTCTCATTTTGCCCTGGCTCATACCTATAACCTCCACCTTCAATGCGGCGAATGAGAAAAGAATTAAAACTCTCGGTGCACAATGTACGCAGCATGTACGACCCGCGCGTAGCTCGGACAATTTTCTATTCTTTTATTTTTTTTTTTTGTTTTAATTTTTTTATTAGATTACTCCACGGGCGTTAATGGTGGATTACCGGAGAATCTACGAAGGTGGCATTAAGCTTACATGCCGCGTTTCGCTTCTTCTCACAGACATTCTTTATTCTCCCTCACCCATTTTACTTTTTTCTGTTATTTTTCCCGTATGATTATTATGCATTCTATTACGAAATAAAAGAGAGAATGTGAGACGACTGTAATTTTACGAATTATTCACAGCCGGGTGTAATAAATTTACGTTATTCGCATATTTTTTCAAAATAATTTTAATCTTTACCAACGAAATGAGCGCGTTTCTTCGCATGGAGTACGTATACATACACGAGGGTTAAAAGAGATGCTGGGTTTGAAATTCCTGAAAAAAAAAAACAATTATAAAATATGTTCCAGGGGATATTTCTTCGGATATTTCGTTTGATTTTCTCTTCACCAACTTATTATTTTATCTTTCTTTTTTATAATTTTTCTCCTTCACTCGGGGCAAGGGAGAGGGAATTTAGCTTTCAATGCTGTTATCCTTTTCGAAATGGAGTGTCTGCGTTTTTTGTATGGCTCGATGGTAAAACTTGCGAAGTCAGGATTATCATGGAGACTTGAAATTATTCTTTGCGTTTTGTTTCGCCAAATCACGACGAAATCGTGAACATTATCAGTCAAGAATTTTATGGATGATTGTGAGGTTGTGCGCCAAGCACAATTGATCATAAAATTCGATGAATTTTTTTCTCGTACACGGAGTTTATTTAAAACTGAAGTACGATTGTCTCCCACGTGATAATTCACAAAAACGGTGTATAGGAGTGATAATTTACCTTTCCATTGATTCGGAATCACTCGAAAATATCAATTTTTGTTTCCAAAAACCGAAAGATTGGTTAAACTTTTTGATAATACGCATTAAAGAATATCAGGGGGGGGGGGGGGGGACGTTCTTTATACAATTTTATAACGAGAGTCTTGTGCACTCGACTTTGCAGATTTCAGCCAAATCGTCCGCGGGCAAATATATCAACGAGATAACGCGATTTTTTGCCATTTCCTTACGTTCCCCGCCTCACTGCTGTCCCTCGCCGTGAATCGCGAGCGATGTACATATACATATAGTACTTATATTAGCATGACAAAAGCAACGAGAGCATCAAATTTCTGTGGACCTAAAAGCCAAGTGTGGCTTGCCGCCTACTCAGGCTATACATACCTACATATATATATATATATATTATAGTTATTTTAAGCAGACAGATACGAAAATGCTGCGAGCTCTGCTCTCGCCCTTTTTACTGCTAAATCGTCCGTGCACTTCTATATAATGTATACTCTGCAAGGCATATGATGACAGAAGTATTGTACACACGATGTATACATAATATTCAGATTCATAGCTACAAAAATACATATATATATATATATATATATATATATATATATGTATAACGATGTACGATCTCGCTATATCAAGATCTTTCGCTATTTTCCCGTGTTCTCGCAAAAAAATTGTCTCGCCATTATCGTTGACCCCGTCGGATCGTTCGAGAGTACGCGAATAGCTTGGTCCAAAAATACATGTCGAGGTAAAATCCTTTATCTGAGTGCTTTTTTTTTTTCTCATAAGCGGACAATTGATTCTTCGGCACGAGACCTCGCACGTGACAAGTAAGCCCGCGATATCGTGTTTTCTTGAAACAACCGTCGTATATGCAGGACAATGAACATCCGCGTAATCGTTTTAACGACAAAAAAAAAAAAAAAAAACGATGTGTTAAAATCGATTTTGCAAGAGAATTTACATGAGAAAAAAAAAAACGCAAAGAATAACCAGCATCTGCGCATACGACACGTGTGCGTAATTCGCGTATGCATCGCTGAGAAATATCGTTCTCCATTCAGCTGTTGAATGTGAACGAATGGGCATGAATTTAAAGAGCTTCTCGCTCGGTTTATTCCGAGAACGCGACTCTCTGCTTTGATGTGTTTCGTTTGCGATTGAAACTTGATAAATGATTCGAGCACGGGAGTGTCTGTAATAAGCAGAAAAGTATTGAAAATAACAAACAAACAAAAAAATTAAACAAAGAGAGACGAAAAAAGTAAAGTATAACGCTCAGCAACATCGCTAGTGCATGGATAATGTGTACACATGTTTATTCAACTTCGACGAAGTCAAATTATGGTAATTGTATATTCATTGCAGCGAGTGAAGAGAGATTTATTTGCTCGATTTCACATTGCAATCGAGTAATCGAATGCTCATTCGCGTTAATACAAAATATATTTATCGTTGTATAAAAGCTTTGCAACGTATACATACTATGCGTATAAATACATATGTATATGTGTATGAAATACATCATATATACGTATTTAGATAAAACGCGGTGCAGTCGGAGCGCCCGCGGTCAAGAGTTGCGGAACGAAGATCGTAATGCATGGGTGGGAGCTTGGCTCGACCTGGTCCATCGATGGTATACAAAGACATATATATATATGTGTGTATGTATAAGTATATATATATATATATATATATATATTGGCAATGATCGAAAAAGGGCTCAGCCCGCATTATTCAACGTGGTAAATCCGTGTGGATTATGCCATTTTGTTTGATGGAAGTACACAAGAGTAAACGTGATATCGTGTAAGGAAACTAGAAAGTAACGTGGTCGGCCTCTCGCATGAGATTGCATTGGTTTTTTTTTCTTATATAATAATTTTTATCTTCTCTCTCGTTCCACCATTGTCAACGTCTTCCCTGTAATTTACTTGAACAAAAGTATCAATCTCGTTAACTCTCGTTACTCTCATGTCTGTCTCCATATGGTATTTAAGGGATTGCATTACCTCGCGAGCTTACCACGTCAACTATACAACTATCGATCGAGATACATCATGAAAGATTATAAATTGACATTACAACGAAAATCCCTCTGGCTATCCGAGTGTCTGTGCATGCCCTTTGCCATATGACTGTATATAGATAAATATTGAGAGGAGAAAAAAAGGTCAGAGAGTGAAGGAGATTTGGTTAAAAAAAACATGGAAAATCTGGCGGTGAAAAAAGGAAAGAGAGTGAGAGAGAGAGAAAGTGAAGGTAACAGGGTAAAAAATGTCCCTCCTAGCACGCGGTTTTCCTACGAACGCGGTGACGCATTACTCGCTCGATCTCAACCATCCACCCTCATGTTCCCCCGGACCAAACCGTATTTTACCACTTATCGAAGAAAAGCTCTCATAAAATTTGCAAGCACCGAGAATCGCAAAAAAGAGAGGGGAGACAGAGAGAGAGAGAGAGAGAAAGAGAGAGAGAGAGAGAGAGAGAGAGAGAGAGAGAGGGGGGGGGGAGCTTTCAAGCTGCTCGCGTCGACAGTTTGGTAGAGCAGGAGAAATGAAAGAAAAAAAAATTAAACCATACACTGAGATTAGGGGACTTTACAGAGTATTTTTATTTAAATATGAAACGGCGAATTTCTGTCGTCGAAAAATTTCGTAAATTCGTTAAACTGATTTTCCGGCCTCATTTCAAGGTATTACTTTCGTTGGCTTTTGTGAGATATCATATAGAAATTGACGCAACGGATGATATTACGTAAGTATGCTGAAAGTTGGTTTGAATAATATTAGTCGAATAGCTTTTACACGCCCATACTCTGATAAGTTTTTACGGATATTATACTGTACCATATAAAACTAATATATATTCGATCAACGATTCAGAATACATCGAGTCGTATCACGATTTACGCTCTTCAATAACGACGTTTTTATTTTTGTTTTTAACACAATTTGTTTCCACTGAATCCATCGGATTAACAAAAAAACCTTGCGGCTTCTTTTACTCAGTTAAAATGCGTTTTTTTTTCGCTCTCTACCTTGAGCCAGCATGGATAATCGAGGTTGAATAAAATCCTGGCGCCTACGATGTACGATGAAGTGGCGGTGTTGAACGCGAATTCCAACGGAAGATTTCGTTCAAGACAAAACAAGAGCTCCGGATATATCGAGTGTCGAGTAACCGAGAACATCTGACATAATCGCGCATGCATTCTCTATCTGTGTCTCCCGTTGCATCTTTCTCGTTCTCTCCTCGAGCTGGGTGGAGGCGCGAGCATCAAAATATGACGATGCGGTATAGTCCTCAAGTTTCGTCGTTTAGAAACAACGACCCTCGAACCCATGTGTTATCCGAGGGCAACTCTATGTGTAATGTATATCACATATGAGCGAGCTTATACCGATACATGGCATAATATATATATATATATATATAGGTACGACGGTGAGTATAACGCAATTATACCCAATATATATACATACGAATAAGTCGGTAATTCATTCTGTACACGAGAAAAAGAGGGTATTTCATAGGTTGGCCGCACGAATGAGCGAGTCTGCGATTGGATATATATCCACGCTGATACGTGGAAGAGTCAATGAACGCGGCTTATTTATCGAACGATCGTTTTGTTACGACTGTTTGGATTATTTACGAGACTCCCGCGGGAGCTCTGGGGCGAAACGGTTTATCGCTGGGTATTTGATAAAAATTTGTTGCATAAAAAAATACCAAGGATCGTGATGGCAACGGAGAGAAGAAGAACAAAAATGGACAGGAAAGCTTTTTGGTATAATGTCGAAGTGGAAATGTATAACGTTGAGTAAAAGCGCGAAACAGTATTAGCTGCGAGAATGCAATGGCGTGTTGGAGGAAAAAAATTTTGATCCCATCATATTAAGCTGACTGTATGTTGCTATTAATCGACACTTGTGCGAATATCTTTTGAATCAGCGACGCAGTGACAACTGTGGTCAAATGGATTCCGTATAATATCGAGGCTAACGATATTTGTCGCACACGATCGAAGCTCCTTGCCTTCACGATCCCGCGAAGTGTCAAAATCTTTACATGCAAATTACATCAAGATCGATCAAATTGGCCTCTTTGCATCAGCAATTATATCGTCCGTAATGGAGAATAAGATATGTGTCGTGGTTTGTCATGTGATCGCTCTCGATCAATCGGAAACTTTGCAATCCGTTTGATAAATCGTTTGTACGGTAAAGTAACTATATATGACATCTCACACGGAGGATCAACGATCGCTAAAAGCGAGCTCAATTTGATTTTTTTTTGTTTGGAAATTATTGTCATCCTGTTCACTCATGCGTGTATGCTCTGCATAACGTACTACATGTCACTCGATCTCTTCCTCTCGAAGCTTCACATGTGTCGTAAATTATGTCACGGGAGTTAAACAGCACGGGCTTTAATGAGTTCATCGTGTGAGCATCATAACGATATGCGTGTCTCTCTTTCTCTCCCTCTTTCTCGCTCAAGTCAAGCGCGTGCATCACTGCTATGGAATATGCTGGGTGATGCCAGCGCATACTTGTTATACAGCGAGAGTACCGAGAAGGATTTTCTTTTGGCAGTTTTTTTTACACAAAAGAGGCATCCGCCGCTAGTGACCAGTTTTAATGTGACTCAATCGCGTCATTATGGCATGATAAAAATGATCGAGAAGGACTCATCGGAAAGAGACATTATTAGATATTTAAAAATACGGAAAGGACTCGTGAATACTTCAGCAATGTCTAAAGGTTTTATGGACGGATATGACTAATAAAATAATGTGAGGGTATAATCCTTGAAATAATTATAATTATTCGCTGTTAATTGGAAATGTTCGTTTTGGTCAGTTTTTCAAAATTGGAACATTGATGCGGCAATGGTAAAAAAATTGTTGCCCAAATTTTGCGTGAACGATTTTCGAGTAAAGGAGATACAGAAATTTCCACGAGCAGGCAAATCCAAAGAAAAACAATTTTTTTTTAAAATCATTCAGCTGATGTTCCAAAAAGGTACTCAATGATCTCAGTGCACTGAATATGCCGGATAGATGAATCACGAAACAATTTTATATATTGCACTCGAGACAGATGCAAGAATTATCGCAACTATACGATTGTATTATAGTTACGATAAAATAAATAATCGTCCGACAATATGGGAGTGGTGGCGTTCGACGACACTCGAAAGTCTCTTGTACATCGAATAAATAATAAAATCGATCATCCACGGGGAGATCTCTGCATGCCTGACTCAATCCCGGAAGTCGTCATCGCGCGTATGTTGTGGAACGAAATGATTTTATCTCAGCCTATATCAACATGATTATTTGTTTTTCAGTTTCAACAGCACTGATGATACAACTGATGTTATTGAAATCCATGCAGTGTATACGCGTTTTATATCGGAAGTTAGGATTAAAATGATATTGAGATAATGTGAAAGATCCAGACTTATTATTCTCGATCACTTCCTCTCGAGGATTCGAGGCACCAAGAGTTGATCATACGGAATTATCACAATAATATTGGGATCAATTTTTGAACTCGTTAAAACACACATGTCGCTATAAGACTCGCAGTCAGAGATGATTATTGCTTTTTCACGCAATGTTTATTCTTTACGGGTTCTGCTGTTATTTTTTTCCTTAAGGAGGTATACGATCACTTCTGTGGGCGGGGAATAAGCGGAAACGTTGGTGCGGGTGAGCGCGGCGAGCGAGGGGGGCCACGCATGAAACAAGAGAGAGAGTCGGAGTTCTGAACATTTTCAACCGGAAAATTGAAACTTTTTTGTGATGTAGTGCTTGAATTACACGGTTGAAGTAAACATTTTCGAGCTTGGTCCAAGGGGTCCAATATCATGACTATTGCGAGAGGCTTACGGAGAGCGAGTCTGGAAACACTTAGCAATGCAGCGTTGCTGGACGAGAGTTTTCCTAAACAACGGGACAAAGAACGAGCTGAGGCCTCGCAAGGGTTTCGGGGCTGAGGACAGTTCGCACTGGACCGTTGACGAGATCACATACTCACATATATATATATATCGAATACCAACCTTTGTCATTATTACATTTTAAGGGACAATATAACTGCTCCCATCTTATACGAGTCCATCGGACAACACCTTTAATAAATATACTTTTATAGTAGTAAATATCTTACTACAGATCAGAAGTGGGATACACTTTCGCTCAACGATACAAGAGTGTACAGTGTATCCGTGTGTATATCCTGTGCATAGACAAAGGAAAATAGTACTCGGTGGAATAAAGTTCGAGCTTCATCGAAGACAGCTCTGTGCAGTGAAAATAACGTGTATTATTCAATACGAGTCTGTATTGAAAGACAAGGACGATGATCATAGCAGCTCACAGTAGTGTGCTTATGATCCCTTAAGTGACCGTTATTTCTACGGAAGCGTCACCACCTCAGGATCACATTTCAAGCCGATAGGCATTGAGAACCGTGACATCAGTCGGGATAACCAAGAAAGGAACGATATGTCGTCCGGGCCAAGCGGGCGAGATCGTGACAGGAGATCCGGGAGGACAAGGGATGACGATGGGCAGCGAACGAGACCGCCATCGCATCGCTCGAGAATACAGGGCCTAAGGGATGGCAGTCGACAACGACGCAGATCCAGGAGCCTCGAAGATCATACCCGTCAGCGAAGAGGGACGGCAGGATCTGATAACTGTCGGCGCGGAGAACGCCAGCGAAATCGACAGGCAAGAAGCAGGAGTCCGGTGGGTAGTACCGTGCCTCAGGGTGAGTCCGATTTTGCTAAATTAACTGAAGTGCTATCGACTATCGTTAAGACAGGTTCGAGACGGTCAAATCAGTATATTAATGAGAAAATATTGCCTGAATTTGATCCGGAGAAAAAAAAGACTTATCGGCTATGGAATGGTTAGAAAAAGTGAACATGTATGCGACCATATACGATTGGGATGGTCCACATAAAATTTACTTAGCTTCACTAAAGCTGAAGGGTTTTGCAAGAAGCTGGTACGACGGGCTTAAGAACGCACCTGTTAGTTGGGAAGCTTTTAATGTAGCAATTCTCAGACAATTCTCAGGGGAACAAGACTTTGGGAAACTTTTGGAACACGCGGTAGCGTATAAGAGTACTCCAGGTCAGTCCTTACAAGCGTATTGCTTTGAAAAGGTCAAAAGAATAAATCGAGTAAATCTAGAAATTCCCGAACAAAAGATTGTGGAATTCGTGATCCATGGAATCAATGATGATCAATTAAGAATGAGTCTAAGAACCTCGAAAAAGGATACTCTCGCGGAATTAAATCGATGTCTGGAATCCGTATCAATTGAAAAACCTAAAGAAATTGAGCATGCGAACGATGAGAAGGACAAGGCACGTCTTTTTGAACAAGCTAGGTCAAAACAACAGCGCACACGATTCGAGCGTGATGCATGCTATAATTGCGGGAAGAGGGGGCACATAAAGCGCAATTGCCCCGAACCAGAGAGCATTAAGAATAATAAAATCTAAACGGGCCTGCCGAAAAACCCTTATTTTACGAGCGACAAAGATGCGAAGACAAAATGTGAATTTGGTAAATTCCCAGGGCATACCGAGACGGAATGCCGCAAAAAAACTGGGAGGAGAGGGGGAAAAGAAAGCATGACTAGACGAGGTGCCGGCTTCAGGCGAGGAAGTAGCCTCACTCGAGGGGTCAGCCTCGCAAGAGGGGGTACCCTTACCAGGGGGGGCAGCTTCGCAGTAGGGGCACTCTCGCTGGACGTATGCAAGAGCATATGGCAAACAAACCTTTCAAGAAATGCGTTCTAGGCAAGAGAGAAAAAATATATACCATTGATTTGGGAAGTGACTGCTCTATTATCCGGGAGAGCCTAGCTAGACCCTTAGATTTAAAAATTTTATAATACAAGGAAAACTTTGTTAGCATTTAACGACGCAGTAGTCGTCCCGATTGCTCAATCTTAAATTAAAGTTCTGATCGACGAGATTCCTTTCAAATTAAGAGTTTTCATTGTAGTAGATGACCAGGTAACAGAGGAAATCCTTATAGGACAAGATATATTACTTAAGACCGGCATTAAGGCAATATCAGATACATCGGGAGTAACGTTCACTTTCGACAAACCGCGAAAAAAACGATAATGTAGAAGAAGTTAAGATGATAGACGTCGGTCTAGCGAGAGCGGTGAAAAAAAAGACAATATTAGTGAACAGGCCCATTCTAGCGAGTGACGACCCCGAGCGTGAAACCGAAGTGTACATACAGATGCAAGCGCGTTGGGTCTAGGGGCCACACTTATACAAAAACAGTAGAGAGAGAAAACGCGTGACCGCGTACTATAGTCGAAAGGCGACTCTCATAGAACGAAAATATCACTCTTACGATCTCTAAACACTGGCAGTATTGACGGCATTGAAAGCATTTCGGATTTATTTATTAGGAGTAAAATTTACCGTGGTGGCTGATTGCAGTGCCGTACGCGCTACAGAAAATAAAAAAATATATGCAACCACGAGTAGCTCGTTAGTGGGTATACCTGCAGGGTTGCGATTTCGAAATTGTCCGGGGAGCCAAGTAGCTTACGTCGACTATCTAAATAGAAATCTAATCGATTGCTGTGCCATCGATATTACGAAAAGTAAATGGATTAAGGTAGCTCAATTTCAGGATTCAGACATAGAGGTAATTCGCAAAATTTTGGAATTTGGCAAGACTCAAACGAGAAACTAAACGATATTTTGACAAGTATGGCCTTAAAGGAGGAGTTGTTTTCCAAAAGTCTGATACGGGTAATAAGTGGGCCGTACCAAGGATGTTTCGCTTCAACGTGGTGCGATTGTGCCACGATGAACAAGGACACTTCGCTCATGAGAGAACGTTAGAAAAAAATAAAAGAAAATTATTGGTTTAAAGGAATGAGGAAATTCACCTCTAAATACGTAAACGCATGTTTAAATTGCTTGTATATAAAGAATCGGCGGAGTGCAAGCCGGGGCTATTACAACCAATAGATAAAGTCGCTATTCCATTCCATACGATACATCTTGATCATGTTGGCCTATTTGTGCGCAGTACACGCAAAAATACAAAAATACTTTCCGTTGTGAATGGCTTTACGAAAGTTTGTATCCTCGAACCTGTTCGCGATACTTCCACGAAGGGCGTGATAGAAGCGCTGATTCAGTTAATCGCAATATTCGGGGTACTCACTCGAATAATAAGTGACAGAGGGATAGCTCTCACGTCACAGTCGTTCAAGGCCTTTTGCGAGGAAGACGATGTTAAGCACATCTCAACGCAGTGGCCACGCCACGTGCTAATGGACAGTGCGAACGCATGAACCGCACAGTTTTCAGTTTTCTCGAATACGATGTTAAGCACATCTCAACGCAGTGGCAACGCCACGTGCTACTGGTAAGTGCGAACGCACGAACCGCACAATTTTGAGTTTTATTGCAGCTACCTGTGCTGGAGGGGCAGTAGGCCGAGGTCAAACCGTACTGGAGAGGCAGTATGGTCGAGACAAAACTCCTTACGGGGGATCAGAGGTACTTTTGACCAGGTCCAGCCGAAAAAAAAGCCGGGGGACGCTGCCAAGGCATCCACGGATGCAGGGCAGGGGCAACAGAAGAGGGCTTTCGACACTCGACGATCCAAGCTGCCTACGTACGCAGTGGGGGATGTCGTCGTGGTAGCAGCGAGTCCTGTTGCAACCGGGGAGAGCTAAAAGCTGGTCGAGAAGGCGAAGGGGCCCTTCAAAGTGACAGCTGTTCTGCCTAACGACCGTTACGAGGTTCAGGATTTTCGAGACCTGAAGGAGTCGCCTAATCAGCGCGGGCTCGTAGCGGTGGACAGCTTGCAGAAGTGGGTCAGGTTAGACGCCACGCAGTAAGCTGGTGAGTAAATTATGTCACTTGGTGACAGGCCGCGAGTCAGTGACCCCGAGAATCAATCCTTGGTCAAGATTGTGCCGAGCGACGGGAGCTGGCGAGGCCAGGACAAAAGGGTAGTCGCGGAGTCAGGCAGACATAGGGCTGAGCAGGCCGGTTGCCAACTCAGTCTGCAGCTGTTACCTGGCAAGGCTAGCAACCAGTAACAGGTCGAGTCCATTGTCCATACTCGAGAAGTGGTCAATCTCGAACACGTGGAGCTTTGGGCGGAGGCCGGGACCAAAGGGTAGTCGTGGAGTCAGGCAGACATAGGGCTGAGCAGGCCGGTTGCCAACTCAGTCTGCAGCTGTTACCTGGCAAGGCTAGCAACCAGTAACAGGTCGAGTCCATTGTCCATACTCGAGAAGTGGTCAATCTCGAACACGTGGAGCTTTGGGCGGAGGCCGGGACCAAAGGGTAGTCGCGTAGTCAGGCAGACATAGGGCTGAGCAGGCCGGTTGCCAACTCAGTCTGCAGCTGTTACCTGGCAAGGCTAGCAACCGGTAGATAAGTTCCCGTCCGAATACCCTTCCGAACTAACCAACTCTTGGTAATGACTGTTTATCGATTGATGCTTTTAAGGGAATTGATCACTCCCCCATGAAGTGTAAATTGAGACGCGGTTAGAGCCATTCCCACATCTTAGCGTTTGATGTGTATGTAAGAGAGGGTCTGGTTTTTTTTGTTGAATTTCAGGAAATAGACCTATGCGAAAAAAAAGAGAGAAAAGGTCGAGGACGACCTAGGATGGTCAGGGAGGCCGAATGAAGTAAACATTTTCGAGCTTGGTCCAAGGGGTCCAATATCATGACTATTGCGAGAGGCTTACGGAGAGCGAGTCTGGAAACACTTAGCAATGCAGCGTTGCTGGACGAGAGTTTTCCTAAACAACGGGACAAAGAACGAGCTGAGGCCTCGCAAGGGTTTCGGGGCTGAGGACAGTTCGCACTGGACCGTTGACGAGATCACATACTCACATATATATATATATCGAATACCAACCTTTGTCATTATTACATTTTAAGGGACAATATAACTGCTCCCATCTTATACGAGTCCATCGGACAACACCTTTAATAAATATACTTTTATAGTAGTAAATATCTTACTACACGGTGAAGATTAATTTTTCAATTTTTCACAACATCCATTATATCTGATCTATCAAATTTCAGTTTTCCAACGGGTGCAGCTGGATACGTGAGCAGCAAAACCGTGATCACCGCACTTCTGATTGAACGTCTCCGTGAGACGACGCCGTGAGCAGAAATTCATTCAGGCTGCCTGATGATTCATCAGGGCCTGATCAGGTATCAATAAGGGATGCCTGATCCGGCATGCCTTATTAATGCCAGATAAGGGCCTGATTAGGTACCAATAAGGCGTGCCTGATCCGGCGTGCCTAATTTGTGCCAGATAAGGGCCTTATCAGGTATTAAGAAGCCGCGCCCGATCTGGCGTGCCTTATTTGTGTCAAATATGGACCTTATCAGGTATTAAGAAGGCGTGCCTAATCTGGCGTGCCTTATTTGTGTCAGATAAGGGCCTGAGAAGGTATGATAAGGCGTACTTGATCCGGCGTACCTTATTTATGTCAAATATGGACCTGATCAGGTATTAAGAAGGCGTGCCTGATCTGGCGTGCCTTATTTGTGTCAGATAAGGGCCTGATCACGTATCGATAAGGCATGCCTGATCCGTAGTGCCTTATTCATGTCAAAAATTACTGTGTATTATTGTGTTTACGCAGTCACGTTGTTCTATCCAGCCCGTTGAGACAGCGGCTTTTCATCAGAACTCATATACTAATGTCATTTAAATACAAGAAAATAATAAGGAACTAATAGCGTAGTGGTAACGTGTCAGTCGTTAGGTAGGTCGTTAGGTAGGTCTCAGGTAAAATCTTAGGTAGGCTCAAAATTAATTTCGACGGAAAAACGTCCGGATTATGAAGCCGGAAACACTCGTAAAAAAAAATAATCTCCAAATTTTTAATTTTTTTTTTTAATGATTATTTAAGAATCGAAAGTGCTGAATTCGTCGATTGGAGGGTAGTGGGATCAAATCCCGGTCAATGACTTTTTTTTTTTTTTAATTTACAGGGTTTTCAAAAATAATGGAATGTAACAGCTTCAAATTCATTCATCGATCATTCCTAATTGCTAATTTAAAAATAATTATATCTATAGCCGGACGAAATTTCTACTCGGGTTTTATCAGGTCCAGATAAGGCGTTTTATCAGGGCCGGATGAAGCGCCTGATCAGGGCCGAACGAGGCGCCTGATCAGGGCCGGATTTACCAATGCGTTACACCCCTGATCAGGGCCGGAGTTATTTAGCCTGATCCGGGCCGGATTTGGTATTGTGGCAACCTAATCAGGGCCGGATTTCTCCCTGATTAAATTTCTGCTCGGGGTGCTTTAGTAACTCAAACTGCTCGACTTTGCAATTTTATCACGAAAAAACTAAACGGTCACTATAGCTCAAATTTTGGCAATATAGGCGCATAAAGTATTCGTCAAAAACATATAAAAATTTCAATTCCGAAAGTTGGATTCGTAGCAATGATCGTACCTCCTTAAGCCTATATGTACGCGCGTTGAGAAGATTGAAACCACAGAAAACGTACGTGCATGAAGCTTTACATGTCGAAGACCACGAAGATTATGATGGAAGTCGTGAACGACCACCGTAAAAGTTTGCGGCAAATTTGCCCGCATCCCAGGAAGTCGAAAGAAAGCGAAATCGCAGCTTAAATTTTATGGCCAATCCGTCAAATCACGTCATCGTCGATGACACACTCGTGAAAGACGATGATGGTTAAGCGTTAAAGAATTTCCGGGCCACACTTCTGTCACAGCGTACAAAAAATTTAAAATGAAAAGAGAAAAAGTTTATGCAAACTACCAGAGCAGTATTTCGAGTCTACCATTTTATTTTAACCATTTCTGTCGCTTTCTCACTTGTTTTGAAAAAAAAAAAACAGAAAAAAACGCAACGACCACGCGAAATAATCATAACTAACAGCATATTTATGGCAGTGATAATGATCTTTCCGTAATACGCCTGAGTAACACGAAGAATATACGAGAGAGAATAAAGAAACAAAAAATCTGCTCTTATATATAGTAGTTAATGCGATTATCATTCCATACGAAATAGCAGTATAGTGTATTTTTTTAAAACTCAATCCTTAATGCGATTGCCATTCCTATCAAAGTGGCAATCACATTAAGAAAGAAGTGAAAATATAATTTTAGTATTGCGGGGTTTGACGTGGATGGATTAACGATGAGTACAACAAAAGCTTTTCACTCTCCGAATGAAATTGCAATTATCGCGTCGTGTATGTACCTAGCAAGTTTAGCTGGTAGTGAATTGCCTGAAAATAGTATATATATTTTATTTTTATTGTTAGGTTTAAAGTGAGTGTCAGTATTAGCTCCACAAACTTTGTTACTCTTAGCTGGCAGAAGAAAAGCCGGCAGAAAAGTCACATCTATAGAGTAGAATCTCCGCCAGAGAGAGAGAGAGAGAGAGAAAGAGAGAAAGAGAGAAAGAGAGAAAGAGAGAGAGAGAGAGAGAGAGAGAGAGAGAGAGAGAGAGAGAGAGAGAGAGAGAGAGAAACGCGGATTAAATATATATTTGAGTACTACAGTTATTGGCATATCCTCGTCTCTTGCTGTTCAATTATCCACATGCCAATGATCATAAGCATGTCCAAGATCGTATAAGTTATAACCGTTTACGCTATCAGATTCTCCGAGCGGCGTAGCAGCTTCTGATGCTGGCATACTTCCGTGGACCTCCCGTGCTTACTGTGAAAGATCGGAAGAAAAAGAAGACGAAGAAGAAGAGGAAGAAAACGAAGAATACGAGAGCCAGAAGCGAACAAAAAGTTTCAGACTCGGTTACCGGACCCTCATCGCGATCACGAGATGTAAATAATAATTACCATTATCATTATTTATGATATACAAAACATCGATGAGAAGCTTCGATAGCGTTTACATAGAGACGCCTCATGGCACTTGGGAAACTATACCGCATTCGAGCTTGCTGAGTTTTGCTCGATTCGTCAAAGCGGACCGCGCGCGCGCGTGTTTCCGCCTACCATTTACGAGAGACGCGGCAGCAAAAGGCGTCTCTTTTGATGCCGAGTAATTAGAATAAATGTTTTAAGAATTTCCACCCCACTCAAGTATATACCGTACTTTGGCGCAATAATCATATGCAATAGGAGGTTGGATTTTTCTAAGATATTCGCCAGGATCATATTTTTAATATTGTGCTAAAAACGTTACTGAACACGATCAATTCGAGTGGAATATCGTCAGGCCAAAGGGAATGAACTTCGGGTAAGCCGGGAATTTTTTTTTTTTTTTTTCAAGCAAACAGAAACAACGTCAAAAATCGTACACTGGGCTGGAGCCCAGCAGTTCATTGATGCGACAGTAAATTCCAAATCACACCGATTACCCCCGCCAATCTTCCCCTATGAGTAGCAAGACATATTTCGTGGACCAGAGATATGTTATTCCCTGCTGGAGTTGTCATTCGAGATAGAGTCGCTGTCTCGGAGAATTATTATTACGAACGCGTATTCTCTCGAAAGCTATTGCTTGTTCTTTGGGGTTTCTAGCTTTTTTTTTTTTCTGTCCAGTCGTAATATAGCGATAGTCGAGGAATTTCGCGACGCGGAGCATTGAATACCAAACGTTCGACGAATAATCATATAGCTTCGCTGAATCACATCGAACTTACCGATATAGGAAGTGTCGCAAGACGATCTAGAAATCTTTCGATCGTTCGAATCGTTGATAATGATCACGATTCAACGATGGATGACTATCGAGATCGGATGTGTGTGAGCGCATATACATAACGATCGTTCGCCAGCTTAGATTCAAGGCCTAGATCGCCCACGTATCATCCACATAGTGAGCTAGTGACTCGCATTCTCATTTATTCGATGATGCCACAAGCGCTTCGATCGCTGAATCAGTCTTGCGACATTATTATATTTTTCATGCTGTCAGTAGATATATTTTTATTGACACAAGGTAATCGCAATGATTTGTGCGCGGCCTCGTGCGACACACTCTGCTCAGAGGTTTCCTCGGTTATACCGTAAGTAAAAGAGACCTGGCAGTGGAAAAATCAACGACGAAAACACGAAGAATCGTGAAAACTAATATAGAACAGCGATTCTCTCGCGGTCAATCCAGAATTGTTACAGCATAAATCAGAGGGTAAAAAAAGACGAATATCTCGAGCTCAAAATCTCCGAGAGAGGGGAGATGGAAAAAAAGTTCATTGGGGGAAAAGCACTGGAAATAGATCGCCTACTTTTTTTTTTTTAACACAGACATATTATGTATATACATGTGTGGGTTAACGAATACGTGATTTTTTTTTCGTAAATATAATAAAAGGAATATATATATATATATATAGAGGGACTGAAGTAATAATTCGTCGAAAAAAAGTTGTCTAGTCGTAATTTTTCCAATTGGATTGACAATTTGGACGATGCACTCGCGAGATAATCGGGTTAATAACTCGATGACATAATATATAGGCGAAGTGTTTGCGGTGAATAATTTCAATGATCCGCGCGAGTAACGCGGTGGAACGTCTATATAGAGACGATTAATGATAAATAAAGGATTGTGCTACGCGCCACGTGGTTTTGCTCGTGGCCGATGATCGATGTCGATCCTGTCGATCGTCTTTTCCATGCGCACAACGATACACTAACTCGCGGATTTCATATGCGTGTATACGCCTGTGCGCGTTCGTCCAATGAGAGCAATCAGTATATCGATTACATCACTGAAGAAACATCTCAACTGTATCGCTGACGCGCGTTCACACCCACATATGAGTACAATAATAAACAGGTATACAAAAAACATATATTTATGTATACGGGGCATTTCAGGTCTGATCGACGACAGGTCTATGATCGATTCGTTTTACAATTTTCAAATTGTCGTTACAACCCCAAAAGTCATGCAATTTTTCGGTAAACTTATTCTTTGCCATAGGCTATTCAATAATGATATTTACAGAAAAAAATGTCCTTGAAAAAAAAAATGATTGGAAACGTTTTGAAAAATTGGGGAAAATCTCAAATGTGCTGAGCAAGATAGACATAATAAAAAAACTTTCGAGCCATATCCCAGCGTGGCCATCGGGCGTTCGCTTCTATATTTATCAATTTTGTTTAATCTCGAAAATAGATTTTTTTTCTTTTAACAAAAATAGAACCGAACGCTGGCCACTCTGGGCTATGGCTTGAAAAATTTTATTATCTAACTCAGGATTGTCGAGAATTTTTCCAGAATTCGGATTCAAGGCTTTTCGCCAATCATCCTCAAAGTTTGATTTTTCAAAATGGTAAATCATAGTTTGGTTTGAAAAATCGAAAAAAAGAATCGTCAAGGATTATAACGACGATATAAAAAATTTGGACCAAATCCCCACGGATAAGGATCATGGATATGCTCATTCTTGCCTCATACATAAAATGCCTCATGATATGCGTGATTTATATGTTATACTATTCGTTACGCTCGTTTCGAACTCTTGGCTGAGAATTTCCAAGGTTAGAACTAACGAGGAATATATGAGGAAAAAAAGAGGGGGGAAATAATTTATCGCTATGAAACGAGTCCCACCTGGAGGCTGAAATAAAGTGACAGCAATTAATATATTAGCGAAGGAGCTAAACGTGCAGAGAAAGGAGATTTCATATCAATTGTATATTATAAAGGCACACACGCACACATATATACACACATATATATATATATATATATATTAGGGTGTGCGAAAAAAAAACAATTTTTTTTTTCGGTTGCATCCACGAAAAAAAGTTGAAGTAAGGTAAAAAAAGAAGAATCCTAAAACGTGAGGTCAAAAAAAAATTATTTCGAACGGCGCATTGCATTTGAATATTTTCCATAAGAATAACACAGGAAAATATTGGGATTTCTGAATGTGGTAGTGCAACTCGTCAGAAAAAAATCACACAAAGATTTCATTAACATATTCTCATGGAGAATCGAATTCCCGACAAAAAAAGTTCTTACGAAAAATTAGCTCGGAACAACCGTTCAAGTGGAATATGACGCGAATGAATATAGTGGAAATAACGCTGTCTGAAATTGAATTGATAGGAAAAAAAAATAATTCAAAAGGCTGTAAAAATCGAATTTTTCGCTTTACGAAAAAACTTTTTGGGGGTTTTTTGTAGAGAATGTTCCGCTCTAACATACTTGCATGAAATTGTTCTCAAAATATTTCTCTTATGCAAAAAAAAATCAAGTACAACAAGAAATATAAAAGAAACGACGTTCATCATTGATCGTGTTTAGAAAAGCTTTATTCAATGAATTTGGTTTAATAAGATAGAATAGGTTTTTTTTACATTATAATGCTTAATAATCATCGTTTCTTTTTTCAAGAGTCTGTTTGTTGCAATTAGGGTATTTCTATCGATAATTTTGCACTATGCCCAATAAATATTGTAGCTGCTCTTCGTTTTTTGTTAATGAACCGTTACATGCTTCTATCAAAGCGACGTTGTTAGAGCAGAACATTCTCTACAAAAAACCCCCGAAAAGTTTTTTCGTAAAGCGAAAAATTCGATTTTTACAGCCTTTTGAATTTTTTTTTTCCTATCAATTCAATTTCAGACAGCGTTATTTCCACTATATTCATTCGCGTTATATTCCACTTGAACGGTTGTTCCGAGCTAATTTTTCGTAAAAACTTTTTTTGTAGGGAATTCGATTCTCCATGAGAATATGTTAATGAAATCTTTGTGTGATTTTTTTCTGACGAGTTGCACTACCACATTCAGAAATCCCAATATTTTCCTGTGTTATTCTTATGGAAAATATTCAAATGTAATGCGCCGTTCGAAATAATTTTTTTTTGACCTCCCGTTTTAGGATTCTTCTTTTTTTACCTTACTTCAACTTTTTTTGGTGGATGCAACCGAAAAAAAAAAAATTGTTTTTTTTCCGCACACCCTAATATATATATTGATCGTGACTTTACAACAGATGTAAATCCTGGTAGTCGCGTGCCGATACCGCAGTCCCGGATCAACGCAGATTCGTTTCGATACATAACACGCCTAATAGGCATTTCCGAGGAATACTGGCTCGTTCATCTATAGAGAACATATATACCACCGATATGCATACTCCCGATGCACGAATAGTTCCTGGAATATTCTCCAATGTTGGAATATAAACTGAGCGTCCTGAAGGACTTGGAAATTCGCCCGGGGAATTTATCGTGAGGTCAATTGCACCTAGATCTGACCGCTCGATGACAACGAAGAGAGAGAAAGAGAGAGAGAGAGAGAGAGAGAGAGAGGGAGAGAGATGCACATGAACAGACACGTGAATCGGGAGATTTTTTCCTCCATGCGGAACACGAGGAACGATTCACGAGTCATCGAACCCTCTTCTATATAGCCTTCCCAACTATCTCGTACATTATATATATATATATATATATATATATATATATGTACGAGATAGATTATGTATACGTGAATTCAAACGATCTCTAACAATTGTGGGTGTGCAACACAGTCCTGGAATTCTCCTGGAAATTCCATCGAAGATTCTCCAATCGTTCGGGATCGAATTGCAATTGTAGATTTATCGAGGTGCGGACATTTATTCGAGGTCGTTGCGCTCACTTTACACAGGTGTAACACATACATAATCATGTAGCGTGTCCCTGAAATTCTTCACCGACGACGACAGTGTTCGGCATGGATAATATAGCGATGATAAGGGGAAAAAGAAGGAGAGAAATGTGAATGACGCGAGATGGACCGTATATACCGCGATGAGTGTTGATGAGATTAATCCGCGAGAAAAATCGCGTCACCGCGCGTGTCCTGAATAACACGTTGCAAAATGATTAATAAAAGAGCGTTTATATCTACAGCGTCACAATAAGGATGAAGAAGAAGGAGGAGGAGGAGGTGAGGAGGGAGATAATGTTAGCTAAAGATGTGTTATATAGACGAATGAGAATTTCTTCAATATAGAGCGCGGTCGGCGGCCCCGCGTGCTGGCGCTCCTCGCGTGGCATTGCTCGTAAATAACGCAATTTAAATGATTGTACGGCATCAAAACGCGGAGCATTATACCCGCGTTTTGTACGTGGCTGTAAACTCGGTCGCTTCGCTCACTTCGATATGATCGGCAATAGGGAAAGAGGAAGAGGGAGAAGAGGAGAGTGCACATTTGCCATAACGAAGGCAAGGAAAATTACGATAGGAACATGAAGAAAAAGATGGTGAAGAATGAGAATGAGGAGGCAAGAAAAGAGCGAGGTGAAGAGGGTGGTACCCCCTCCTCTTACCTAACGGCACTCGTAACGCCGCATCTTGCCAATTTAAAATCACTTATCGAGCACCGCCCTGTACTGACTATTGCTCTCTCTCTCTCTCTCTCTTCTCTTTCTCGATGTATAATGTATATTCAGACACAAACGGAGATCAGCAACGGGATATATCGTCATTCACAATTGTCTTGACATTCTCTTCTAACTAGAAAAACTGAGTCACTGAGTACATAATAGTTTTGTGCATTCCTATACTTCTTACAAATACATCAAAGTATCATTTATCTTGATCCAAAATGACTCGAGCGATGTTCAACAATAAATCCGACATTCTCTTGTCGATGTGTGAAGAATTTATTATCAATTTCGTTTCTGAACTAGAAGCATATTATATAGATGTGAATTTAGATCAATGGAAAATCATTTTAAATAAGTTTGTGATCAAGTATATTGACGATAATTATTGTTTTAAATTTAAAAAAATATGAGGAATTGAACTCTCATATTATTAAAACTTAAAACTATAATTAAGCCTTAAACACAAAACGTTTTTTTTGTACCCCCATACACAAAAGGTAGGTCATTTTTGTCCAGCTCGTTTTCCACCAACTTAACGTATTATAAAAAATCTATAAAAATTCATATACTATCTTCGTACCTTCCACTATTGAAAAGAAAATCTTAATTAATTTTTTCCAACATATTATATGTATATATGTATATTGCACCGGATTCTCGACCTATTTGAACAATTAAAATCGGCTCGGACAAAAATGACCCACTTTTTGGGCTTAAGAGTTAAATTTGTATATTGTTTCATCGTTATTTCCGAAGACCTAACAAGCCTTCCCTATGATGAAGCGCTTTTCTCAATTTTCTCTTCCACACATTTTTTCTTCCTTCGTGGTTGAAGAAAAAATGGCGACGAAGCAATATGCAAATATAAAATGCATACTTGTTTTTATTACGTAATTTATGTAAACAGAGTATATTAATTTTAATTTTATCTTTTATTAAGTTCTCTTTAGCTTGATATGGTGTTTTTTTTTTCTGCTAATTATGGCATATTTTCAGATTCCGGGGCGGTCCTTATCTCATCGAGATCGGATAAAATTCCTCACATTAATTATAAAAGAATAAATTCAAACAACTATTCACAATTATTTCGTCACAAAATCATTTTTAATCGTGCCTACGGATAATTCAAATTTTTTTTTCGTTATCAATCGGGAAAATATCACGGCGTGATTTTTTTTTTTCCATCTCGAAGAATAATTCGATCGAAAATGAAACTCGAGGCACACCAATACGAGATTCCGTAGAGATTCTTCCTTTTTTTTCTTAGGTTAAACAAGTGAAAGGGCCGCGTAGACGATATGCTAGACGCCGAGAGGTAGACAGAAAAAACAGATATAACATAGAGGGACAAATTCTACTCGAGTAAGAGAAACCTCGGCGATGTAGATACACTCGGCATATAGGTCTGTTTCCAAGAAAAGTATATTTACCCGTGGAAGGAAGGGAATGAGGAAAAATTTCGTACAACGCGCCAGCCGCAAATCTAATAAAGCTACCCAAAGGCAATAGCAGAGGGGCTGGGGGGTTCTCGAGGGTTGAATACATCCCCGAAGTCTTACATTTTCCTATATACATGAACGATAAGTCGTCTACGACATCTCCTATCGGTCTCGGGAACATATTCGTCGAATTTTTTCTGTTTCCATTTTTCGACGGTATGTGTGGTGGCCCGGAAGTGAGCCTGAAAGCCCACAGGGTATATGGAAGCTCGAACAACGAAAAAGCAGTCGAATGTACGATGAAAAGAAAGAGTATATTCTTCGAGTAAACATGGCAATGACGGGGGATAAACAAGAAGAATTAAATGAAAGGGTCGAGAGTCAATATTGCTCGCAAAAAAATCAATCGAAGATATACACAGAGAGAAATAAATATATGTGTCGAAAAAAAGTTTTACTTTTTTTATAGTCAGTTTTGACGTCAGCACACAATTTCATATTTTGGTGTTAGAAAAGCGAGATCCTTCATATATATCGTCCTACGGTTGGAGCGCAATGGTGAATGTGTGAAATGTGGACGAGCGTCAGTGGTAATTAATGCCATAAATTCAAGTTCAGCAGTACGCGAATTTTTTCCGGTCGTGCAATGAGAGACGCACTTCGATTTATCAATTTCGCATGTCGAGTCAGTGTTCACTGCGCTTGCTATCGTGGTCCGCTGATGTCAAGGAGTTGTAGGTTGGGCTTTACACCTTCAATGCACCAACAGATTTTTCACGATTTTCGACGACCGGTAGTGGGTTATATATATATAGCACGTAAACCATCCTCGGAGCGTCGTTTATACACATATATACATGTAACATACAGATGAAACACGGAAGTCGGTAAAAGAGACCTATATAGCGATTTTTCCGCACGGAAGTATGGCTCGAGTATGACTTAGCACTTCCGACCTAGTCCGGAGATATATAGCAAAGCGGCAAGGAGAGCCACTCCTCCTTATTCCTATTTTTCTCTTATCTTCTTACCATCTTTCTTTATGTGCCATTTTTTTAATCGCAACTTCTCGACGATGTACATTATTTATCCCCCGATATTCCAAGCCCCGATACTATATTTCATAGATGCGAGTGGTTTGATGCGTCGATTGGTCCATCTGAACTCTCTGTCTCACCTTTGCGAAGCCCCATTTTGATCTATCGCAGATCTCACCCCCATTGAACTCACGAGTTACTTTTCTCAAAGCGAAAAGTGTCGTCTTGTCGTTCTTTCGGTCAAGGCTGAAAATGCTTATCGATTTCGTCTTTGTGGAAAATTCTGATCTATATCACCTATATGTATGTACATTCCGTGTACACATACGATCAGAAATTTGCCTCTAATGACAAATGACGTTCAAGGTTTTTGTCGTAAACTGATATATCTAACTTCCTCATATACGCAAAAAAAGGCTTTCTTTGCTCCAATTGGCATTTTTATGGTAACAATTATAACTCTTATGAGAACGGAGTGTCCAGAAGACAAGTTAGAAATCAAAATTTTTATCTCCGTGGGTTCTTCATAAGTCTGTCAAGTTAACCGGCACATAGGTCGAAAATGTTTTTTTTTCCACTCAATTTTATTTCCTCCCTATCACGACGGCCAATCTGTGTATGAATAAAACGAGATAAATACTTTCAAGATATTTAAGATTTTCGACGTAATAACGGAAAGTAAACTTTGTACGTATGTACGAGGTTGAATGGGATGGAACTGTATAAATGAACAAACTTTCAATGAATCAGTCGCCCGATCGAAGTAACCCGACAGCAAGAAAGCCATATAGAGAAACCGAGAAAGAGAGAGAGAGAGAGAGAGAGAGAGAGAGAGAGAGAGAGAAGGATCAAAGAAGGTGTAAATCCGAGTTAGGTCCAGGTTCGTTATCGATAGTCAGAAAACCATTTAAGTTTGTCTGAGAATAGAAAGCAAGCACATAAACGTGCATACAGAATTAATATTGAGTGAAAGAGAGAGAGAGAGAGAGCGAGAGAGAGAGAGAGAGAGAGAGAGAGAGAGAGAGGAGAGAGGAGAAGGAGGCATAAAGGCATACAATCTTAAGGGAGAATAACCGAGAATAGCTTTATACTCTTACTTCTTTGAGAATATTAATGCTCTATAGGTATGCCTATTATCCATTATAGCACAATTCGTGTAACGTGCTTGCAGCCCTCGCAAACCCTCCGACGGAATAAAGATCACGTCTCTCTTTCTCTCTCTCTATCTCTCTATCTCTCTCGATCGGTATACAGTTCCTTACAGCATCTCAAGTTTGGCGGCTGTACACCGAGGCCATATTTTGCCATACTTCAAATACAATACGGCAACAACGGCATGAGCAAAGCGTAAAACTCTCTCTTTCTCTCTCGAAAATTGTTTTGAATTTCTATCGAACACGCGGCTTACACGCTCATATCGGGCTTGGCTCTGCGCGCATTATCGCGCTTCGAATGCTGTTCTATATAGGTGCGCGAGGTTATTGTAAGATCGCAGAGTTGTGGGGCATATTTCTGCGAGTAATTTTTTTTAGGTCAAAAGTTTAATGTGAACCGAAGGTCACAAAATATGCGTGACCTCCTTCTTTCTTCTATCATAATGTTATGAGAATAGAAATTACCTTTTATAAGAATGAAAATCAAGAAGAGAACAACGTTGATACACTACGACCTCGATTTAGGGAATAGCGGTAAGACCGGCACCGCATCTTGCTTAAATCGAAGTTGCGCATTTTAATCTGCCCGGCTGACCTTGTAACTAGCGGTGCCGCGATAGGCTTAAGCACTTCTCCCACCATACACCACTTCGATCGATATTCACCGGAGAGTGGGAACTTTCGCTTAAATCGAAGTTCCCAAACTGAGAAACTTTTTGTTTTAATCGAATATATCTTAATTATTGTACGTCTAACAAATTTGTTCGAATCGTACGTAAACGAAGTGAATTTTTTTTTTTCATTTCGATCAACTTTCTTAGAAGTAATTTAGCATTTATATTTCAAAGGAAATCCGTTGATCTAGCGTAACATGCTTGGAACATTCGGAATTTCGTCTCAGAAATTCATCAGATCTGACGGTCGATAAGCCATATAACAAATTTCCCTGCTGTCCAAAGGAATAACGAGAGCGAGAGAGAGAGAGAGAGAGCCTGACAACTACTTTGCTTTTCATTTGATTTTACATTTTTCTTTCTTTCGCCATTTTTTTTCTACTTTTTCTCTCGCGATGACGGGCCGCACGACGATAAAATCGATTATGCGAGAATCGTGAAGCCGCGTCCGCTGCAATATGCATGAATCTACGCGCGCGCTTCGAACATGCAGTTAGTGGAGTGCCGCGTGTGTATATATACCGTGCGTACCTGCTACACGATTTAATTCCATCTCTCGCTACGATTGCTCCGGAATAATCTTCAATATAAGCGACTTTATGCCGCACATAATTTTCGGGACGAAGATATGAAAAAAAGTGTGAATAAAATGCTTCGCAGGTATATACATAAACTATATTAAATTATTAAGAATTTACTAATGGAAGATCCCCTCCCTCGAATTGCAAACATATACTTTATCGTTCTATCATGAATCATAAAAAATTTCATCGCAAGGAGACATTGGTGTTTTGATGAATGAAAATATATTGATAGAATTTTCTCAAATATTTGTAATCGCATGAAAATATTAAGACCTGAATGTAAATTGCAAAGATAAAGACAAAGTCTAGTTGAGAAATTCAGTGGAAAAAGAAGCGCGTTGTGTGTGGCGTACCTACCGTCAAGAGGAATATTGAAAAAAAATTAATCACGATTCTTGTTTATTCGATTAGCTTTTCGTTGCGTTTCACCATCGATGAATAAAATCATCGGAAAGCATTTTTCTTAAACAAAGATTTGAAAAAGAAGCTACCGTCTCCTCATATTAAATATCATAATGTTTTATACCATTTTTTATATATCGCTTTTTTAAGAGCGTTAGTCATGACTTGGGTTTTGGATTCGCGTGGACCTTCATAGCGTTCTGGGGTTAATTTTAACAGCACATTTTTTACGGTTTAGGGGATGCATTACAGGATGTACATTTTGTATGATATCCTGGGAAGTGTTATTCCTCAAATTCAGCACTTGAAAGAAAATCATGCGTATAAATAAACGGAACATGAAAATTCACGAAATGGAAAAGGAAGAAGGAAAAATCAGAAATCGAGTTATAACAATGTTAAACTCGATTACTTGGTAGCTTGCAAGAATTCCCTGTGTACACCGTGCATGCGGAATATTGTACCAATGTGAGTGTGTGCAGCCGAAGAGCGAGAAGAAGAAAACGAAGAAAAAGGCTACGATAGCTTGAAACAAGAGCTTCACACATAGCAAACTCGTTTCTCGATTACGATACTGGTACGTTCGGCTGCGCGCGTGGGGAAACGTTGAATGAAAAGTAGTGAGAAAAAAAAAGAGCAGCCAAGAGGGTTTCCCTTGGTCGTTTACCGCCAGAGCTCTATCGTCGCTGCTTTTGGTTTCCAATTTCACGTGTTGCTCCATATACGCTCTCTCGGTACCTCGATTTCAATATGAAAACGAAACACGGCGACAGGAGTTTTTATTTTTTCATTGCTCAAATCACTGCGTTAACATGCAGTTTGTCAGTAGTCGATAAATTTTTATGGAAAGGTTATGCCTGAGATTACGATGGATTATAAGAATGAATTTTTATTGACTCTTGTATCTCGACTAAACGTCATCGAGTTGCTGGATGAACCCTCTCTCTCTCTCTCTCTCTCTCTCTCTCTCTCTCTCTCTCTCTCTCTCTCTCTCTCTCTCTCTCTCTGAGTGTTTCGAGCATTCGGGCTGAATTCATCTCGTTCATTGACGTTATCGCACGTGCACCGACTGCTTGATAAATGTTCCGGGAAATAATACACGTCACTGGCATATATTTTCCAACATCAACGAGTTTAGACAAGTAGTGATTATGAGAGCACGTGTGATGATGGTCAATCGTGTAAAAATTAAAAATAATTAAATTTATATGTATGTATAAGGAAATTATATCTTTAATCGTAGTTACATAGCTGCAACAATCGCGATAAACCGTATCGACACTTTGTCTTTGTATCCCCTCAAAATTGTGCTTTGCGATGTCAAATTTGACATATGAGAAACAAATTTTTATTTATCTGACGGTATGAAAATATCGGACATCTCAACAGTGACGGACCTCTTGAAAAAATGCATGAGAGAACGAGAAAAAGAGCGAAACAAACGATTTTGCGGGGGAAAAAAAATACATTTTAACTCATAGTCGTGCAAAGAGAAGGCTGAGAGCCCAAAAATCATTGCGCAAAGTTCAAGAGATCCTCAACGCGGCACAAGATCAAGCGGCAAAGAGCAAGAGAAAAAATGCACAATCTCAAGTTTGGTCTGAACTCGATTTTTTTATTCGATTTTTTTTTAGTGCGGTACAAACACGACAAAATATGAGTCTATACACGATTAACTTTTTCACGGAGGAAGCTTTGTGATGATGAAAGAAGAAAAAAAAAACAGTTTCGAGATACTTGTGCGAAAGTACTTGATAATTTCTGAGAAGAATTTCTGAGAAGAAAAATCCCCTTGAGTTGTGCAAACTTTTGAGACATCGAGTTGAAAATTGGCAAAAAAGATTGGATAAAATGATGGATTTTTTTGGGTTTCGAATTGGGAGAAAATTGCTGAAAGGGTTTCGAGAAAAATGAGAAGAACAGAGGATGCAAGTTGATGCATCTCGTTTGTAATGCTTTCTCAAGTAGACACAAAAAATTCAGAAAGTCAATTGCTAGTAGCGTAACCTTTCAACTTGTTTTCTAGCTCTGAAAAAAATATGTACTTTCCATCGAATATACACAATCGTGCATGCGCTCGATGTCATTGTTTTTTGCACGCACCGGAGACCTACAATGAAAAAGGCACGCTTGAATTCCCTACGCAGCTTTCGCATTATATTAGGCGAATACTCATTCACGCGTATAAGAGCGAAAAAAAAAAAAAAAAATGCTTGGAGTGGACGTGCTAGACCTGTGGTGCCTTTATTGCATGCATTTTATAGTAGCAGCTATGGAGCGACAGGTCGGCCTGTAAGAGGAGCAAAAATATATATACGCGTATATATACGTATCCACTCTCGGGACATAAAATACGACACATTTATGGTGTTTGCTCTCGCGACGCGTACACCTCGTGGCAATTGTTTTATTTCGAAAATGACGGACCGAGCGTGAACTCTTGAGAATGAGATGCCAGTGGTAAAAACGCTTAGAGGAAAGAGAGAGTGAGAGAGAGAGAGAGAGAGAGAGAGAGAGAGAGAGAAGGAAAAATAAAAGTCTATTCGGCGTTAAAGAAAAACTCCCACACTCGAATAAAATGGTGGTCATATTTTTTCTCCTTTCTCGGATATTAAAGGAACTTCGTGAAAATATATGTCACGTTAGAAAAAAGAGCGCTTTTATTTTTTTTTTAATTTTTTTTTTCAAGTATCGTATGAAATAATGAAAATAACCCTTTCAAGGGCAGTGGCACTTCTAGAATGCCACCGATTTTCCTGTGCTTTTCGATCAAATTCAATATTTTCATAATTTTTTTTCTCAAAAATTATGCATTTTTGAAAAACATGACGAGACAGCTTTTTTGTTCAAAATTTTATGCAGAATACAATAAAATTTTTCTTGTTTAGAAATTTTCAATTTTTTTGCTTAAGATCGGCCAATATTGCCGCCGCCATCTTGAATTTATCAATTTTGACTTCAGATTTGTAATCAGCAACCCCAAAACCATAAGAATACGATAAGAATAGTTTGATAAAATTTCCAGTTTAATTGCGCCCCTGAAAGGGATAAAGAGCAACATATATACGTGTTTAAAAACCCAAACCCAAAACGATAAATTTGAAATTCACTAAAAACGAGTGATATGCAGTACAGTAGTTCTTCACGAAAGGTTTCTGTCAATTTTGGTCAAAAATTTTTTTTGCTGTTACAGTTTCCTTTAATAATTTTTCCGTTGATATTATAAATAAGTTGTGTTTTTTTTTTCTTCAATGAGCCTCCATCGTTTTTGTTCTTTTTCAACCTCGTAAGAGCGGTACGAAACGTGCGGTTGTTCGACGAGGAATGAAATGCTCACATATATGGACGAAAGGAAGAATAGAGTCGGAAACGAGCCAGGGTAGCAGAGGGCGAGCGCTCGGAAACGATATAGCGTGACGGAACGTCCTTTTGATCTAATAATTATGCGACGTTATCGCGGTGCATTATGAACTTCAATAGACGGAGAAGAAAAAAAAAAAAAAAACAGGAATCGTTATATCGTACCTCTATACTTGCCTGAATGTTTCGCGTATGTATTCGAATTGTGGTTCATGGCATGAACATTTTGTTTTACGTTCAGTCTATAAATGCATTCCCCGTTTCTAACATACGCAGTAGTCTTGAAAAAGAGCATGCATGTAACCGGATGTCAACGTAATTCCATTAACGTTAACAGAGAAATTTCACGACTCGCGGTGCTTGTTATGCAGGAGAAACAATAACCATAATAATATCGATAAAGATGAACCGAAACTATGTCGAAAATCACGAACAACTCGTAGAAAATTCGTCTCTTTCTCAAATATATGTACGGCTCAGGTAATGAAGTAAAAATATTGCATAGGGAATATTCTTCGAGGATTTGCTTTCGATGAGTTTGAAAATACGTAACTGTATTTACAAACTCGTTATGAATAAATCTATACGAAGCTTTCCTTCGAGACTTCACGTACAAAAAAAAAAACGAAAAAATGTTTTTTTTTTTACCTTTTTCACAAAACACACGAACGAAAAATAAACACTGCAGTTATTTCAGGTAGCCTTTAAATACAAATTATGAAACTGGCACGTACTATCGAGTACACGGAATCGAACGTGCTATTTTCACGATTACGAGTCGTTACAATGACTCAGCATCAGTATAGTTCTTCATGCTTCACGTAGCTAATTAAAAGTTAAAATAAATAATGTATACTTGCGTTGATATCAGTATATTACGAATTTTTATTTTAATTTCGTTTGTTTGTTGCATTACCTCGCTGTCGCGTTCTCAATGGACGTCTTTGTCTCTGCGAGATGGTCGAATCCGTAAGAAAGAGCAGAAGTATCAAGCCGACGATGACGCGCTCGCGCATCCTCGGAATTCCCATGTCAAGTTCCGAACGTGAGAGCTTTTCAGATCTCGGAGATGAAAGCTCCGCGAATTTTTATTTTCTCGCCCCGTTTATGCGCGTATATTGTCAATTGGTCACGAAAGATCATGGATTTCTTTATACCGAGTTTTCATTTGCGAAGGATGCAGCCTAGAGACGTGGCCACTAGTTGCTTCGAGAAAACTTTTCACTCTCTCTCTCTCTCTCTCTCTCTCTCTCTCTCTCTCTCTCTCTCTCTCTCTCTCTCTCTCTCTCTCTCTCTCTCTCTCTCTCTCTCTCTCTCTATCTCTCTATTTTGCTACGGACCTCGACTCGGACTCACTCTTAGCACGACAATCAAACGATCGAATTGTGAAACGATTTTTATTTTTATCCAACACTTTTTTTCGTTATTGAAACAATTTTATCGTTTTGTTTCTGCCGACACTAGACGAGAATCGCTCTGGGTGATGGAAATTGTCGTCAAATGTCTCTCGGAAAGATCTGAGAATACGAAGATTGAGCTCTGTACGTCGATCTTTGAATCGATGAAAGATTTTCTGCGTTGAATTAAGCAAATAAAAAAACTTTCTCATTTGCTTTCTCGAGAATATAGGAAAAATTTATACTACATCGGAACTGAAGAGAATTTTGAATTTATTATTTATTTCTTTATTTTAAATGAACAAAATCGAGTAATTTTCTCTATTCTCGTACTTTCACGGTATTTCCACATATCCTGCAGAAGGGCGTCTCATTATTTTTTCGCTCCGCGTAACTTTAAAATCCCGCAAGTGATCATGTGAATACGAATCTCTCTCACGCACGCGATTCTTTCTTTTCCTCGTGGTCCATGGTTCTCTTGATTCAGTACTCTTTCGCGGATAAACGTGTTCGTTTTTTTAAAGGCTCAACTTCGAGATTACGAGAGAGAATTGCTAGGCGCGTAAAATAAACGAAAGACCAGAGCTATTTGAGGCGAAAAAAAGCTTTTTTTTTTCACGCGATGTTCGCGTATATATGTATATATATGGATACGAATTATGTTTTGTATGATTGAGAATGCAAGCTATGGGCGAAGAGAAAATTACTCGTCAACCGGACTATATCATTTTTGTTCTCGCCAACACAATCGCGACATCAAAATTCCCAGCGTCTTTTGTGAATCCGATTATTTTTAATTATTTTTCTCCACCTCAAAATGTCAACGCGCGAGTATACTCGAGAACTTGACGCTTTTTTTTTTCTCTCGATTGACGATACAATGCTTACCCGGAAGCCCGCGAAAACAAAACTCTCGACTATAGTTTCAATTAAGAGAACAAAAACTCTTTATTCCACGTTCCTTCGTTGTAACCAAGACAAAAGGCGCGCTGAACCGGAAATTCCTTACTCCTCGTGAGGTTATTGTATATTTTTTATTTTTAAATCGCGTAAATTATTCTGCACGAGTGTCAAAAATCCGTGAAGATCGTTCCGGTACAGGGGGCCCGAGAGATATGGCGTCGGTGGAAAATGAAAAAATTACGAAGTAGTTTAGTCGCGTTTTGGTCAGACGCGAGGATGAATTACGCATGCTCCGAGATCCTGGAAGATTTCTACTCGATTTACTTCGTATTCGATACGTTTATATGATACCACGCGCAAGTGATAAAGTCGATTCGAAAAATTGCCGAAAAAAAAACTCGTCCTCTTCGATAAACGTTTAGTTTAAATCACTCTTTTTATTTTTTATTTTCATGCTATTTAAGTCTATCGATTAAGGTTCATCGGTAAAAATTGTTGAATAAAATTCTCTTCTATTCACGACAGTAGAATGACAAAACTTATTCGGCTCAACGGGATAAGATCAGTAAAGATTATAGCTAAAAAATTTCAAGATACGACAATTCGACGCCGAATACAACACGTACTTTCTTCTACATAATTGAATGGACTGTCTAACGTGACGAAGCTTTTGTCGAAATGATAACGTATTTGTTGCGGTAACCCGGGGAAGTGAGGAGTTATCGCCACGGCCGAGCCTGGCGGACTGACAAATCGGCAGTGGTCGCGTGGCGAACGAACAACCCGCGCGAACGATACGAGAGAGAACACCGTCGTGGCTTGGCTATGCTGACTATAGCAGGAGTACCAGCGGTAAACGAGCAGCCAGCAAGCACCACAATTCTCCCCCACCTTTTCTGACAAACTGCAAGCGTGGGAGGCACTATATAAGCTACTCTTGATCTCTTCGATTCTTTTGCTCTCGCGATATTTCTCTTCCTCTCATTCTCCATCGACGACTATATAAAAAGCCTACACGTTTTTATCGCGACTGAGAATTAAAAGAGAATTTTTTTTTTTTTTTTTTTCAATTATCAATGATGCATTGAAAATTAAATAGTCAATTATCGATTATACGCAATTTATTAACAAAACAGTTCAATTAGAAAAAAAAGATTTCCGTTCTCAATTACGATCGTTAATTATTTACGATCTCTCAATTTATTATTTGAATTAAGGATGTATGAGCACTAGCTTCACGATCATATAAAAATCTGAATTTTTTATATGGTGTAGCAGAAGTGTATATGATAAAACCTGCAAAATTTCAAAGTGGGTCAACGACTCTTTACGCGAGTAATTAATTCGTGAAATCAAGATATTTATCCCACGCCATATACGAATTCTGGGCTGACGCAACTTTGAAACAGAAATTCGTATCTTTCACGATCAGATACGATCAATATTAAAACTGTTAAATGTTCAGAAAACTATCACGATTACATACGTTCCATAAAAAATGGGGGTTAACGAACCTTTTGACATACAATTATCGATTTTAAGGAAATTTTTCGCGTGTGTCGCATAATGAGCGGTCCGACTCTCTCTTGTTTCATGCGTGCCCCTCGCCCACCGCGCTCACCCGCGCCCTCGTTTCCGTTCATTTCCCGCCACCTTGTGCTCATACATCCTTAAGCAAAAAAAAAAAAATTCATTATCGTCAACCATTGCGAAGCCTTTGTCAAGAAATTCACGAAAACATTTTTCATAATCATATAAAAATCATATGAAAAAATCATGCAAATTGAAACATGCACATTGTTTCTTGATTATTTTTTTTTCCCCATGCACGAAACTTTTTCTCAGCGTCTACCGCAATATCGGCTTTCTCATGGACGAAGCTTTGTGTGTACGCAAAAAATTTCAAGTAGAAAATTCCGCCTCGACAGGTGAAAAGTTTGCTTAACTAAGTAGCGGCCAGCATACATTTTTCCAAACACTCAAAATTTCACAAAGTCCAAACCCACTTTATCGATGCTCACCAAATTCAATACCCCAACATCCGTAAACGTACACGTTGGCGTAAAAAAAAGTTCGAAATTTCATAAAATCTGAACCACCGTGCGAGTTTTCGCTAAAATTCAATACCTGCACTTAAGGGAGTACCCTCGGTAAATCAATTGACAAACAGAAAATTACGAAAATTTGCAGAGATGTCAAAATCTTTCCAAAAATGACTCAGTTAAAATTTTGTAATCTTTGGTTGACTTTGAAAGAAGATATTAATAATTTCATTTCGAAGCTCTTAACATGGCGGGGTCTTATGGGAATCTATGATTTTGACGCACATTATCATTTATCAAGTTGGAATTAACAAACAGATTTTGATAAAATTTGAAGGAGATGTAAACGAATATCCCACGAACATTTTTCTCTTTCCAAAACATGTAAAGCTTGCTTGTGTTAGGAGAAATAACTAAAAAAAAGACAAGATTTTCGAGCAATTCACAAACGTGGCAACACGACAGCCGTCAATTGCATCATTTTTAAAGTCGTCGTTTAGGTTAGAAATATTTCTTTTCCCGTAAACACTGGGAATCTATTTTCCCACTTCACTCTGTCGCACTCGATTATCATACATTTTTTTGGAAAATTTTTTTTCTCTCCAATAATACCTGTTTTCGCTCATTTTTCAAATTAATAATACACACAGAAACCGCTCGCTGGCTGCTTCAGTGTCCAATACATAAGTATTATACTTGTACGTGAGCACGTACACTAAAGCAAGGGATGCGATGTTGACAAATTATATACTACGTTACTCAAGTAGAAGGTTAAAGTTCTCTGACTTACGTCGTATCGAGGGTACTTCCTTAAGGTAGTTCTATCGCTGCAGACTAGTCAATTAGCTATAAATGTCTAAATGATGATTCCTAAAAATATTGGATATATGGGTTAAAATTAATAAATATTAAATAAGCTTACCCAGGTGAATACAATTAATCAACGGTTTATTATAAATAATTACGTAACTAGTAAAATAGTAATTGCAACGACTCAAGTATTACTAGATCTCGTATGATATTTACGTGTGGCAACGTTGCGTTTTCTTTCTCTTTTCATTCTCGTGCCCTCTCACTCTCTCGCCCGCTCTATTGACGTTGACGCGGAGAGGTTATGTTGTTCGACTTGTCAAATACCGCTTTCGTTTCGATATCGCGTTGCCACATTTTTTCACCGTCACGACATTATGCCATAAGTTGTGTATCACTACCCGGATGCTCGTATTAAAATCAGTATAGCTTAAAAAATTGGTCGACAATCATATTTTTTTTAGGCCCGTTAGATTTTTACGTGTTTAATGAATCTAAGTCTCGTTTTTTGTAAGAATCTTTTGGATTTTCGGTAAGATATATCGTTTTAAAGTGACCGGAAATCGGTTCTTCTATATGCCGAAGCAAATTTGCCTTGAGGAATTGGCATTTTCAAGTATTAATTTCTCCGTAATTAGGTCGATAAGGGGCATTGACGTTTCGCGAAATGAATAAATATATTAAAATTGAAGATATAAAAAAAAAAAAATTTTAATCTTATGGATTAGTTACCACGATAGAACTACCTTAAGGATCAACTATGTGTTCTCCTTTAATGATACCACGCGTGTTTACAAAGCTGCTTCGTCTCGACGGCAAAGTTTCAGCTCGATAGCTCCGTATTTTCCATTCTCAAATTACAAAAATTTTCTTTTTTTCTTCATCGCCCACACAACACGCGCAAGCGGACATTGGGACATTATTTTCAACGCATGATTTTTTATGAGTGTTGGAAATATTTACGAAAATGTGACCATTTTTGTTTTGTTTCGTGAAAAAAAAAAAACGCTTTCTCTATGATGAAGAAAATTTAATAAACGAGTTCAACGAGCGTTGAGAATTATAATGAAGCTTTCGTGATGAAGATCCGACACGAGCTTTGTACTTGAAATTTTTTTTTTTTCTCTTTTTCAAACTTGATATGCCGACTCGATTCCCGCAGGAATGGGGACACGGTCAAAGGGACAAACCGGTGGAGTATCTCGATGGTTTGGCTGTCTCGAGTTTCCGATGATTTTCTGGGCGTTTTAAATATACATCGTCAGATACAGATAAAAACCAAACGGTATTATAGGATGAATGAATGTGAGAAAGAGAGAGAAAGAGGAGAGTAGATTAATAGACAGAAAGGCGCGAACGAATTTGTTTTCGTTCGTTCAAAAAAAAGGGGGGGGGGGGGGATCGTCGTAAAAACGGGTAATTTGTCAACGACGCGGAAGCTGCCGCTCCGTGCGCGTCGTCGATCTCATTTGCACCACGAGATAGATTCGTATATTGGTCGTTCTCAGCGCTGATCTCGAAGCGACTTTTCCTCGTGAATGTTGCTCTCAACGTAAAAATAGTGTGACCGATCTGACGCTATATACTCGTGGGACGAGCGGTATGGCAGCAACGCGCGTGTGTTTGCTACTCAACCAGCATATCCCTCCCGTTCACATGTATAACTCTCAAATCTCAGATTTAGTAGCGGTACGTGCGAGAGTTATCTCAAAATTAAGACCCTTCAATCGTATAATCATCGACAAATAAATACAATTACGATAACAAAAAGTCGTGAAAATTATATAAAATACGAGTATTTTCAATAGCAAAAAATGTCAACCGATTCGCGTCGTGTCGAGCCGTTGACTGTCGAGTCGGCCAAGGATGCGTGTGTATATGCACGGTCTCGCAGGTATATCGCGGTTTACATGTGGTGTTATGGCCATTAGACGGGAACGCGTCAAAAGCGACTGCCGCTTTTCCTCTGAACCTCGACCTGCACGCAGTTGTTTGGACCTCTGTCCGCAGCTCTGCCATCGGGGTATACCGATATATACAGACGCGCTATCCAGGGTTAAAGAAAGAAGAAAAAAAAGCTCTCGACAGGAGCAGCAACCACCGAGTTTGGCACGCTTCGACGCTTCGGCTTTTCCGCATATCGTCGTCGCGGTGGGCAAAAGATCGAAGGCGTGCGCATGTACCACAAACTAGTCCCGGAAAACTATCGCACGTTCCTTCAAACGCTCGCGCAACCACGTACGAGTTAAAATACATAAAATTCTGGGCAATACGATTCGAAGGAGAACGAGTTATAATGTTTACCATTTGGTAATGAATATGAAATAAAATTTGTCGATAAATGATTAAAAAATAAATTTTTCAACCAATTTATTGATCCTGTTTTGGCATTATTATTATTTTAAATCAATATTCTTAGCATCGTCAATATAGTCAATTTTTTTTTTCAAATTTTTTGTAAAATAACTCAAATCTAAAATTCTGAATGAATCAATTATATAACATTAAAATTAATAAAAATCAAATATCAATGAAATATTTGAATATTATGACAGGCTTTTGATAAATTTCCACTAACTCATTATTCATTCATTAAAATATTCCTCAATTAATCATCATCTGTATTTAGAGTCTGATAAAATATCGCAATACATTTCATGCTCGTTGTAATTAAAATGTGATTTAATTCATTTTTTCAACCCATTTTATTTCATGAAGTAATCTACCGATCACCATCTGACTAAAAAAATGTATATATAGAGTCACTGGAGTTTGTCAATTGCTGGCTTACTACGGTGCTTGGTGTCAGGCCAGTATATTAATTAAGAACGAATTAATGCCAGTGGGTTGACACACGTTCCCAATTAACGATAGTCAAAGTAACGCTTGACACGCTTTACGATAAAGCGAGAAGAGTATATACGGATGGTGGGATGTGTTCAAGTAACGGATAACTTCCTAATTCCGGAGAATTTTCTAAAAAAGAAATTTTGTTTTTGGTATTCGCCAGAACCTAAAAGTAGGAAAAATTAAAAAATTCCTCATGCATCGAAGTTAAATTCAATTTTGTCGATTGCGTTTCCCATTACCCGCGTATTATCATAATGACGAAAGTTTGAATATAATAAGTTTTGCGTTAACGAAGAAAAAAAAAAAAACGTATACACTCGTGCCGTATCGACTTTATGATTTACTTATACGAAGCAAGACATTCCGGGGTAGCTTTTGTCATTGTATACATAGGTCTCTCGAGATTCCACCTAGCCCAGACGTGTTCATTTCGTCAAGGAGTAATGCGCGACGTGATCGCAACAGTGAGCCCATATATATAGCGTTGCGGCAAGCAACGAGAAGTTTACAGCCACGAGATGCATAGCTGCACCGACCATACATTCATTTATATATATATATATATTATTCACGGTATATGATCTCGTACTCATCGAGAAGGAGAAAACGACATGTTTATTCAAAAGCATCTTGTGTATAACGCATTTTCATACTAATGGACTTTTTCAACTCGTCCACGTCGTGTCGTCTTGTTTTACTCGCGATGGGACGATACTCGGGGTTATGCTCCGTGCCATTGCGACCTACTAGCGTAACCAGTAGTAACCCACTGTATTGGTCGGACGGCAACATTATTGTGGCCATAATACTTTTTCTTTTTCGTAATTAAGGAATCCATTGAAATTCCATTGTTTTCAACTTAATTATGAAATAGATTAAAGACTGTCGCAGTTACTCGGATGAAGACAGGGTTTTCCAAATAATCATTTTCGTAAAAATCAATAACTCATCCACCGACAATGAGCTAACTAAATTATCGAAATAGACAAATATACTCGGGTTCACGGATATAATAACAAGGGTAATTATTACCGAGGGATGAAATCTGTCTCGGCGTAAATATTCAAGGTATATCCCGATCGGAAAGAGCCTGATTTTCCGCGTTCAAATATTTCACTCTAATCGCCGATCGCCCCCCGCAAAGTACTCGCTGAACCGATATTGTCTTTGTACTCGACCGAATAGTACATAACCTAGAAATACGTAGGACTCTTCATAATTTATTTCGAGTGCGTGAATTCTTTAGTTGAAGATTGAATCCGCTCTGTCGTAAAAGTGCCTTACGCCAGACTTGTATATACATTATTTAATTTTTATTTTTGATAATCGGTAATCGATTATATATAATTTTGCCTGCATAGCAGTATAATACTCAGAGTGCAACGTACAGAAAATGTCAATTATTTCTAAGCAATGTAACCGCATAAAATGAATACTTTTTGAGCACCGAGCTATAGTGAGCAAATCTCGTACATATTTAATAACCGAGCGACCGAGGTTGCGAGGATTACCGAGAAAATTTATATTCCATCCCGCACTGACTCTAAGGTTATGTCAAAGTATGACTGATCGAATTTAGGAACCTCTACTGCGTATATAGTACAGTGGTATATGGAAGGTACAACGAAGGAGTTTGCAGGAAACAATTTCCCGATATAAACCTGCACTGCTGGAGTACGTCCCCTCCCGACATATACACCACCAGAAATAATTCAACTCGGACTCGTCGAGTGTTTTAAATTTTATTGAAATTCTTCGTCGCCCTGTTTCTCGTTACCCCTTATAATCTCGCTATAGATGTATTTTTGGATATAGCGTTCAATTAACTCTTTTCCCTTCAAATATATTGGACTTGAGGACACGAAATGTGCAGTCGGAAATTAAAAATCTATAATCGCAATTTGTCGAGAGATGCGATGTGTTTTACATATGTATTCAAATATATTTGGTCCAAAACTTTTACATCTACTAGAAGTGTTTTACATATATTCTGTCTGGATAGATTCCTGAAAGTAAAGAGGACTGAGGAGAATTGGCTAATTTTTTTATCCGAAAATTGCCTCGTTATAGTACTGCACTATTGAAACGTTAGTAACAATTGAAACGGTAGCACTATACAACTAATGGTTAAAGTAAAAATTTCGATGATTATCATATTGACGAGAATTATTGGCTATTCAAGACTTTTAGGTTATGTCGTTTCTGCCTGTCTTTTTTTCGTTTTTTTTTCTCCTGAGAGAAAAAAAAAAGCCACTGGATTTCAGACAAGTATTTCCTGGAATTAACGAGTTGGATGAAGATTTTTAATTCGAGCACGAGTCAGCACGAAGCGAGAAAAATATTCAGAGGAGGACGCGCCCTTTGAACAATCGAGGAAAAATATACCACGGCTATAATTCCAAGATACATATACGACCCACGGCTCTCTCCCTGTCATTACCGAAAGATCAAGTATGTGCCCATCTTAAGAAATGTCCGCACGATCCACGATGGAACGTTTTCCCATTGCGTCAGAATTTACAAAAGCCACCGAAGTATTACGAGATATACAGATATAGGATCAAGGCGCATAGTAAAAACGTATACCACTAATTACAAAGCCAGTAGCAACGGCCCCGAGAAAATTCCGCCGTATATCGAAATTTGAAAATTATTTTGTGAAATTTTTACATGCAGATAGCCGTACGTTCGCCGATACAATAAACTGCAACTTTTGATCCATAGTGGTCCAGTTACGAATGTAATATCGGGGTAAATACTATCTCTCATCGGGTACTGCTGTTGCTCTGTATATACTACACTTCATCTCCCAACAAGGGCGATAGCTCTGCCTCGAGGATTGTCATGAATCAAGGAATAGGAAAAAAAAAAATGCTCCCCGGGTGGCCCAACGGGATTGCTTCGACGATGCGGGTATATATAAATGTATGGGTGTAAATTGTACGTGTACATGCACATGTATATATATATATGTAAAATTATAAATGTATGTGTATCAGACTGTTTCAAAATAAATCGATAATTTTTTTTTTTGCTTTACACAATCTTAAACTATACTTGGACATAAAAAAATAATCCTCGCGAAAGGAGGGGCCGGTCCTTCAAGATTTAGAGGTATCTCATCGGACTTTTGTCTTTTTTTATTTCATTAATGACTAATTCTTTCACAAACCGAACACCATTCCGACTGACACATTTTTTATTTGGCTGAAACTTTTTTTACGGGTTCTATGTCGAAAAAAAAAGATACGCGTTCGAGGAATTTTTTTTTTTTTTTTTTTTTTTTTTTTAATAGAGGGGGTTGAAAGTTTGAGATTTTCGTGATTTGTGCCTTGGAGACTCATTTTCAAAAATTCATAACTCCGGTTATTTTTAAGCTAGAGAAAACTTTTTTTTTCATTTTGAAGATAAAAGAGTGAATTTTGAGAAAAAAATATTTTCAAAAAAATTTATAAAAAATTTCATATTGTTATAAACAATTGAAATGTTTAAATCAATTTTTTAACCATGGCCCCCAAATTTTAACGATTTCTTAATACAACCATCGTATTCTACGTCAAATTTTCCATAAAAAACGTATTTTTTATTAATGGAGAAATTATGTTTACCGGTAGAGATAAATTAATTTATCTAGCGCGGCACGTCGTATCGGCGCGCGGGTACCTTTGCACGCCTGTTTTTCTAACCCCGCATCGTTTTTCTCAATAACATTAATGATTATTCAACTCTTAGTCTACTTTGTCAATCGAGTACAAATTATTATTATTAGCAAACAGGACTTTATGATTAATTGAATAAAATAAAAACACGTTAGCAAATGAAAAAAACAATTAATTACGATTTTTATAAAAATTTTCTTAAAAACGTTATTTATCAGTGGTTAATAATCTCCTACTTAATTGTAGGAGAAAGTACAAAGTAGGAAGTACCTTAAAAGGAAAGTAGGAGATTATTAATATTGATTTTTGTATTTTTTTTTTGTTTTTTTTTTGCATTTATCGACGTATATATCGACCGATAATTGTTGCTGCGATCATCAAGGTCGTTTTTTCTAGTATATTTGGTATTTATACATAAGTTTGAAATATATTCATCATTTTAGGACTAGAAAAACGTTTGTTCCATCCATGCAAATTAATTATTCACGTATTAACGAAATAAAAATGACAAAAATCCGATGAGACACCTCTAAATCTTGAAGGACCGGCCCTTCCTTTCGCGAGGATTTTTTTTTGATGTCCAAGTATAGTTTAAGATTGTGTAAAGCAAAAAAAAAATTATCGATTTATTTTGAAACAGTCTAATGTGTATACACGGAAACACACACACCACACACACACATATATATATAGAAATATATACTTGTAGGGGAGAGAACGGAGTTATACTCTTCTCGCGCACGTGATTACTTCACGCAGTAGGAAATATCTTCGTTCTTGTACGATAAAAAAAAATTTGAAAAAATTTGTTACTTTTTTATTCACGACGATGGAACGTAAGCTCGAATGTTCAAGATTCAAAAGTGATGTATCGTTAAAACTGTGCCTCGAAACTCTTAATACAAGCACTGATTCATATCCCAGACTATTTCGTCTTCAAAACCATCCATATAGTATAATATCATCTAAAACGCTTGACGATTATGATGCTGAAATTATGATCCTGCAACTATAAATTTATACGAAGTGTAATTACTTTGAGCACTTGACACGTGTTCCTCGATTGCCCATCTGATTTATGAACGTCTCTAACACGATCTATACGCGATCGCACGAATTCTTAGAAGACATCGGATCTCTATATAGAGCCACGGGAAAAGTGAAAATCCAGTCACGAGTTATCGGCTCTCAACTGTCGTAATCGCAGTGGACAAGTGATCCTTAAGGATCGTCCAACAGTTAACGTGGACTCCGTTACCATTTCTCTCAGATCGTTCAGCAGATTTTTTCCGCTATGCGCGGAAGTACTCACTGAAGCACCCGGACTTCCCGCGCATTCGAATTATTCAGGATCGCGGATTGATTATAGCGACAAGCAATTTTTTCATGCTCACATCTCAATATTAGAGATGAAGGAAACGTTCTTGTATGTATAACGCTTTTAATATTTTTGCAACGAGCACGGACAAGATTTTTATACAAAATATTGAGCGAAAAGTACGCGAAGGAACCTCGGACTTCTAATATTTACGGTTATTGGATACATATAGGCATAAATAAATATTTATCGACTACTGGCAAGTAAAAGAGGATAACCCGCATAATTTTATCCAGTAAATTCTCTGTGTTATAACCTTTTGTTTGTCAGCACTCGATGTATATCGTCTAGGGTCGAGATACTGGAGTTGAACTTTTGATCCGCGAAACATCCACTGTAACGCACACAGCGACGAGGCAAACAGAGAGAAAGGGAGAGAGAGAGAAAGAGAAAGAGAGAGGCCAAATATGATGTTGCTGTATTTGGTTTTCCAAAGCACTTGCAAACCCCGAAAGCGAGTTCACGGTAACGCCTACCAATCTGCTACCGAGCTGGTCGCCCACCCGCTGATGTTACAACGACCGGCGGGAGCTTTCTCTCTCTCTCTCTCTCTCTCTCTCTCTCTCTCTCTCTCTCTCTCTCTCTCTCTCTCTTTCACGCTTATACCGGACTCGCTCTCGCGGTAACGTTTAATTTAAGGTCATTTGTTGAACGAATCGGGGAGAAAAGCCATTGGTACCGAGATAGGAGAGCGGTAAAGCTCCCGTGGCAATGCGCAAAATAAGACTGTAAATGAATTCTAAAAAGCCCGAGCACGCGGATTTGCGCTTGAACATGACAATCGGGACACTTGACTCGTATTACATTGCGGACGATGATAGCATATCTTGTTAATGAAATCCACCGAAGCTCCTTCGCGTCCTCGTGAATTTCATTATAGCAACACGACTTTGCGTAAGCACGAGAGGAATCCCATGCAGTGCGTCGATTATCTCAGAAAAACGTGTATACTTTTCTTTCTATACGATCCTGAGAAATATAATATGTTGCTTTGTTCTTCACTCTTGAACGAGCCGGATTGACGTAATATTTTCGAAAAATTAAATTATCATGCAACTTTCGGTCAATCCAATTATAAACGAAGCATCGAGAAGTATCGTTGTGACGCTGGATATAGGTCGGTAGATTTAAATTAATAAAGCTGAACGACAGAAATAGGTTGACTATCGGGTTTACGTCATTTACTTATTCGTCAGTCGTCGAATCATTGTATCCGGGAAAGATTTGCTTTTAATTTACGAAAGCACATTTTTTTTTTTCATTATACCATTTCGGGAGAATTTCGTCTCATTTTTCCTTCTCTATATCCATCTGCCGATATCGATACGACTTTCATGACAAAATCCACAATGATAAACGTGGGGAAGAAACGTTACAACGTCAAGTTATTATGTCATTCACGGCAATCTTTCATTTTTAATGTGTCACCCAGCATAATTACCGCTCTTATAACGTCATTCAATCCCTAAAAATAATTTTTCAGCGAAACATATTTATACACAAAATATGAATTCGTACGAGTTTTATAAATATCCTGACACGTACGAGTCTCATTCGAAAGTTAGAATCGATGCGCATATGTCAGGTAAAACTCATACATTTCGGAAATATTTCCAATAATAAACACAACCGTGACAAATCCTTCATACACGAAATGAAAACCACATCTCAAATTCCAACAAAAAGACAAGCGATCAAAACTGACCGACTTATCCGAAATTGCGCCAACTTCTGTATTCTCTCATCGCGAGAGATAACCGTGCGCTACCAAGTTCTATAAATCTACGACCGGATATTAATAATATATTCTTCGTTCCAATGAGAAAAATCTATAAGCTCGAATCTCGTAATCGGATCTCATACAAGCTGCAAGGAACACATTGACGAGCTGTTGGGCTAGCATGAATTATGAGTATGAATGAAATTTTTTTTTTCACTCATTGGGGCGCATAATGTAGAGTAAGTAAAAATAATGAGGACGTATTTGTTTATTTTTCGTTAAAAATGACAGATGCACCTGTTATAGGCAATTTAATTTCACGGATTTTGATATATATATATATAGGTATAGCGTAAGATGTGTGACGTCATAATGTTATATTTTTCAATTTGTTATATTAACGGCAATTTTGATTCAAATAAAAAAATTAAAAATACGTACTAAATATTTTTTCCTAAACTACCAGATTTTGAAATTAAAAAAAAATTCATTTATACTCCCAATCGCATGCACATCGGGACCGTTGTCTCGTCTCGGCTATCTTCGCGGAAAGGTATTAGGCACAAATGCACGGAGAACTCGCAAACGAGAGCAACGCCGAAGTCGAGCCTCTGAGCCTCGGCTGATGCGAGCACGCGATTTTACGACTACCTGGAATTCACGTTAAGTCTCGCGAGTTGCGCTCGCGGTACGAGACTTGAAAGAAAAAAAAAAAAAATAAATAAAATATCGAACAATAATTGGTCGCGAGTACTCGACGACCATCGCGCCAAATTGTAACTCGTGTAACGTCCGCACAGATAGACTAATAAATATGGAAAAATTCCTCAAAGTTCGTGAAAAATAAAAATAAAATGTTCGTTGACGTTTTTTCGAACGACCCGCAACAATCGCTGTCTTGCCTATTGCTTTTACGGTACATAGTAGGTATGGTAAGTTGCATCGTCGTCGGTTAGGTCCCTATGGCGGATGAAGTCAGGCATTACGGACGATTAACATCGACCATCGGGGTGTCTCGCGGTTTGGCTCTTATCCGTCCGGCATAAAACTGAAGAGACGCGCGGTGAAGCGTGTGAGTAAAATGAGTGTACAAACTTTTTTTTTTCTCGACACGCTCGTAACTCTTTTTCTCAGCCCGCGATACCCCCCCTCTTCGTGGAATTCATGAGGCACATATCCGCGTAACTATTTTCTGACAAAGTTCCGACCGTATTTCCATCGATCGTTCGAACATTCGTTCGCGCCTTATTGACAAGGAACAAAAGAAATTCTCGCTGACAAATATAACGATCCTTTCTATTAGGGTTTCTTGACGAACTTTTTGCGGTACGTTTATTCTCTCATTTGTATTAGCGTTACAGCCATGTCTAACCTGCAAGCGATCTCCTGCCTCCCCCCTTAATTCAGTACTTTATGACCTCGCAACTGGCTTATCTGAATAATGTTCGAAGACAGTGGCTCTGACGTTTGTCGTGGTAGTGCCTAGCGTGCGGTAGGCCGCACCAACCTTCTTTGATGCTCCTCTCTCTTTCTCTACAACCCCAATCTATTTCAACCCCGCTACTTCTCGATCCACTTTTCCACTACCTGACTGCTCATAATTGTTCTCGTTCAAAGGCATTACGTGAAATGCTGCTTATAACGATAGTCTATGAAGAAAAAACGAGGGCAACGGACATAATATTGAAATGCGCGATTATTGATAAACGCAACCATCAGGGTTGGTCCGATCACCGATGAGGTCGTAAGCACAAATTTTCGACAAGGTATTTTTTGAAAAAGTTCGTAACCATCCACGTAAAATAAACCATTGAAATGATTTTTTTTTTTTTTCAATGAAATTACTGATAATTCGATGAATAATTCTTGTAAATTATACTTCACTGTTGTCACCATCGACTCTCCCGTTTGCTTGGACGAAAAAAAAAATGCGAACGAAAGACGGATAAAAGCTTCTTGCCTTCAGCGAAGAATTTTCAGAGAATCTCCGACTCGCCGACAATTTAAATTTATCAAATTTTTGTGCATCTCTAATTTATCATTGGTGTTCGAGTTTGAGAAAGAATCTCAATCGCGTGACTATCCAGCTCGAAGCTTAAAAAGTAGGGGGGAAAAAAAAAGAGATATAAACGGTGAACATGAAAAAGCGGGCACGAGCGATCGGGGGAGGAAGGGAAAAAAAATGAGAGGATGGAGAGATGGGCATGATCCTCACATTGGCCGACTTCCGCCGGGCTTTCGCGTTGTTGACTATACGAGTGATCCTCAAGTTCCGGAGCTCAATAGAAAGATCGGATGAGCCCCGACCGGGGAGAAACATGCCACGAAGAGGATAGGAGAGTGCCGAACATCGACGACAACGACAACGACAACGACAACGACAACGACGACGACGACGACGACGACGATCGACGAAATATATGAAGAGCAAAAAAAAACGAGGAGAGCGAACGAGAGTGAAAGAAAAAAAAGCTCTCGAGCGATGAATATTCATCGCTTCGTCTCGCTTCGATTGCTTCACTGGTGCTCTCGCCTCTCGTTCACGGTGCTTCTATAGGTATATACTCTTCTTCTACTACTTTCACATCACCGCTTCATCGTATAGCTCTAGCCCTATTTTTACGCGAACCGAACAACGAAGAATTCGCTTCGTGGTGCTCGTGCGTCTTGAAAATTGGTGAATTCTAAAAACCCCCGTGGAACTATCTCACCGTGTGGCGCGTCTCAACGAATTCTACGCGATGTCTAGTTGGATAACAAAGTCTTTTTTTTTTCAGTTGAAAAAACAAAACTTGGGACTTGGGACTTGGGAGGTAAAAATAGAGACTTTGTTGGTAAATTTTGGACTCTGACCATTGATCACCGGTGTTGATCACTCGGGATCGATTGAATGATGAACTTTTGTTCCTAAGAAGAGAAAAAAAAAACTCGGGGCCATCTTCGAGGCATGGAGTAGATGGTTTTATAAATTTACGTGATTCCCTAGTAGATTGCCGAACTCAACAAGCAACTGAAAAAATAACCGTCAAAAGGACGGTTCTTTTTGGACAAAAAAGAACTGTGGAAAAACCTTCAAAAGAACCGTCTATTTTTATGAATCTGTAGACGGTCCTTCGTACGGTCGTTCCTACTGGTTTTTGGTTCTTAGTACGGTTTTTACCAGTTCGGTCCTTTTTATGGTTTTATTAAGGTTTTATTTTATGTAAACAAATTTATTACAAGATTTCGTATGCTCCTTCTCTCCCTGGCAGTTGATTCCCTTTATTATTAAAATTCACTTTATTATAAAAATTTCATTCTGCTGTGATTTGGACTGCCTCGATCCTGGCTCGCGTTGACACTACAAAATACAGTGTTTTTGTTTCGTTTATCCAGTACGGTTCGTTTTATGGTCATTTTGTCGGTTGCAAACCCGAAAAAATAGTATGGTTATTAGTACGGTTCTTTTGGTGGTTGCTCGTAGTTTTTTAGGTGCTCGCGAAATATTACGAACGGTTTTTTTTTAGGTTATTGGTCGGTGATTTTTTGTCCAAAAAGAACCATCGATGACCGGTCCTTTTTACGGTTTTTAGTGAGTCATACCAGGGTTGCTATCGAAGAATCAGGATGAGAATTCCGGATGATCTGGGTAAATTTTATATGAACGTAAAGGTGGCCAAGAGGCCTATAGTCCGAATGTCTAATTAATTTCCCAGCAAGCGAATACAGGGGAGCGGATAGTAAAAGGTTCGAGCCGGCATCTCTCCATAAGGGCCACGACTCGCTGTCGGTTAACTGGAAAATTTCGTATCACGGTCGGTATGGAAATTAACTGCCTGAGAGTTCTCGGTAATGTCGAAAAATTAAGAATTCGACCACCAGAGAAATCTCTCGATGGAATGTACCTTGCCGACTATCAAACGCGTATATTCTCCCAGCCCCTCTTTCACGTCTACCGATAAACGTGTTCCTGCGTCTACGACACGTGGTAACAATGACAAAAATGTTCTTTATCGACCTCCCACAAGTATAATTTACTATAAGTAGAAATTGGGGGAAAAAAGCATGTTTGAGGGTAAATTTGACGCATGACTTGGTCATTTAAAATCCCGTTGCTCCATATTCTCAGCGCCGGTTTATATTTCGGAGTCATTTTGTTCCACTTTTAAAGCAGTTCTTGCGCTTCACGCTACAGTCAAATGAGTGCTAAACTTCCACAACGGTTTTTGCCAAGTTTAGTGCACTCATTAACAGTGATGAAGTTCGATTTTAATTACAGCATGTGTTCTCAATATAGAAAAATATTAATAACGATAGATTTGCAAAACCATTAACTGATAAACGCAAATTTCCATGATGGTATACATTTTCGTAGAATTTTTTTTCAAGAATAATCAATATTTTTTTTACCGATTTTCATGCATCAATAAAATTGGTCTGAGCACTCGCCAAGTAGATTTATTGTAGGGTTGATCGTTCGACAATTGCAGCCCATTGTTTGACAGGCGAAAAAAATTTTCGATAAGCAAACTGCTGTAATTTTTAAATGATTGACGCTACAAAAAAATCTATCACGTGAATTCGTATTTTTCAAGGGAGCAAAATAAACCGTGATGCATTAAAATCGGTAAAAAAAAAAAATGAGGATTATTCTTGAAAAAATTTCGATATAAATATTTCATAGAAATTTGCATTTATCGGTTGATGATTTTGCAAATCCATCGTTATTTAATGTTTATTTAGGTTAGATGCGCATGCTGCAATAAAAATCCACCTTCGCTGTACCGTTAATTAGTTGCACTAAACTTTGCACAAAGCATTGTGGAAATTTAGCACTCGCATTTGTCCTATTATCCCGACTTGAGTTGTAAAAAAATGCGCATCCAACGCAAATAGCGTAAATATGTTCATCGACAAATATCGAAAAGACGCGTGGAAAGAAATTTTTTTTAAGCTGTATATATACGCTAGAATTGGAATTTTTAAAAATATCATTCACGGCCACGATCGACGAAATATTAATTTTTCGTCAAAGAGGCAAAACTGCTGACGAATTGGGCGAGAAGTGCTCGCAACATCGATTTTATATATATATTAGGGTGTGCGGAAAAAAAACAATTTTTTTTTTTTCGGTTGCATCCACCAAAAAAAGTTGAAGTAAGGTAAAAAAAGACGAATCCTAAAACGGGAGGTAAAAAAAAAATTATTTCGAACGGCGCATTGCATTTGAATATTTTCCATAAGAATAACACAGGAAAATATTGGGATTTCTGAATGTGGTAGTGCAACTCGTCAGAAAAAAATCACACAAAGATGTCATTAACATATTCTCATGAAGAATCGAATTCCCTACAAAAAAAGTTCTTACGAAAAATTAGCTCCGAACAACCGTTCAAGTGGAATATAACGCGAATGAATATAGTGGAAATAACGCTGTCTGAAATTGAATTGATAGGAAAAAAAAATAATTCAAAAGGCTGTAAAAATCGAATTTTTCGCTTTACGAAAAAACTTTTTGGGGGTTTTTTGTAGAGAATGGTCTGCTCTAACATACTTGCATGAAATTGTTCTCAAAATATTTCTCTTATACAAAAAAAAGTCAAGTACAACAAGAAATATAAAAGAAACGACGTTCATCATTGATCGTGTTTAGAAAAGCTTTATTCAATGAATTTGGTTTAATAAGATAGAATAGGTTTTTTTTACATTATAATGCTTAATAATCATCGTTTCTTTTTTCAAGAGTCTGTTTGTTGCAATTAGGGTATTTCTATCGATAATTTTGCACTATGCCCATTAAATATTGTAGCTGCTCTTCGTTTTTTGTTAATGAACCGTTATATGCTTCTATATCAAAGCGACGTTGTTAGAGCAGAACATTCTTTACAAAAAACCCCCGAAAAGTTTTTTCGTGAAGCGAAAAATTCGATTTTTACAGCCTTTTGAATTATTTTTTTTTCCTATCAATTCAATTTCAGACAGCGTTATTTCCACTATATTCATTCGCGTTATATTCCACTCGAACGGTTGTTCCGAGCTAATTTTTCGTAAGAACTTTTTTTTGTAGGGAATTCGATTCTCCATGAGAATATGTTAATGACATCTTTGTGTGATTTTTTTCTGACGAGTTGCACTACCACATTCAGAAATCCCAATATTTTCCTGTGTTATTCTTATGGAAAATATTCAAATGCAATGCGCCGTTCGAAATAATTTTTTTTTGACCTCCCGTTTTAGGATTCTTCTTTTTTTACCTTACTTCAACTTTTTTTGGTGGATGCAACCGAAAAAAAAAAATTATTTTTTTTCCGCACACCCTAATATATATATATTTTTTTCCATATTGAAATAAGATTTATCATGCGAGACTCACTCGGATAGGTGCAGCTGTGCTCGTCACTTCCGTCCTCGCAATCCACATTGAAGTCGCAACGTTGAGAATCGAGGATGCAGCGTGACACGTCACACGCGAATTCACCATTACCGCAGCCTGTGCAAAAGATATGTTTAATTTTTCATTGTTCGAACAATTCGATCGAATCAAACGATCGAATTATTAACTCTGACGAGATTAAACCTGTCTCAGATCGATCGAAATCTTTTATAACAGACGAATTCCCGTCACGCACGTTATCCGGATTGTCTTTCGTTCGCCGAGCAAGTTTCACATCATCTCGATCGAGTCAACAATTCGTTTGATCGATTCAATCATTTCATTATTAAAATCTCCACGCAGTGCGATCGTTATGAAAATTCTAGAAGCCTGAATAACACGAAAGTTATTAGGATTCATTGAAGAATTAAAGTAAACATTTGTCACTGTGAATTTTCGCGCAATGGCCAGGAAAGAACTTGGGGGTAAAATTATTTTTCGATAATCCTGATTATTGGTATTATGCAAATAAATTATACTCCATACCAATTTATATCTGCTTGTTAAGGCAATTAAAAAGAGTACGTGATTATGGCATATTTCGAGTTCTTTATAGCGTTATCCTTTTCACTTTAATAGATCGTTGCCTACAAAAATAACCCAAAATATCGCTTCTTAAAAACGCACACAAGAAAAGTCGCGTGCCAATCCATTTTTTTTTTTAATGATCCGAATGATTTTCGAATTTAAGGGGTGAGGGCTAGTCAGAATTTTCTAAAAATCGTTTTTTTCTTTAATTTTCTCAAAGTACAGCATTTCAAAAGTATTCTCTGAATTATATGGTGCCGGAATAGATGATTCAATGCAAGTCGAAAAAGAATTTTTTATTTGCATGTAATAAAGCACGTTTCAAATTCAGTGATCACTGTAACTCCGGAACGGCTTGACCGATCGTTTTGAAATTTGTATCACTTACTCTGTACATAATTGTCCCCTGGATGGACGAAGGATTTTTATCGGTGATGAATAGTTTTTTTTTTTTTTTATAACTAAAAATATGAGTGAAATTTTGGTCGAAAAACAAGCTTTACTTTGAACGTTCGCCATTTTGTAAAACCTCGAAATTTTCATGAAACCCTTGGTCCATCCTGGGCCCGATATGATTCACTAATGATCCCCGTTAATTTTTTTTTTTGGTTTCAGATGATCCAGTGATAAGTAGCGCAGTGATCACCGCGAAATACCTTTTTTTTTCCTGGACCCCTCGCAGACTGACTGCATCTCGCTTATTTATCATTATTTTTCAATGAAAATTTTACTCTAGCTACTGGTTATATTGATTATTCACATGGGAGAACATTTTTCACTGAATAATAAAACCTGTTTAAAAAAAAAATCCCGAAAAAAGCGTTTTTTTTTTCGTTTTTACGAGTAGTCCTCACCCCTTAAATGAAATTCAATATCGACGAGGCAGCATATAGTGAGTATTGTTTTATAATTTTTATATCAAAAGCAACAAAAGAGGCATGCGCAGATTTTGTTTTTCTTTAGTGAGAAAAGGAAACGATCGACGAATATCTGAAAATTCAAAAATCACGCTTTTCACGAACCACCCGTACTGCGTGAATACTTTTTTTTTCCCCCGTATGGATCACCATACAAGATATCAAACATTGAGTGTCCATTTTCACATGCTCCATTCCCATCGAACGCCGCGCTCGCATAAACCAAAAGTTTTTCGACATTGAGAATTTTATCAGACGGCGTGTAGGAGAACCGGAAGCAACCCCATGCATGCAAGTATAAAATATATGCATGCAAGCCTATAAAAATGATAGGACATATCATGCTTTGAAACGAGGAAAAAAAATATAAAATTTTCAATCATGCGGAAATTAAAGTTATGAAAACTGGGAAATCAAATGTTTCTGTTTTTTTTTTGTTTTCTTTCAGCTCAATTCTCGCACACTCTACCGTTGCAGGGTTTGTTTGTTTGTTTTTTTTTTTTTTTTTCTTTCTTGTTTTAGTACACCGGAACAAAATCTCAGGTCAAGAAATCCTACCTGACGAAGAACATCCTTCCTCGTCAGCACCGTCGTCACAATCCCGTCTACCGTCGCACTTTTGCAGCGAGCAAATGTAACGACTACCGTCGCTGCAAACCGTCGCATAATCATCCCCTCGACACTCGGTGCGTCCTGAATGATTTACAAGCGTCGGACCATCCAATCGACGCTCGTAATATTTCCTCTCGATCGGTGTACTTTCTTCGGTTTCCTCGGTATCGAGCGGCGATAGTGTGCGAATTCGATCTTCATCGTGGCCTTCTTGGGCTTTCGAATCTTTCGTTTCTTTCGAGGATCATTTTTTTGTTTTGTTTGTTTGTTTGTTTGTTTGTTTTTTTTTTTTTTTCATCGATAGAACAGAAGGTGGACGGGACGAGCCGAAGGAAAATGGGTAAATAAAAAAACGGTAATGACAAAAATTAAATTATAAAGAAAACTCAGGCACGCTTACGCATACACGCAGGAAGAAAATGCCAGTAAAGTTTTTGTTTTGTTTTGTTTTACCCGCGGATATATAGTTACGTGCATTTGTGACGGTTTGTTGTAAATTTATCATGTAATATACGTGTATGTAACAAAGTAATGTTGAACGGAGTATTTGTAATGAGAATTCAAGTGCTATATGGCATCGCATTTATGACATTCTAATGTAAGGATGAAAATTTCTTGAAGGACGAGCCATGAAACTCCGTGCACTCGGAGACATTTTTTTTTTCCCCCCTAAAAACTTGTCGGATGATGCTTTATTCGCCAGTCCCACTTGACGATAATTTCCGTGCACTTTTCTTGGCATTAAAAATGGCTCGTATAGCGAGTCAGTTTATGCGCTGCGTCAAGAATTATTATCACTCTCGGGTCAGAAAAGCTTTGATACCTCGAATAATAAATATCAAGAGAAGCCCCGAGTATATGACGATCGCAAGTATGAAAATATTTCAGGACCTTTCTCTTTTTTTTTGGCTGAATTTTTTTTTTCTATCATAAAATGTACTTTGGTCGCTCCAAAATACTTGCGCGAATTTTCAGAGCTAAAATATGCATTTAAATTTTCGTATTTTAGAGCTAAAATATTAATTTTACTTTTTTTTCTTTGCATGTGGGAGAATCACATGGCAATTGAAAAAGTCGAAGAATTTTGGGGGGAAAAAAAAGTGTCGGAGAGTTCACGAGGAAGGCGTCGTAGAAACTGAACCGTGCGGACTCGGATCGTATAAATGACGATATGGATTAGAAAAAAAATTATGCATTATAATGACTGCGACACTCGAGTTCCCATGTATAACCGCGCACCAACCCCGTGATTCCCACGCGATAAAGAAAATTTAAAAGTAAACAATTAAATAAAAACTCATTCGTTCAGTCACCTTTTGACGCGCGGCCGGTTTTGATATATATATATATATATATATATACTTACGGTTTTGATCGACTCTCAGTACGTTATCCGGACAGTCGAGTTCGTCCGAGGCATCGGCACACTGATATATATTGTCGCAGCGTGAGCTTAACGGTACGCAAGAACCGTCGCGACATCTCAGCTCTGTATTCTCGTCGCATTCTGGACCTTCGCCTTTTACCCGATTAAAATTATTCATTCCAACGTAAAAGGATCCACAACAGAGATGAAAATTAACCAAAAAGGAAAGAAAGAAAAAAAAAAATACAACGTAAATTATAAATTATAACGCTAAAATGTAAAATGACATCAATGTAACGAACATGCGCATTCGGATCACAAAAATTACGTTCACTAATTGATAAGAAAGAAAAAATATCAAGTATTCTTGAGATTCGAGATAGAGAGAGAGAGAGGAAGAAACGATCGTTTGACTCTGTTCGAGAAGCGAAGAATCGCTTGATTACCTTGGAAATTTCGGAACGTAAAACCCTTCGAGTCGATCGGTACACCGCCCAATGAGTGATACTGCAGTTGCCTCTCGAAGATATTTCGTACCTCGGTCTCGTCGCCGAATGTCGAGCCAACGTCGAGGGTCACCTCCGACGTGAACGCGTCTTCGAGTTGTCTGACCAATTGACAAAAGATATTCATGAGATCGATGCATTACGCACGAGTATAAAATTGGCATGAAAAAAAAAAGCGAAGTAATACAAAACGGACGTTTACAGGGTGTCCAATCGGAATGTGTGAAAACTAATCGAATCTCCCCTCCCTCTCTAACATTGTAAGGAACCCTGCGTTTCAGAAATTTGTACCTGAGACCTGTCAGTTATATTCTAGCTGTGGTAGAAAGCGGACAGTCTTCTTAAAAATGAGTGAGCTAACTATCGAAGAAAAAGTTTTTCTCATTGAATGTTATTATTCAAGAGGGAAAATTTATAGTGAAGCGTTCAGAGGCTTTCGTACGAAGTATGGAAGTAAAAAAGTCAGAAGCGAAACTACTCTTAGAAGGTAAGAATTGAATATTTTTTATATCAAGGTTTATGAACAATCAGATCTAAAGATCTCATGTTTCAAAATTTTTTAGATTGTAACTATTTTTTTTTTTCCGTTTGCAGAGTAATCGATAATTTTAAAGAGTACGGAACATTACAGGACCGTAGAAAAGATTTGTCAGGCCCTTCCACCTCGGTAACTACAGAGGAAACGATTAAAGCAGTTAAAGACTATTTTGAACAAAATCCTCAGTCTTCAATCTGTAAAGCCGCTCAAGCTTTAAAAATAAGCAAATCGTCGTTGCACAATATTCTACGTCATTTTTTGAAAATTCTAATGTGGTGATTCAAATGGCTCACATTTTGAAAATATTTATCATTGATTTTGACATTTTTTTTAGTATTTGCTTAAATATATAATTTTTTCTATGGAAACATCGTTTTTTTGTAATAAATTGACATAAAATAAAAATGACAACTCTCTTCTATTAAAAAAAAATTCCACTGATCTGGTTCCTTTATTTATTGCAAAATACCAATTTATTAGTTTTCACACCTTCCTATTGGACACCCTGTATATAGTTCGAGTAACCCCTCTGATCGTGACCAATTTTTTTTTTTTTTTCAGGGTAATGAAATAATGAATATTTTATTTGTGGTGAAAAATTCGATGTATCTTTCTAGTCAGCTATAACCATAACGAAACGATGGCCGGGAAAATTGAACGTGGGGCGTCAGGAATTATATATATAGTTCTCTGGTATTATATAGTTGTGTGTGCGTGTGTGAGAAAGAAATTTAACTCACGAGATCTTGACGACATTTGCAAAATGTTCGTAGTCGGGAATCTGTTCACGATAGAGATCCTCGATTCCCTTTACCAGGATACCGGACAATTCTTTGTAGTCTTCGCTATTTCTATCGTTGTAACTTTCCGTGAAAGGCTCCAGTACAGTTAGCGTAATTCTGTAAAAGCCTGAGAAAAAGATTTTTACGATGATAATATATCATCATCGTTCGTTTTACCCTCGAACTTAATGTTTTGAGCAAAGTCTTGAGTGAAAAAAAGTCATATTTTATTGCTCGGCGCGTGAGCATTAGCTAATGCGAGGACCCGACCCCGTGCGTGTTCATCGTAAAAGACACGCGATCGATCTTACTCAGTCATTAATATTTGGGACAATAGCGTTGTGCTCTTTATGAATTTCCAGAGAATGAAATCTTACTTCTGTCCAAAATTTTTATCGTCATTCAAAAAGATGTTTCGCAGAAATAAATATTCGCAGAAAGAAATATACTTTGCTATTTAACCTTTTTTGCGTTAATTATGTATTTAAAAAAAAAAAACGCAAATTAATATTTCTTCGAAGAATGATATGCTTGTAAAAACGAATTGCGTAAGCAACTATTTTTCCGAGATATTGATCTTCGGACGATTGGAATCTTCTATTTACTCAACATTAGCCTATTATAAATTAAAAAAAAAAATCCAACAGAAATGCCATAGGATTGTGAGACATTTTAGAAATTTGACATATCGCAGATTTGAGAAAGTCCACGTGTAAAACTATAGTGATCATAGGTCCTGATGCTGTATGACAGTATACACTTTTTACGAAAGATTAACTCAAGTTTTGGGAAGAAAAATAATAGTATCGAAACCCACCAAAATAAATTGAACAACTCAGACTGAAGAATAGAATGAATTCTTAGAGCGCTTTTTATACACGTAGCTACAACCCCCCCCCCCCCCCCCCCCCTGAGAAGAGAGCATTGGTAAATTCCAATTTAATTATTTATTTAAAAACAAGAGAGAGAGAGAGAAAGAGAGACTCACGCGCTTGTCCACCGATTCTCGGAGGCTCCGTGACCCAACCATCGCCATCGATTGCGCTTCCTTCATCTTCACCGGAACCGGCAAGGTCCTCATCGTCCGTTTGACCAGCCGCAAATTGGCCGATGTCGTTTTCATTCTGTAAAATTATATTTGACTAATAAGATTAAAGGTTTTTCACACCAACAGCTTGTAATACGAATATGCGAGGATATATCATGCATTCAGCTATGCTAAGCACGAGATATAATATAATTTTCTCGTTTATTACATCGTTCCTCGGTGATGGGTTGCCATGATCTATGGTATTTTCTTCGCCACTTTCGCGAATTTTTCTGTTCTTCGAATCTTCGGTGAGCCAACCGAGTATATCCTCAGCGGTTTTCGTTTGATTTGCAGCTAACGACGGTTTACTGACAGTCGATGACTCCGTCGTTTCATTTATCACTAGTTTTGGAGGGGGGGGAATCATTTTACATTTTCGATTCAATCTCATAGAATATTCAATTCAATACGGAAAAGTTCTATTGTACCTTCCGAGTGTTCGGTAGTCGTAGCTTCTTGGCTCGGCTTGGCGAACCAATCGAAAATGCCTCGCTTGATCCTTTGAAAAACGGACGTCTCCTTCTGTCTTTGAATCGACGGTACCTCAACAGCCGAATTTCTTCCATCCTGATCGAAAACTAGATCGTCGTTCTGCAAACAGTCCAAGCAAGACGAAAATATCAATGTAACTAATTTTTCTTTGTGACAAACAGCTGGGCTTAATCGTATTTGCCCACCTATATGATAGTCTTAACCCATCGAAGAAATATTAAAATGTGAAAAAGTGTGTCAAGCACATCCACCAATCTGTCGGTTTGGGTTTACCGATATAATAAAGTATACTGAACTGGTAATAATCCCGTAGAGGTTGGCAACGATTTGAAAAAAGAACCTAAAGTGGGAAACGAGCTTGGAAATGGAGATGATTCGAAGGCACTTTGAGACTGTTTTGGTATTTTCCCGAAGCTATATATACATAGGCACATGTACCTGGTATATAGATCGCGATGTTTCGCTGCTGCTGGCTCTCGTGAGAATTATTCTCACGTGCAGCTCATAAAGAACCAATTCCCATCTAAACACACGATATAAATTCAGGATCGGTGAGAGCCATTCTAACGCGGGAGGAATTCAAGACGTCGCGTGAATCGTGGAGCGTCGACGGAACGACGCGGGATTCGCAAACTGGCCGCGATCCCTTCGATATGCTTTTCTTGCCGCCCAAAAAGTGCTTTTGACCGCCCGTGGGTCAGCAACGGGAATGCTCGTCGAAGACGATCAACCCGACAGAGACTTCGCAGTGATGCGGATATGGGAAACGTGATCTCGCGATGAAACGAGGAAGAAACGGAAGAGAGAAAAGGCTACCGAAGTATATATAAGAAGCCGATGATCGGATCATTTTTTTTTTCACCTCACGTGACGCCATTTTGTGCAAGTATATTCTTCTGCTGGATGCATACGCGAGTGCGAAACACCGTCGTGTGAATAATTAAACGGAGAAGCAAGACGTTGAGAATTATATCTTCTTTTTGCTTTCTCACTCGTTCGAGTTGTGCCGAGATTATAAAATGCCTCGAAAGATGTGTAACGTCGCATAAATATAATAGTATATTACATGTACGCGTATATATACATATAACACATATTATAATTAGCGCGTCTGAGCTACTTTGTCCATGCACCGGTCGCGAGATAATCTCGTATTTCGCCGATGCGGCAACTTCACAAGCTCAAGGTATATATCGTGTTACGTACTTGGATAGTACAGTATATACGTGGACGGCGCATTTTTTGAGTAGAAAAAAAATACAGGTATCATTCGATAGGAGTATAGTTACCCATGACCGGAAGTACCTGATGATGAGAATTTTTTTTTTTTCAAAACGAAGGTACGAAGGAAAGGACAAGATAACTGTGGAGATACGGATGTGCGGGAGATGCGGATAGAGAATAAATTCTTGATGAGTGCTCGGGAGGGGGATATGAAAAAAAGCTTTTGTGGATTGAAAAGTAATGCTTCAACTATATATTCATATGTGTCCATGTACATCGGTCTTTTGTGCGCGGGGCTATATCGATGAGACGCTCTCGTGTCAAGGTTCTCATCTCTTGATGTATACGTATATATATGTAGATGCATGCCTATATGGCCGATAAAATGGACACTATAATCTGTCGACAGTCTCTCTTTTGGCCAAAAATCCGTCAAGAAGATTCGAGAGAAAAAGTCAAGTTGAAATCGTAGGATATTCGACGGATTGAGCGCGCGAGGGGATATTCGTAAATATTCGAATCAGGGCGCACATATAATACCAACCTCAAAGCATTTTGTACGTATTATAGGACGATACATGTGGGAAAATTTTTTACGTAAAGCCAATAAAGAAATTCTTGTTTTTTTTTTTTCAACTGCAAAAACTGTCAGTTAACTCGCATATGAAAATCGATTTCGATCAAACGATATATGTATTAAAATGTATTTCGCTTCAATGTCTATTAACCTCTGGCTCCGTTATATCTTTCATTATTCATTATTATACGGTCATATCGTATGCAGCCGGAGCTTTCAATATTTATCTTATATAACTTTGAACTCTCTTCTGCGACACTTTAACGAGGATATATATGTATATATCGTTGTCGTTGAGCTCGTATAGTATTATGGTAACAGAGTTACAACGATATATACCATGCACAATATCGCGAGTTTATTAATCTCGTTATCGCACGAAGA